>CM069167.1:2814271-3143446 GCA_035221665.1 Okamejei kenojei
GGTGTGGGGGGAGGGACAGGGCGGGGGTGATCAGTGAGTGGGGGGAGTGTGTGAAGCACCAGGTGGGACCTCTTATCCTTCACACTGACCCGGACAGGTGGAGTGGACACAGGGGGAGAGAGGGAGAGACAGAGATTTGTACAATCAGAGACGGAGGAGAAGGAGAGAAGGAGAGGGCGGTGAAGAGAGAGAGATAGAATATGAGACGGTCAGTTGTGGGGAATAAACCCAACAGTGCATCCCACCGGGACACCAGCAGCTCCTCCACATCACGTTGAATGAGGGGCCTCCCACTCCTGCCCCCCGCATCCGGCCCCCAGGACTAGTGAGCCCCCCCCGCAAGCGCGGCCCGACCCGTGCAAGCCGGGGCCCCCATGCCTAGCCGCCCCCCTCAAACTCCACGCCGCCCCCCAACTACGCCTGCTACCCCTCACTCCGTCCGACCCCCACACATCACCGCCGGCCCCCAACGCCGGGCCCCCCCCCCCCACCAACCCCACGCCGGCGGCGCCGCACACGCGGCCCCCCCTCCACAGGCCGCCCACCGCACTCCGGCCGCCCCACGGCCGGCACCCCCCCTCGCCGGGCCCCCCCCATCGCCGGCCGCGTTCCCACTCCTGGTTGGGGCCCCGGGGCAGGGCCCCCTCGCAGCCCCGCAGCCACACGCCGTCGTGCGACCTCGCCGGTCTCTGCCCATGCGGCCCCCCCACGCCGTCCCCACGCACGCCGGCCTCCACCCACTGCTGCCCCCACTCCTCCCCCCCCGCACTCCGGCCGCCCCAAATCTGCCCCCACTCGCCCCCGCACTCCGGCCTGCCCCCCAGGGTGCTGCCCCCTCACGCCGCCCCCCCCCCTCGCCGCCCCCGCACGCCGGACCGCCCCAACACTCCGGCCCCCCACTCCTGCCCCCCACTCCTGCCCCCTCACTCCCTGCCCCCCCACTCCTCCCCCCCCACGCCTGCCTCCCCCACTCCGGCCCCCCACTCCGCCCCTCACTCCTTCCGCCACCCACTCGCCTGCCCCCCACTCCTCTGCCCCCCCACCATGCACCCCCCCCCCTTCCTTCATACCCCCACTCCTGCCCCCATAACTCCTCACCCCTCACTCCTTTCTGCCCCCTCGCTACTGCCCCCTCACTCCTCCCCCCACGCCGTCCTTAGCTCCCTCCCCTCCCCCACTCCGCCCCCCACTCCTCCCCCTCCACTTCCTTCTCCCCAGTCCTTTGCCCCCTCACGCCTCCACAACTCCGCCACCCCTCACTCCTTCCGCACTCTCACTCCTGTCCCCCCCACGCCTCCCCCCCCCCACTCCCCCCACTCATGCCCCCCCAACTCATCCCCTCAAAACTCTCCTCCCCCAACTCATCTGCCTCCACTCCCCACTTCCTGCCCCCACAACTCCTTCCGCCCCCACTCCTGCCCCCCCCACCGCCTCCTCCCCCTCCACCTTTTTTCCTCCCCCCATCCTCCACCCTCCTCCTCCCCCCATCCTCCCCCCTCACTCCCGCCCCCACTCCTGACCCCCCCACCTTATCCTGCCCCCCCCCACTCCTCCCCCTCCCTCCCCCCCCACTCCTCCCCCACTCCTCCATCTCCCCCCCCCAACTCCTTCCCCCCCACTCCTCCCCCCATCCATCCTTACTCCCCACTCCTGCCCCCCCACCTCCTGCCCCCTCACTCCTTCCTCCCCACACTCCTGCCCCCCCACTCCTCCCCCATCACTCCTTCTCTCCCACTCCTGCCCCCCCACTCCTCCCCCCTCACTCCTTCCTCCCCACTCCTGCCCCCTCACTCCTGCTCACCCCCCCCCTTCACTCATTCCTGCACAGGTCAGGCAGCATCTGTGGAGGGAATGGACAATGTTTCAGGTCGGGACCCTTCTTCAGGCTGGTAGTAGGGGTGGGGGTGGGGGGAATAAGCTGGGAAAGAGCGGTGGAGATGGGACTAAGCCTGGAATGTGTCAGAGTGAGGCCAAACTCAAGTTGGCGGAGCAGCTCTTCATATTTCGCTTGGGCACCTCACAACCCAGCGGTATGAACAATGACTTCAAGTGGTCCCCGCACTCCCCCTGTCTCCCCCTCTCCTCGATCCTGTGAGGAAATGCTTCTTCACCCAGAGAGTTGTGAATCTGTGGGATTCTCTGCCACAGAAGGCAGTGGAGGCCGATTCACTGGATGTTTTCAAAAGAGAGTTAGATTTAGCTCTTTGGGCTAACGGAGTCAGGGGATATGGGGAGAAGGCAGGAACGGGGCACTGATTCTGGATGATCACAGCCATGATAACATTGAATGGCGGTGCTGGCTCGAAGGGCCGAATGGCCTACTCGTTCACCTATTTTCTATGTTTCTATGTTTTTATTTCCTGCTGGGTCCACACTTCACATCCCTATAGACAATAGGTGCAGGAGTAGAGGTCATTCGGCCCTTCGAGCCAGCACCGACATTCAATGTGATCACGGCTGATCATCCCCTATATCCCTGCGTTTTCACCTCCTCCACACCCAACAATGGACCATTGTGGGCTCCACCTCTCTTTGGCCAATGGTGCCGGCTCTGAATCTTTTCACACCTCTGGTTTCCCTCTCCCCTGACTCCCAGTCTGAAGAAGGGTCTCGACGTCACCCATCCCGTCCCTTCTCTCCAGAGATGCTGCCTGTCCCACTGAGTTACTCCAGCGTTTCATGTCTATCTTCAATGCATATCTCTGTCTGCAGCACACGATGAGCGTTTGGCGGCACTGGGCCTGTACTCGATGGGGGGGGGGCGAATAAGAGGGTGTCCTGGATGGGGAGAAGAGAGGGTGTACGGGGGGGGGGGTGGGGACAGGGGGACAGGAGCAGGAGGGGTGACTGCAGAGGGGGAGGGGGGGAGGGGGAGGAATGGGGTGCCCCCTGGTTTGAGGGAGTGTGCAGGATGGAGTGTGGGGGTGGAGGGTGTATTATTTAAATCTAGAGATATCAGTGTTCACACCATCTGGTTGTGATCTACACAAGCGGAAGGAGAAGTGATGTTTTTTTTAATTCTTTTTCCAAATATAAACTTTATTCACACCGAGAAAAACCTATTCATACCTTAGTGTGATATGATGCCGTTTATTCTTGTTGCGCTTCGTTTACACACCCTCACGCGTATACACACACACACACCCACACACACCACACCCACACACACACACACACACACACACACACACACACACACACACACACACACACACACACACACACACACACACACACACACACACACACACACACACCAGGCACAGACACACACACAGGCCGACAGACACCCGTTACACACACACCCCTCACGTGTACAGGCACACACACAGACACATGGCAGACAGGAACATACACAAAGATAGGTACACACAGAAACAGACACAGTCACACACAGGTTGACACTGACATACACACACACACACAATCCCACACAGAGAAACACACCACACACCAGATGCACACACAGACACATACACACACATACGCACAGATACACACACCACAGATACACACACAGACACACACACACACACACACACACAGATGCAGACACGCACACAGATACACACACACACACCACACACACACACACACACACAGCTATACACCATATACACACACACACACCACAGACATACACACACACACACCACACAAGATACACACACAGACACATACAACTCACATACGCACAGATACACACCACACAGATACACACAGACACACACACACACACACACAGATGCAGACACGCACACAGAAATACACACACACACCCCACACACACCCACACACACACAGATACACACACACACAGATATACACACACACACAGAACACACCCACCCAGGTACACACACACATACACATACACGCACACAGATACACACACACACACACACACACACACACCCACACACACACACACAACACACACAGATAAACATCACAGATACACATACACACACACCAGATACACATACACATACCACAGATACACAACACAGACACACACACACGATACAGACACACACACACACACAGATACACACACACACCAGATAACCAGATACACACACACAGACACAAACCACACCGGATACACCCACACACACACCACACACACACACCAAGGACAGATTACACACACACCACACACATACACACACACAGATACACACACCAGATACACACACACAGATTACACACACACACAGACACAACACACACAGATACACAACACAGACAAACACACGATACACACACGATACACCCATCACACACAGATACACCACACAGCACACACACACACAGCACACACACACACACACCAGTACACACACACAGATACACAACACAGTACAGCACACACAGATACACACACACAGATACACACACACAGATACACACACACAGATACACACCCACACCACACTCACAGATACACACACACACCACACACACAACACAGATACACACACACATATCACATAAACACTCACACAAACACACACAACAACACACACACACCACAGATACACCACACACACAGATCACCAACCACACAGACACCACACTACACACACAGATACACACAGATACACACACACACACGATACACACCCACACAGAAACACACACACAACCCCAACCAGAGATACACACCACACACCACAGAACACCACAGATACACACCCACACAGATCCACACACATCACAGATACACACACACACACCACACACCACACAGATTACACCACACTACACATACACACACACACACATACACACTCCACACACCACCACACCACACCACTGATACAACACACCAACACAGATACACACCACACAGCCACACACAACCACAACAACAGATACACCACACACAGACACACACAGCTTACGCCACACACAACTGATACACTACACAGACACACACCCACACAGATACCACACACCGCCACACCCCGACACACACACAGATACACACACAAGATACACACACACACACACACACAGATACACACCACACTCCACAGATACACACCCACACAAGACTCCACACACACACAACAGAATACACACACACAGATTACACACACACCCGATACACACACACAGACACACACAGATACACACAGACACAACACACACACACACAGATACACACACACAGATACACACACACAGATCCCACACACACACAGACACACACACAGATACACACACCACAGATACACACACACAGACACCCCAGATACCAGACACACACACAGATACACACACACACACACACACACACAGATACACACACACAGTTACAGATACCCCCCACCCGAACCACACAGATACACACACACACACAGATACACACACACACACACACACCACGAAACACACACACCAGATACACACACACAGACAGAACACACACACACACACCACAGATACACACAACAGATACACACACACAGGACACACACACAGACACACCCACAACACAGATACACACACAAGATACACACACACAGACACCACACACACCACACACACAGAACACACACACCGACACACACCCGGTGTGCGTGGATCAGCCTCTCATGCGAGTTGGACACAGACTTGTGGGCACGGGGGTCACAGTGTGGGCACAGGATCGCGTGTGGGTGCAGGCTGAAGCTGCCACAGCGTTGCAGGGTGGGGGCTGTGAATGACAGACCCGCGTGATTGGTGACGGGGAGTCACTCTCACACACACACACACACGCGCAGTGAGAGGGGGGGGGAGGGGAGGCCGTGTGACTGGAATACTAATTACCGACTGGTGTGAAACACGCAAACTGGCATGCTCAGTTTGGTTTAGTTTTTTAGAGATATTTACAAGCGCAGAAAGAACAGGCCCTTCGGCCCACCGAGTCCGTGCCGACCAGCGATCCCCGCACACTAACACTGACCTACACACACTAGGGACAATTTACACTTACACCAGGCCAATTAACCTACAAACCTGCACGTCTTTGGAGTGTGGGAGGAAACCGAAAATCTCGGCGAAAACCCACGCAGGTCACGGGGAGAACGTGCAAACTCCGTACAGACAGCGCCCGTAGTCAGGATGGAACCCGGGTCTCTGGCGCTGTGAGGCAGCAACTCTACCGCTGCGCCACCGTGCCACCCCTTTAGACACAGTGCTCGAACGCCAGCACTCGAAGGCCTGAGCTACAGGGAGAGGTTGGGGTAGGCTCTATTCCTTGGAGCTCAGGAGGATGAGGAGTGGTCTTATAGAGGTGTATAAAATCATGAGAGGAATAGATCGGGTGAATGTACACAGTCTTTTACTCAGAATCCGGGAATCGAGGATCAGAGGAACCAGGCTTAAAAGATGAGAGGGAATCTTATAGAAACATAGAATTCTTTAAGGGATTGGACAGGCTAGGTGCAGGAAAAATATTTCCATGTTGGGGGAGTCCAGAACCAGGGTTTTTTCACACGTAAAATAAGGGGTCGTCCAATTCTTTTGCCATTTATATTCAACTGAGGTGAGGCAAAAACCCCCATTATTATATACATATATTCACATCAGAGAGATAATGTCATAGTGTGGATTCTCTGCCATTAGAAGGCAGTGGAGGCAATTGACCCTCGATGCTGGTACAGCTACCCCACCCCCCCCCCCCCCCCTACATAATGCTACCTACTCCTTGTACAACAGCGGCCCTCCGACACTGAGAGAGATCCTCACACCACAACACACGGCCAACCCACCCGGGGATCGAGTGAACAACCCCAGTCAGTAACTGTGGACGAAGGAACTGCAGGTGCTGTTTACACTGTAGAGAGGCACAATGTGCCGGAGTAACTCAGCGGGACAGGCAGCTTCCCTGGGGAGAAGGAATAGGTGACGTTTCGGGTCGAGACCCTTCTTCTGAAGGAGGGGCGGGGAGGGGGATGCAGGATAGGAAGGGAGGGGAGGGGGATGGGATAGGAGGGGAGGGGAGGGGGATGGGGGATAGGTCGGAGGAGGTTGGGAGGAGGATGGGGGAGGGGTGAGGGGAGAGGGGGGGGGGGGATAGGTAAGGGGAAGGGAGGGAGGGGGAGGGTAGGGGAGGGGAGAGGGAGGGGGGTGGGATAGGAGGGAGGGAGGGGAGGGGCGGGGCGGGGGAGGGAGGCCGAGGAGAGGGGAGAGGAGAGGAGGGGAGGGGGGGAGGGCGGAGGAGAGGGGAAGGGGGGGAGAGGAGAGGGGAGGGGGATGGGAGCGGGGGAGAGGAGAGGGGAGGGGAAGGAGGGAGGGGAGAGAGAGGAGGAGGGGAGAGGAGGAGAGGGAGGGGGGGAAGAGGAGAGAAGAGGGAAAGGCGAGAGGGGGAGAGGCGATGGGAGAGGGAGGGGAGAGGAGGAGATGGGGTGGGGAGGGAGAGAGGGGGGGGAGGAGAGGGGAGGGGGGGAGAGGAGAGAAAGAGGAGGGGAGGGGGTGGAGGGGAGGGGAGGGGAGGGAGAGAGAGGGGGTGGAGAGGGGAGGGGAGGGGAGAGAAGAGGGGAGAGGGGAGGGGAGGGGAGTGGAGAGGAGGGGGAGGGGAGGAGAGGGGGGCGAGAGGAGAGGGGAGGGGAGGGGAGAGGGCAGGGGGAGGGGAGAGGAGAGGGGGATTGGGAGGGGGAGGAGGGGAGGGGAGAGGAGAGAGATGGGGCGGGATAGGAGGGGAGGGGAGAGGAGAGGGGGGGAGAGGGGAGGGGGAGAGGAGAGGGGAGGGGGAGAGGAGAGAGGAGGGGGGTGGATGGGAGGGGAGAGGAGGGGAGGGGGAGAGGAGGAGAGGGGGATGGGTTAGGAGGGGAGGGGCGGGGAGGGGGGGGAGGGAGGGGAAGAGGAAAGGAAGGTGATGATTTTGAAAAATAACACTGAAGTAATTGAGAATCCAAAAGGCCTTGGTCCCTGTCGCTAATGGGAAGTTAAATGGCCGTCTCTGGAATAGGTCCCGAATACAAATAACCATCAGATTTATTCTCGTGCGGCCTCTGTTAATAACAGCTGCTGCCGGGGCAGAGACACTCAATCTACCTTCTGTCATCGAGAAACCGTGGTTCCCCAGAAACCGTTGATGATTCACACACAACCCCCTCGCCCCACCCTAAACCCCCCACCCTCCCCTCCCTCCCCTCTCCCGTCTGAAATTCAGTCTAGTGCGTTTGAGACAATGATTTATTGGGGCAGCACAGTGTCTAAAGTCCGATCAAGGATAGTCCGAGGGTCTCCACTTCTGTATGGTGGGAGGTAGTTTCTTTCTTCATAGTATTTTTTTTCTTTTTTCTTCAGTTCAGCAGTTTCTGCTCTCTGGTTGTGGTTAGGGATGTTTTTTTAGTTCAGTTGCCTGATAACAGCTGGGAAGAAACTGTCCCTGAATCTGGAGGTGTGCGTTTTCACACTTCTGTACCTCTTGCCGGATGGGAGAGGAGAGAAGAGGGAGTGGCCGGGGTGAGACTGGTCCTTGATGATGCTGCTGGCCTTGCCGAGGCAGCGTGAGGGGTAGATGGAGTCGATGGAAGGGAGGTTGGTTCGTGCGATGGTCTGGAAGGAACTGCAGATGCTGGTTTAAACCGAAGATAGACACAAAATGCTGGAGTGACTCAGCGGGACAGGCAGCGTCTCTGGAGAGAAGGAATGGGCGACGTTTCGGGTGGAGACCCTTCTTCAGATTCATGTGATGGTCTGACTATGAGATGGTGGAGGCCCTAGCTGGTATTTTAACGGGATCCAAATTATGCCTCAACCAGCAACAGTTAAATAATTCACCAGCAGGAACATCCTTACATCGAGAATGCTGAGGCTGCAGAACTCAATGTGAATCCCTTTGATTACAGCCTCAAACCTTTTCCCAGCAGACTTTGTACGGGGGGGGGGGTGAAAGTAGGATAGGTTTCCTAGAGTACTTTATGCCCCTGTCCCACTTAGGAAACCTGAACGGAAACCTCTGGAGACTCTGCGCCCCACCCAAGGTTTCCGTGCGGTTCCCGGAGGTTTTTGTCAGTCTCCCTAATGGTCGAAAGTGGTTTCCGTTTTAAAAATCGGTAATCTTTTTAGCCGAAGCCGGTTGCGATGCTAGTTGAAGGTGGTTGCCGGAGGGCAAAAACCTCCGGGAACCGCACGGAAACCTTGGGTGGGGCGCAAAGTCTCCAGAGGTTTCCGTTCAGGTTTCCAAAGTGGGACAGGGGCATACATTACTCTGGAGTCATAGAGTGATACAGCGTGGAAACAGGCCCTTGGACCCAACTTGTCCCATCCACACTAGTCCCACCTGCCTGTATTGGACCCATATCCCTCTTAACTTATCCATGTACCTGTCTCATTGTTTCTTAAACATGCAGCGCAAACAACAGGCCCTTCGGCCCACCGAGTCCGTGCCGACCAGCGATCGCCTCATATACTAGCGCTATCCTACACACACCGGGGACAATTTACAATTTATAATTTCGACAAACCTGCACGTCTTTGGAGTGTGGGAGGAAACCGGAGATCCCGGAGAAAACCCACGCGGGTCACGGGGAGAACGTGCAAACTCCGATACAGACAGCACCCGTAGTCAGGATCGAACCCGGGTCTCTGGCGCTGAGAGGCGGCAACTCTACCGCCGCGCCACCCTTAAATCTGTTCACTACCGTCTTCAGCTGAACGACATCCTTTCTACAGCTGGGTGACTAGAACTACGCACGGTATTCCAAGTATAGATTCCTCTTCTTCTGTCGTGTGGCGTGCACAGCCCAAAGTTGTTGGACAACTTGTTCTATTTGATCTTCCGTTTGTGCACGTCGAGTTGATTGCATTAGTCGAAACCGGGCGGGCCACGTGAAGGTTGCAACCTCCCGCCCCCAAGTGTAGATTGTGAGAACAGAACGCCACTGCGCCTCTGGGAAGCAATGACTGCAGTAAATGCAACAACTTTGGACCAGTTGTAGTTGATGTAACGGAGGAATCGTTACAGCCACATAACGGCCAGTAATCTCCCACAAGCAAGAGTGTGCAGAACGCAGGGGCGTCCCGGTGGGGCAGCGGGTAGAGCTGCTGCCTCACGGCGCCGGAGACCCGGGTTCCATCCCGTCTACGGGCGCTGTCTGCACGGAGTTTGCACGTTCTCCGGGTGCTCCGGTTTCCTCCACATCCCAAGGATGTGTGGGTACTTGGGTTGATTGGCGGAGGGTAGCGTTAGTGTACAGATGATCGCTGGTCGGCGTGGGCGCGTTGGGCCGCAGGGCCTGTTTCCGTGCTGTATCTCGAAAAAAGCAACGTACAGTACTAGGAACCGGCCCTTCGGCCCACAATGTCCGTGCTGAACATGATGCCAGGATAAACTGATCTCCTCTGCCTGCACCTGATCCGTGTCCCTCCACTCCCTGCATATCCATGTGTCCGTCTAAAAGCCTCTTAAACACCACTGTCGTATCTGCCTCCACCCCCACCCCTGGCAGCGCGTTCCAGGCACCCACCCCCCATCTGTGTAAAAGAAAACACATAGAAACATAAACAATAGGTGCAGGAGTAGGCCATTCGGCCCTTCGAGCCTGCACCGTCATTCAATATGATCATGGCTGATCATCCAACTCAGTATCCCGTACCTGCCTTCTCTCCATACCCCCTGATCCCTTTAGCCACAAGGGCCACATCTAACTCCCTCTTAAATATGGCCAATGAACTGGCCTCAACTACCTTCTGTGGCAGAGAATTCCACAGATTCACCACTCTCTGTATGAAAAATGCTTTTCCTCATCTCGGTCCTAAAGGAATTCCCCCTTATCCCTAAACTGTGACCCCTTGTTCTGGACTTTCCCAACATCGGGAACAATCTTCCTGCATCTAGCCTGTCCAACCCCTTAGGAATTTAGGGGTTAAAGGAACATCTCCTTTAAACCTTGCCCCTCTCACCTTAAAGATATGTCCTCTAGACTTTGACCTGATCTGAGCTACAGTACTCGGGGAACTGGAAACTCGAGAGGAGGCGAGAAATCTTTAAGAAGGTAAAACAAGCAGTAAACTGCGGGCGATGCAGGTAATGGTGTTGGCACAGTGGCGCAGCGGGTAGAGCTGCTGCCTCACGACGCCAGAGACCCGGGTTCGATCCTGACTACAAGTGCTGTCTGTACGGAGTTTGCACGTTCTCCCCGTGACCCGCGTGGGTTTTCTCCGAGATCTAGTGGGAGAGTCTAGAACTAGAGGTCACAGCCTCAGAATTAAAGGACGATCTTTTAGGAAGGAGATGAGGAGAAATTTAATTATCTTATTGAAACATATAAGATTATTAAGGGTTTGGACACGCTAGAGGCGGGAAACATGTTCCCGATGTTGGGGGAGTCTAGAACCAGGGGCCACACACAGTTTAAGAATAAGGAGCAAGCCATTTAGAACGGAGACGAGGAAACACTATTACTCACAGAGAGTGGTGAGTCTGTGGAATTCTCTGCCTCAGAGGGCGGTGGAGGCGGGTTCTCTGGATACTTTCAAGAGAGAGCTAGATAGGGCTCTTAAAGATAGCGGAGTCAGGGGATATGGGGAGAAGGCAGGAACGGGGTACTGATTGGGGATGATCAGCCATGATCACATTGAAAGGCGGTGCTGGCCCGAAGGGCCGAATGGCCTACTCCTGCACCTATTGTCGATTATATTTCTTCAGTCAGAGGGTGGTGAATCTGTGGAATTCTTTGCCACTGAAGGCTGTGGAGGCCAAGTCAGTGGATATTTTTAAAGCGGAGTGAGAGGGTCTCGACCCGAAACGTCGCCCATTCCTTCTCTCCCGAGGTGTGGCCTGTCCCACCGAGTTACCCCAGCGTTTTGTGTCTGCCTTCGTGTTATTGAGGGCACAGAGTGGCTGGAGTAACTCAGCGGGGCAGGCAGCAGCTCCGGACAACTAGGTGGAGAGGAGAGAGAGTGGAGCAGTGGGATTCTCGATGTTGGGGGAGCAACATTGCTAAATAACCCCCCACACACACAACTAGGGGAGAAGACCAGAGTCTGAAGAAGGGTCTCGACCCGAAACGTCACCCATTCCTTCCCTCCAGAGACGCTGCCTGTCCCGCTGAGTTTCTCCAGCATTTTGTGTCTTATCTTCGGTTTAAACCAGCATCTGCAGTTCCTTTTTGTGCACAAGGGGACCAGAATGGTGGACGAGGCTTTAAGGGGCCTCCAGGGACTGGGGATGGTGGTTAAATACATTACTGGGAGATGACAGATGGAGGAGGTGGGGAGCAGGAGGAGGGGGAGGGGGGTTGTTTACATTGCGGGGGTGGGGGTCACAGCAGTCGAGACAGCAGTTAGAACAATCGAGGTGAGAGGTGACAGATGGAGAGAGAAAGGGGAGAGAGAGAGAGAGAGAGAGAGAGAGAGAGAGAGAGAGAGAGGGAGAGACAAGGAGAGAGAGAGGGGAGGGTGAGGGAGAGAGAGAAGGGGAAAAAGAGGGAAGAGAGAAAGGGGAGAGAGAGAGGAGGGGGTTTAAGGGAGGGGGGGGAGAGAGAGAGGGGGAGGGGAAAAGAGAGGAGGAGGAGAGAGGGAGAGGGAAGGGAGGGGAGAGAGAGGGAGAGAGAGGGGAGAGAGAGAGAGAGAGAGGGGAGAGGAGGGAGAGAAGGAGAAGAGGGGGGAGAGAGAGAGGGGGGGAGGGGAGAGAGAGAGAGGGAGAGAGTATGGGGTGAGAGAGAGAGAGAGAGAGAGTATAATTCCTTGCTCTCTAGCCCCCAACCCCCCCCCCTCTTGTTGGCTTGTGTAGTTTAGTTTAGAGATGCAACGTGGAAACAGGCCCTTCGGCCCACCGGGTCCATGCCGACCAGCGCTCCCCGCACACCAACGCTATCCTAACACACGAAGGACAATTTACAGTTACACCAAGCCAATGAACCCACAAACCTGCACGCATTTGGAGTGTGGGAGGAAACTGAAGCAGCCGGAGAAAACCCACACAGGTCACGGGGAGAACGTACAAACTCCGTACAGACAGCACCCGTAGTCGGGATCGGACCCGGGTCTCTGGCACCGTGAGGCAGCTGCGCCACCAGACAGTTAAGGCCTTAAAATGGACTTTAAATAATCAGATTGGGAGGAGAGACCAGAAGGAAAGGCAACGTCTGAAGAAGGGTCTCGACCCGAAATGTTGCCTTTTTCCTTCGCTCCATAGATGCTGCCTGTCCCGCTGAGTTTCTCCAGCATTTTTGTCTACCTTCGATAACCAGGTGTGCGGCAAGGAACTACAGATAGACGCTGGTTTACACCGAAGACAGACACAAAATGCTGGAGTAACTCAGCGGGACAGGCAGCATCTCCGGAGAGAAGGAACGGGCGACGTTTCGGGTCGAGACCCTTCTTCAGTCTGAAATTCAGGGGAAAGGGAAACGAGAGAGATATAGACGGTGATGTGGAGAGATAAAGAACAATGAATGAAAGATATGCAAAAAAGTAACGATGAGAAAGGAAACAGATTAATGTTTTATTATTATTAATGTTTAGTGTTTTCGGAGTCATTCGTAACTGTCACTGTATGTCATGTTGTTACTTGTGGGCGGAGCACCAAGGCAAATTCCTTGTATGTGAATACTTGGCCAATAAACTTACTTACTTACTTACTTAGCTGTTTGCTGGGTGAGAACGAGAAGCTGGTGAGACTTGGGCGGGGGAGGGATGGAGCTAGAGGGAATGCCGGGGTTACTTGAAGTTAGAGGAGTCAATATTCATACCACTGTGCGTAAGTCTATCTTTGGTCTAAACCAGCATCTGCAGTTCATTCCCACACATCAACCTAAGTACCTAAGCATCTCTGGAGAGAAGGAATGGGTGACGTTTCAGGTCGAGACCCTTCAGTTCTCCCGAGTTTCCCCTGATTCGAACTTGGAGAATTACGGTAATGGCCGCTCGTCGGTACTCGGGGCTCTCGTGGACATTTTTCAACATGTTGAAAAATCTTCACAAGCTTACCAAGCTCCAACGTACCTGCTACGTTCATTCTCCGTGCTTGCCACGAGTTTGATTTTTTTTTAAACTCAGGAGAGCTCTTGAATTACCTCGTACAGTGGGACAGGGAGGACGATGGCTGACCTTAGTGGAGCGTCACGACGGCTGGGAAGGCGGATGAAGGCTGCAGCAGGAAAAGGGTCTCCGGTCGTCTTGGACTCCGTGCCACTGGATCCTGACCCCAGGGCCGTGGGGTGGCTGTCTGTGCACCAGTCTCCCCACGTTAAACAAAGTCACGCACAGGCACAAAGTCCAACCCTGGAGACACCCATGGTCAGCCAGTTCATTCCAAGGGCTCTCCCGAGTTAAAAAAAAAATCAAACTCGTGGTAAGCACGGAGAATGAACGTAGCGGGTACGTCGGAGCTCGGGGACGTCTCTTAGCGGCTCGTAACGCTAACGGCAGGTACTCGGGAAGACTCGCTAACGGCAGGTAAGCACGGGAAGACTCGTGAAGATTTTTCAACATGTTGAAGAATGTCCACGAGAGCCCCGAGTGCCGACGAGCGGCCATTACCGTAAATCTCCGAGTTCGAATCAGGGCAAACTCGGGAGAGAGAGCTCTTGGAATGAACTCGTACCGTGGGACAGGGCTTTTAAGAATAAGAAGTGGCTGGCAGTCACCTAAAGAATCTTCTAAGTGGGACAGACTATTATAACGCAGGTAATGGTGGAGACACTGCAATGATCTTCTCAGAGGCTGCTAGGGATGGACAATAAATACTGACCTCGCCAGAGATACACAGATCTCAGAGAAGAACAGGAAAGAAGCAGGGAGAATCTGCCCGGCAAAGTGCTTTTTAGTCGAGCAATGTTATTTTAATGAGGATCTTCACTTAACCCAGCGCACGGGGCAATTTCCTCGCGGTCCAGATTCAGCAGTTGGAAAATGGTCTGCATGAATATTTCATGGGTCAGGCCGCAAGATGCAAGGCTCACCTTGAATTGGTATTTGTAAATCATGGAAGAAACAGCAACTCCTCAAGGCGGGGACAACTAGCCATCTGAGTAAAATCAATGCCTAAACGTGACCCATTAGACAACGGAACCTGCTTCACAGACTGAGGAAGGGTTAAATCCACCAAGAACTAATTCTGCAGGAAGGAACTGCAGATGCTGGCTTATCCGAAGATAGACACAAAATGCTGGAGTAACTCAGCGGGACAGGCGGCATCTCTGGAGAGAAGGGATGGGTGACGCTTCGGGTCGGGACCCTTCTGGTCAAGACCATATTAGACAGTTTGAGACCTGGAAAAGAGGAGATTACCAACCCCGTCCCCTGCTGGTCACCCGAAGACCAGAGACCAGCAGCGGGTAGAGTTGCCGCCTCGCAGCGCCAGACACCCGGGTTCGATCCTGACTACGGGCGCTGTCTGTACGGAGTTTGCACGTTCTCCCTGTGACCTGCGTGGGTTTTCTCCGGGTGCTCCGGTTTCCTCCTACACTCCAAAGACACGGAGGTTTGTAGGTTAATTGTAAATTGTCCCTGGTGCGTGTAGGATAGAGCTAGTGTGCGGGGATCGCTGGTCGGCACGGACTCCGTGGGCAGAAGGGCCTGTTTCCGCGCTGTATCTCTAGTGTTTTAATGTCCAACGACTCGGGCACCAGAGAGGTTCCTGAGCAACATTAATAAAGCAGATTGATTTCCCTCACAGACCAGAAGTCACCTTGACCAAAATTAGCTTTTGTTTCCAAGTATAGGGAAAGTATTTGGTTGACGCCAAGATCCTTAACACTATTAATGTGTAGAGGGATGTTGGGGTCCAAATCCATAGCTCTCTGAAAATGGCGACATAGTGGATAGAGTGGTATAGGTGGTGTGTGTTCAGTTCAGTTTATCGCCAGGTGGGCAGGTGCTATAGATTGAAACATAAAAGATTATTAAGGGTTTGGACACGCTAGAGGCAGGAAACATGTTCCGATGTTGGGGGAGTCCAGAACCAGGGGCCACACAGTTTAAGAATAAGGGGTAAGTCATTTAGAACGGAGACGAGGAAACACTTTGTCACACAGAGAGTGGTGAGTCTGTGGAATTCTCTGCCTCAGAGGGCGGTGGAGGCGGTTCTCTGGATGCTTTCAAGAGAGAGCTAGATAGGGCTCTTAAAAATAGCGGAGTCAGGGGATATGGAGAGAAGGCAGGAACGGGGTACTGATTGGGGATGATCAGCCATGATCACATTGAATGGCGGTGCTGGCTCGAAGGGCCGAATGGTCTATAGACCTGCACGGGAAGGTAGGCGCTCCCGTCCCCGCGAGTCTCGGGCAGATGGGGCTGGTCAGCCTGGGAAGGCGGTCCATCCAGGAGAGGGAGATTTAAAACCTCAACTGCCTTGTGGCCATATCCAGTCATGGAAAAGTCTCCTGGAGTAAACCTCAAGAAAATCCAGAGTCGGAGCCCCTAAGGCAGGTCATCGTTGTCTACAACCTGGCTCTGGCAGCTGGATGGGCAGCAGCCTGTCCTCCATGTGACATCGCCCAGGCTTGCATCCGACAAACCAGGATGCATCACCCATGATCAGTCATGTCCGAGGGGGGCCTCCGACCGAGGTACAGTGAAAAGCCTTTTGTCATGTGCTAACCAGTCATCAGAAAGGCAACACATAACAAAGATAATATGGTTGGGCCCCATATCTGAGGGAGGATGTGCTGGCTCTGGAGAGGGTCCAGAGGAGGTTTACAAGAACGATCCCAGGAATTAGTGGGTTAGCATATGATGAGCGTTTGACGGCGCTGGGCCTGTACTCGCTCGAGTTTAGAAGGATGAGGGGGTACCTCATTGAAACTTACCGAATAGTGAAAGGCCTGAATAGAGTGGATGTGGAGAGGATGTTTCCACTAGTGGGAGAGTCTAGGACCAGAGGCCATAGACTCAGAATTAAAGGACGTTCCTAAAAGAAGGAGATGAGGAGGAATTTCTTTAATCAGAGGGCGGTGAATCTGTGGAACTCATTGCCACAGAAGGCAGTGGAGGCCAAGTCAGTGAATACTTTTAAGACAGAGATAGATTCTCTACTCCGCCATTCAATCATGGCTGATCTATCTCTCCCTCCCAACCCCATTCTCCTGCCTTCTCCCCATAACCCCTGACACCCGCACTAATCAAGAATCTATCTATCTCTGTCTTAAAAATGACTTGGCCTCCACCGCCTTCTCTGGCAATGAGTTCCACAGATTCACCACCCTCTGACTGAAGAAATTCCTCCTCATCTCCTTCCTAAAGGAACGTCCTTTAATTCTGAGGCTGTGCCCTCTGGTCCTGGACTCTCCCACTAGTGGAAACATCCTCTCCACATCCAAGCCTGAAAGGGTGGGAAGGGATTAAAATGGGAGTAGGTTGAATGGCCTGTTTCTGTACCTGGTGACTCAATCACATTCCATTCGCGTTTAAACATCAAGGATTAAATTTGTCTCTTTGCAATAAATTGCAGCTCAAACGGAAATATTAAACCTTGATCTAAGATATAAGTGGGTGGAATGTCGTGCAGGAATAATTCCGTGTTTGCCCAATCATTCTCATTTGAAGTCAAGCACACATTATCCAAGCAAAGAATTTGTTAAAATATTTTTTTAACCGGACAATCAGGAAAGGAGGGTTACACAAAATGCTGGAGAAACTCAGCGGGTGCAGCAGCATCTAAGGAGCGAAGGAGATAGGCGACGTTTCGGGTCGAGACCCTTCTTCAGAAAAGGAGAATGGTATGAAACATTCCGATTCAGGATACCATCACTGGCCAGGATATCATGCAGGAAAGAACTGCAGATGCTGGTTTAAATCGGAGGTAGATACACAATGCCGGAGTAACTCAGCGGGACAGGCAGCATCTCTGGAGAGAAGGAATAGGTGACGTTTCGGGTCGAGACCCTTCTTCAGGCTGAAGAGTCGCGACCCGAAACGTCACCCATCCCTTCTCTCCAGAGATGCTGCCTGTCCCGCTGAGTTACTCCAGCATTTTGAGTCGACCAGGAAATGTCCATATGGAACATGCTCCTAATGCCTGCAATCTCCCAACAGTCATAGAGTCATAGTCAGTCAGCATGTCTGAAACAGGCCCTTCAGCCCCACTTATCCCTGCTGGCCAAGATGCCCCATCTTTGTCCCATTTGCCCAAGTTTCTAAACCATCCCCACCCAGATACCCGTCCAAATCTCCCGTAAAATGGTGCGCGATTATACCATCAGTTTAGAGATACAGCACGGAAACAGGCCCTTCGGCCCACTGAGTCCGTGCCTCGATTCTACCAGACACCTCGTGGTGCAGACATTCACTGTGAAAGTCCGGCCCTTGTTTGGCTTCTCATCGCGCAACACCTCACGCTTATCCAAATTAAACTCATTGAGCGGCACGTTGGCGCAGCGGGTAGAGTCGCTGCCTCACGGCGCCAGAGACCCGGGTTCGATCCTGACTACGGGCGCCGTCTGTACGGAGTTTGTACCTTCTCCCCGTGACCTGCGTGGGTTTTCGCTGGGAGCTCCGGTTTCCTCCCACACTCCAAAGACGTGAGGGTTAGGAGGGTAAAGGGCCTGTCCCACTTGCCGATTTTGTTCGGCGACTGCCGGCGTCATATCAGGGTCGCCAAAAGGTTTTTGAACATTTCGAAATCCAGCGGCGACAAAAAAAATGTTGCGACACTTGAAAAAACACCGCGCGTCGATACGTCATCACGCCGCGCCTCGCCGCGAATGTTTCGGTGACCTGATGCGTCAGTCAATGATGCCGGCTGTCGTTGAAAAAAATCACCAAGTGGGACAGGCCCTTAATCGGCTTCAGTAAAATTGTAAATTGTCCCTAGTGTGTGCAGTTTTGGTCCCCTAATTTGAGGAAGGACATTCTTGCTATTGAGGGAGTGCAGCGTAGGTTTACAAGGTTAATTCCCGGATGGCGGGATTGTCATATGCTGAGAGAATGGAGCGGCTGGGCTTGTACACTCTGGAGTTTAGAAAGATGAGAGGCTATGTATCTCATTGAAACATCTAAGATTGTTAAGGGCTTGGACAGAGGCAGGAGACATGTTCCCGATGTTGGGGGAGTCCAGAACCAGGGGCCACAGTTTAAGAATAAGGAGAAAGCCATTTAGAACGGAGACGAGGAAACACTTTTTCCCACAGAGTGTGGTGAGTCTGTGGAATTCTCTGCCTCAGAGGGCGGTGGAGGCCGGTTCTCTGGATGCTTTCAAGAGAGAGCTAGATAGGGCTCTTAAAAATAGCAGAATCCGAGGATATGGGGAGAAGGCAGGAATGGGGGTACCGATCGGGGATGATCAGGCATGATCACATTGAATAGCAGTGCTGGCTCGAAGGGCCAAATGGCCTACTCCTGCACCTACTGTCTATTGTCTATAGGATAGTGTTAGTGTGCGGTGATCACTGATTGGCACAGACTCGGTGGGCCGAAGGGACTGTTTCCGCACTGTCTCTCCAAACTAAACTAAACTCCCTTTGCCATTCCTCTGCCCACTGTCTTAGTCCTGTCCCCGGCTGGACTTGCCCAAAATGCAAAAGCCACATCTCGCGGCCAAAGCCGAGAACCGGCCTCGTTTGTTTGCAGGGGTTTGCCTGCTGGAACCCGGCTAATCCTCGATATTATATCTCTTTGTTAATCACAAGCTTACCCTGAATCTCTGCCGCTCGCCTGCAACTCCCCTTACTGTGAGCGCTGGAGCAAAGCATTAATTTAGTTGTTCTGCATTGGTATTATCCTCTAAAACTGCCACACTGCTGCGATGTTTAGCCTAAATCTTCTGCCAACTTATCCTTGTGGGAAGGGGAAAGGGGGGGAAGGGACATTCTTAGATCAACGCTGATGCAACCAACATCTGCCACAATATTGGCGACCAAACTGCAGGGGTTGTAAACATTGAACAAAATAATGAGTTTCTAACCACAGCACACTTTCCCTCTCCCTATTTACAAGAGTTAAAGCATGAAGATAGACACAGAATGCTGGAGTAACTCAGCGGGACAGTCAGCACCTCTGGAGCGAAGGAATGGGTGATGTTTCATAGAAACAGAAAATAGGTGCAGGAGGAGGCCATTCTGCCCTTTGAGCCAGCACAGCCATTCATTGTGATCATGGCTGATCGTCCCCATATCCCTTGACTCCACCAGCCCCTAGAGCTCTATCCAACTCTCTCTTAAATCCATCCAGTGACTTGGCCTCCACTGCCCTCTGTGGCAGGGAATTAATTCCATAAAGTCACAACTCTCTGGGTGAAAAAGTTTTTTCTCACCTCAGTCTTAAATGACCTCCCCTTTATTCTAAGAGGGTCGATGCCCTTCACTTGGTCAATGTATCTCAGTTCCACTTGAGTTTATTGTCACGTGTACTGAGGTACAGTGAAAAGCTTTTGTTGCGTGCTAACCAGTCAGCGGAAAGACAATACATGATTACAATCGAGCCGTTCACAGTGTACAGATACAGGATAAGGGAATAACGTTTAGTGCAAGGTAAAGCCAGCAAAGTCCGGTCAAGGATAGTCCGAGGGTCACCAATGAGGTAGATAGTAGTTCAGCGCTGCTCTCTGGTTGTGGTAGGATGGTTCAGTTGGCCTTTCCCCTGACTCTCAGTCTGAAGAAGGGTCTTGACCCGGAATGTCACCCATTCCTTCGCTCCAGAGATGCTGCCCGTCCGGAGCGCTGGGACTGCCGACTTTGACACGGTGGAGCTGTGGTTTGCGGAGCTTCCAACCGCGGGCGGCGCTGACGCTGACTTTAACATCGCGGAGCCCTGGGACATGTTCCCGATGTTGGGGGAGTCCAGAACCAGGGGCCGCAGTTTAAGAATAAGGAGTAAGCCATTTAGAACGGAGACGAGAAAACACTTTTTCTCACAGAGAGTGGTGAGTGTTGAATTCTCTGCCTCAGTGGGCGGTGGAGGCAGGTTCTCTAGATGCTTTCAAGAGAGAGCTATCCCTCTGAACTTTGAAGATAGACACAAAAAGCCGGGGTAACTGAGCGGGACAGGCGGCATCTCTGGAGGGAAGGAACGGGTAACGTTTCAGGTCGAATCCCTTCTTCAGACTGAGAGTCGGGGGAGAGGGTAACGAGAGGTATGAAAAGGTATACAGCACAAATTAATGAAAGACAAATCATAACCAGCAACGGTGATCAGGGGAAGGTGGAGCCCACAATGGTCAATTGTTGGCTTGGGGGGGGGAAGGTGATAATGAGCGACACAAACAGGACGACAGTGAGACTAGTAGGACAACTAGGGTGGGGGAGGGTCGGAGAGAGAGGGGATTCAGGGGTTACTTGGTTAGAGAAGTCAATGTTCATACCGCTGGGGTGTAAGCTGCCCAAGCCAAATATGAGGTGCTGTTCCTCCAATTTGCGCTGGGCCTCACTCTGACAATGGAGGAGGCCCAGGACAGGAAGATCAGTGTGGGAATGGGAATTAAAGTATTTGAAGTGAGATCGCAGAGTCCCAGTCAACCTTCCTATCCATTTATCTGCCCGAATGTCTTCAATATGTGGTCATGGTATCCACTTCCACAGCTTCCTCTGGCAGCTCGTTCCAGATATGGACTGCCCTCCGAGTAAAAAAGTTCCCTCTGAAATCTCTTCGCCCTCTCATCTTAAGCCTGTGCCCTCTCCTTTTAGAATCCTCTACCCTGAGAAAAATACTGTGAGTGTTCACTTTATCCGTGCCCCTTGTGAAAGCTGAGCCCTTCCCCTCAGCCTCTGACCTGTCAAAGAATAATGTCCCAGCCAATCCAACCTCTCCTGTAACTCATTCCCAAGTCCAGGTCACATCCTGCTAAAGCTTTAGACGTCACACATTAAAGCTGCCCTTTGGCCCATCGAGTCCGTGCTGACCAGTGACCACCCCCGTACACTGGTACTATCGTACACCCATTTTTTTTACGATTCACCAAAGCCAATTAACATGCAAATCTTTGGCGTGTGGGAGGAAACCGGAGCACCTGGGGAAATCCCACGCAGGTCACAGGGAGAACGTGCAAACTCCGTACAGACAGCGCCCGTAGTCGGGATCGAACCGGGGAATCTAGCGCTGTGAGGCAGCAGCTCTACCGCTGCGCCACCGTGAATCTCTTCAACAGTGACATCCTTCCTATACGGTGTCTGGGTGACGGTACTCCAAGCGGGCT
Organism: Okamejei kenojei; assembly: GCA_035221665.1. Classification (NCBI taxonomy): domain Eukaryota; kingdom Metazoa; phylum Chordata; class Chondrichthyes; order Rajiformes; family Rajidae; genus Okamejei; species Okamejei kenojei. Next base: position 2,836,344 of record CM069167.1, read on the forward strand.
TCTACAAATCCGACCTTCCTGTCCTGGGCCTCCTCCACTGTCAGAGTGAGGCCCAGCGTAAATTGGAGGAGCAGCACCTCATATTTGGCTTGGGCAGCTTACACCCCAGCGGTATGAACATTGCCTTCTCTAACTTCAAGTAGCCCTTGCTTTCCCTCTCTCTCCATCCCCTCCCCCTTCCCAGTTCTCCCACCAGTCTGACTATCTCCGATTACATTCTATCTCTGTCCCGCCCCCTCCCCTGACATTAGTGTGAAGAAGGGTCTCGACCCGAAACGTCACCGATTCCTTGTCTCCAGAGATGCTGCCTGTCCCGCTGAGTTACTCCAGCATTTTGTGTCTACCTTCGATTTAAACCGGCATCTGCAGTTCTGTCTCACACAGAAGACAAAGTGCGGTTTAATGTAGATGATGAGGGACTTGAGACGTCTGAATGAGAGAGCGAGTGAGAGCGTGCGTGTGCTCTGATGTCACAGCGACAGTCTTGGGTTTACATGGAACAGCGGTGGTGGGATCAGGTTGTTCAGTCGACCACATCCTGATCTGTGAAGCAGGAGATTGAGGTGCTGAAGTAGAGATGGTTTAATACTTCAGGTTCCCAGGAGTCCATATCACCAGCAGCTTCTCCTCAACCACCCACACTGAAGCAATGGCCAAGAGAGCAACATGCCAACACCTCCACTTCCTTAGAAGGCTTAGGAAGTTCGGCGAATCCCCACAACTCTCACCAACCTCCACAGATGGGCAACAGAAAGCATTTTAATCGGGACGCATCACAGCACGGTTTGGGAACAGCTCCATCCAAGACCCGCAAGAAATCGGAGCGAATTGTGGACGCAGCCCAGACCATCACACAAGCCATCCTCCCTTCCATCGACTCCATCTACACCTCGCGCTGCCTCGGCAAGGCCAGCAGCATCACCAAGGACCAGTCTCACCCCGGCCACTCCCTCTTCTCCCCTCTCCCATCGGGCAAGAGGTACAGAAGTGTGAAAACCAACGCACACACCTCCAGATTCAGGGACAGTTTCTTCCCAGCTGTTATCAGGCAACTGAACCATCCCACCACAGCCAGAGAGCGGTGCTGAACTACGATCTGTACACAGCGGACAGTTCGATTGTAATCATACATAGTCTGTCTGCGACTGGTTAGCGCACAATGACTCATTCATGCTGTGGAGGCCAGGTCAATGGATATTTTTAAGGCTGAGATACATAGATAGATTCCGCACTGACCAGCGATCCCCGCACACTAACACTATCCTACACACACTGGGGACAATTTGTATTTATAACCAAGCCAATTAACCGACAAACCTGCACGTCTTTGGAGTGTGGAAGGAAACCGGAGATCCCGGAGAAGGCCCACGCGGGGTCACGGGGAGAACATGCAAACTCCGTACAGACAGCACCCGCAGCCGGGATCGAACCCGGGTCTGTGGCGGTGTGAGCGCTGTAAGGCAGCAACTCTACCGCTGCGCCACTGTGAGTGTTCCAATCCAATTCCAATCCAAAGGAGGCGTGCCTTGTACCTGGTCATAGAGTCATATTCGCCACCACCCAGTATCACTCTGCATATTCCAACAACCACTACTAGTTGAATGGACCATTAAGGCCCATTGGATTTGTCCGTTTGTCTGCCTTTCAGACACTGGTTCTTTGCACCTCCATAGTTTCCCTCTCCCCTGACTCTCAGTCTGAAGAAGGGTCTCCACCCAAACACAGCACCCATTCCATTTCTCCAGAGACGCTGCCTGTCCCGCTGAGTTACTCCGGCATTTTGCACCCACTGCTGGTTTAGTTTATTGTCACGTGTACCGAGGTACAGTGAAAAGCTTTTGTCACCCACTATCCAGTCAGCGGAACGACAATACATGATTACAATCGAATCATCCACAGTGTAGAGATACTTGATAAAGCTGATAACGTGAATAATGTTCAGTGCAAGGTAAAGTCCAGCAAAGTCCGATCAAGGATAGTCCGAGGGTCTCCAATGAGGTAGATAGTAGTTCAGCACTGCTCTCTGGTTGTGGTAGGATGGTTCAGTTGCCTGATAACAGCTGGGAAGAAACTGTCCCTGAATCTGGAGGAGGTTTCTTTGATGAAGTATAGTTGGGGTCCGTTGCAAAAGGGTCTCGACCCGAAATGCCGCTTATTCCTTCGCTCCATAGATGCTGCCTCACCCGCTGAGTTTCAACAGCTTTTTTGTCTACCTCTGAATCGGGAGGTGTGTGCGTTCGCTTTCACACCTCTGTACCTCTTGCCCGATGGGAGAGGGGAGAAGAGGGAGTGGCCGGGGTGAGACTGGTCCTTGATGATGCTGCTGGCCTTGCCAAGGCAGCGTGAGGTGTAGATGGAGTCTGCGGAAGGGAGGTTGGTTTGTGTGTGTGACGGTCTGGGCTGCGTCCACAATTCGCTGCAATGCATGGCGTTGTTGGACGGGGCTGTTCCCAAACCAGCTCACTGCCCCGACCAAGAAAAATATGCAACGGGGCAGCGAGCGACATCTGACATGTGACAGGCAAGTCCCACACTCATAAATTACCAGTAAAATAACTGTGAGATGCTCAATATCCCATTAGCAGAGTGTGCAGTTCACATGATATTAGATATATGCCCAGTATTACTATGATACAAGTTCCATTATATATTTTATGTGGGTTTTTACATCAAGCTGACAGATTCTGCAGTGTGTATGTTAAATGCGCACTCACATATCACACTGACAGGCCTTGCATTGAGGAAACAATCTCTCAGTGACAGGGTGACGTTGGGTGTATCTCTGTTGCCTCTATGAGATGCTGGTCAGGCCGCATTTGGAATACTGTGAGCAGTTTTGGGCCAGCATAATCTGAGGAAGGATGTGCTGGCTCTGGAGAGGGTCCAGAGGAGGTTTACAAGAACGATGGACAGTAGACCAAAGTGCTGGAGGAACTCAGCGGGTGCGGCAGCATCTATGGAGCGAAGGAAATAGGCAACGTTTCGGGCCGAAACCCCTTCGTCAGACATGAATGACCCCAGGAATGAGTGGGTTAGCATATGAAGAGCGTTTGACGGCGCAGGGCCTGTACTCGCTGGTGTTCAGAAGGATACACAGAGAAACATAGAAACATATACAATAGGTGCAGGAGTAGGCCATCGAGCCAGGACCGCCATTCAATGTGATCATGGCTGATCATCTAAAATCAGTACCCCCCGTTCCTGCCTTCTCCCCACATCCCTTGATTCCCATAGCCCCAAGAGATAAATCAAACTCTCTTTTGGGACCTCATTGAAACATACAGAATAGTGAAAGGCCTGGATAGAGTGGATGTGGAGAGGGTGTTTCCACTGGTGGGAGAGTCTAGGACCAGAGGGCACAGCCTCAGAATTAAAGGACGTTCTTTTAGGAAGGAGATGAGGAGGAATTTCTTTAGTCAGAGGGCGGTGAATCTGTGGAATTCAGTGGATATAGTTAAGGCAGAGATAGATAGATTCTTGATTAGTGCGGGTGTCAGGGGTTATGGGGAGAAGTCAGAAGAATGGGGTTAGGCGTGAGAGATAGATAAGCCACGATTGAATGGCAGAGTAGACTTGATGGGCTGAATGGCCTAATTCTGATCTTATTACATATGAACTTATGACCTTATGATCTCCCACCTCCACTGGTCAGCGGTCAGTGCCCCCAACCCCATTGTCCGGCCTTCTTCCCACAACCCGACGCACGCCCTTCGGCCAATCCCTTGTGGACGTGTGCGGAGGAAGGAACTGCAGATGCTGCTTTACACCAAAGTCAGACACAAAATGCTGGAGTAACTCAGCGGGACGGGCAGTATCTCTGGAGAGAAGGAACGGGTGATGTTTCGGGTCGAGACCCTTCTTCAGACTGAGAGTTAGGGGAGAGGGAGACTCAGAGATAAGGAAGGGTGAGGTGTGAAAACAAGACATCAAAGGAGATGCAGATCAAGGAATCATTGTTAGCTAGAGGAAGGTGATAACGAGGCATATAGAGATGACATTTATTTAGGGGTTTAAGAAGGAACTGCAGATGCTGGAAAATCGAAGGTAGTCCAAAGTGCTGGAGAAACTCAGCGGGTGTAGCAGCATCTGAGGAGCAAAGGAAATAGGCAACGTTTTGGGCCGAAACTCTTTAGGGGAACATTCGGATTGGTCGGAGAATGGAGAGAGAGAGAAAGCAAGGGTTGCATGAAGTTAGATAAGTCCATGTTCATACCACGGAGGTGTAAGCTGCCCAAGCAAAATATGAGGTGCTGTTCCTCCAATTTGCGCTGGGCCTCACCCTGACGATGGTGGAGGCCCAGGACAGAAAGGTCAGTGTGGGAATGGGAGGGGGAGATAAAGTGCTGAGCAACCGGGAGATCAGGTGGGTTTAGGCGGACTGAGCGGAGGAGTTCAGCCAAACGATCGCCGAGCCTGCGCTTGGTCTCGCCGATGTACAGGCGTCCACGCCCGGAACAGCAGGGACGATAGATGAGGTGGGAGGAGGTGTGGTTGCGGTCAGAGCTGAGCTCTGGGTATCTGGCCAGGCCTCTTGTCCTTCATCATCATCATCATCATCATCATCATCATCATCATCATCATCGTGGAAAACATTAGTGATGCAGCGGCGCTGGTTTCCGACGGGAACGGTGACGGACGCACCGCACATCTTCGTCCTCCAGTTCCTGCGGACTTCCGCCGCTGGAGGTATAGGATGTTGGTGTGTGTGTGTTTTATCATCGTTCCTTACAATGCCGTGTACGACAGCGATCGCAACTTCTACTGAAGTGTGGGTGCCCGTTGGCTCGTTAGGAGCTCATCCGCCCTTTGACAGGTCTTGTTTTTGGTCCCGCAGCCCCCTCCTCACCTGGCAAACCAGGTGGGGGTTTAGTCACCAACTATCCGAGCATGGAGCAGGTAGCACGGAATTACATGGTACCCGTGGCGGGGGGAACTCCCCCCCGACCTGACCTGATCTAGACACCAGCAAGAATCAAAGGCATTAACTTGGTTGGGACTAGAATGATAGTTTGTCATTTTGAATCGTAGAGTAGCCGTTGAAGAAGTAGACCAAAGGCACACTGTCTAATACCGTACACAGTATGTATGCGTTCCTGTCCGGGTTCAACTCCATATACACTCCTACATCGGCGCACACTACTACAGTACCGGGTACTCGACATGTACACTCCTATCCACTCACACACTGGCTACACTACAGTGTACTCGACTCAGGGTGATACAGCGTGGAAACAGGCCCTTCGGCCCAACTTGCCCACACCGGCCAACATGTCCCGCCTGCTTGCGTTTGGTCCATATCCCTCCAAACCTGTCCTATCCATGTACCTGTCTAACTGTTTCTTAAACGTTGGGATAGTCCCAGCCTCAACTACCTCCTCTGGCAGCTCGTTCCAAACACCCACCACCCTCTGTGTGAAAAGGTTACCCCTCAGATTCCTATTAAATCTTTTTCCCTTCACCTTAAACCTATGTCCTCTGGTCCCCGATTCCCCTACTCTGGGCAAGAGACTCTGTGCATCTACCCGATCTATTCCTCTCATGATTTTATACACCTCTATAAGATCCCCCCTCATCCCCCTGCGCTCCAAGGAATAGAGACCCAGCCTGTAGCTCACAACCCCACCCTGTAGCTCACACCCTCTAGTCCTGGCAACAGCCTCGTAAATCTTCTCTGAACCCTTTCCAGCTTGACAACATCTTTCCTATAACATGGTGCCCAGAACTGAACACAATATTCTAAATGCAGTCTCACCAACGTCTTATACAACTGCAACATGACCTCCCGACTTCTATACTCAATAGTCTACTGATGGCCAATGTGAATAAAAGCCTTTTTGACCACCTTATCTACCTGCGACTCGATCTTCAAGGAACCATGCACCTGCACTCCTAGATCCCTCTGCTCTACAACACTACCCAGAGGCCGACCATTCACTTGTTAGACATCCCAAAATGCAACACCTCACACTTCTCTGTATTAAATTCCATTGACCATTCCTCTCCCCACCTGGCCAATCGATCCAGATCCTGCTGCAATCGTTCACAACCATCTTCACTATCTGAAAAAACACAAACTTTTGAATCATCGGCAAACTTGCTAATCTTGCCCTGAACGTTCTCATCCGAACCCTGAGGCACACCACTAGTCACAGGCCTCCAGTCTGAGAAGCAACCTTCCACCATCACCCTCTGCTTCCTTCTGTGAAACCAAGTTCTATCCATTCAGCTATCTCTCCTTGGATCCCATGCAGTCTAATGTTCCAGAGCAGCCTGCCATGTGGCACCTAGTCAAATGCCTTGCTGGTCCATACACACAACATCTACAGCTCTGCCCTCATCGACCTTTTTGGTCTTGTCTTCAAAAAACTCAGATCTGTGAGACACGACCTCCCACGTACAAAACCCTGCTGACTATCCCTAGTCAGCCCTTGCCCGTGTAATTGCCTGTATATCCTATCTTTCAGAATACCCTCCAATAACTTACCAACTACAGATGTTAAGCTCTTACACACCTACACACACTCACACACTGGGTACACTACATGTACACTCCTGCACACACTCACACACTGGGTACAAAACTGCACACACTACATGTACACTCTTACACACACTGGGTACACTACATGTACACTCTTACACACACAGGGTACACTACATGTACACTCCTGCTCACACTCGCACACTGGGTACACTACATGTACACTCTTACACACACTGGGTACAAAACTGCACACACTAGATGTACACTCCTACACACACTCACACACTGGGTACACTATATGTACACTCCTACACACACAGTGTACTCTTCATATACATTCCAGTAACCCCACTCACTGGCTGGGCACAATACTGTGTACACAGCACATATACAATTCTATGCCTTGTCATTCGCCTGATGTAATACTGTGTACACTCCATACACACGGCTAGAGTTAGTCACACACTGGGCATCCCCCTGTATACTGGGTCATACTAGGAATATATATGTACTGTACTGGTAACCCCTCTATAGTATAGATACACTCCCAGATATAGTTATACATTGTGTACACATATACCACTCAAACTCCGTGTACATGACATGTACCCACACACTGTGCACACTACACACACATACACACCCACAGTCCACTGTGACTAGACCAGGTACACGGCAGACTGCTACATGCATGCCGTCTAGTAACATATTACGACTGTACAGAAGACATGAGTACAGAGTACATATCGGGCCCTCTGTGTGTTATAGATATTTATAATGCGGCCTGTAGTGGATGTTTGTGACAGTCCAGACCCTGCCCTGGATAAATACATTCTGCATCGACTGCATTTATTCTTCCACAGTTCCAGCTTTCTCTCTGCCACTTCCCCGGTGGGTCATAGTTTGTGTCGGACAGCAAGACTGCAGACCCCAGCCAGTTCCTCTCTCTCCATCTCCCTCTCTCCATCTCTCTCCCCAATCCTCCAGCCTGGGTCTTTACCCCTGCGGTAAACGCAATGCCTAGTACCGTTCCCTCTGCAATCCAGTCGTTCACAGACTCAGTCGAGCCGAGCTTCTGTGGAATGTAATTTTTTTTTTTTAAAGGGACCCAACTTCCCCTCAGCTCCCCAAATAGCTTCCCTCCTATTCAGCGAACACCCCCACTTCGCTGATCCCGCACGGAGCCAAAATCATCATCAGCACCAAACTACTATCTATCCACTGTATTTCATTTGTGACAATCACTTTCGGATACAACACAGATTAATTCCATTGAACAGCAGAGTAGGGAAAAGCTTTGCCACCCTAAATACACAAAAGCAATCAATTAATTCTGCAGTTGAAGATGAGGGGAAGAAAAAATACACAGATTTTTCTCTGCCACATTTTTAAAAAAACGCAGAACAATTTACTTTCAATCAATGTTTTACCATTTAAAATATGCAAGAACCGATAGAATTCTAGCTGAAAGTTCCAATAAAAAATTACGCAGATTTGAAAAGCTCCTTTTATTGCAGAAAAACTGCAGGTTCCTCACTAGACAAGTGGTTCAATTTATACTGCATTTAAATTTTTTTTTTTTTTTTAAAAAGGTAGATTCCAAAGATGAGGGGCAGAATTCTTATCCCTTTTTGTTCCATTTCAACCTCCCCCACCCACCCCCCTCCCAAATCAATTTGTGGGAAATATGGCAGTGTTGTCTATGAATGAATAAATTAATAACCTCTGCTTCGAACAATCAATTGTGCACAAATCACCAGCCCTAGCTATAGTGGTGGGAATAAATCTCACACTGCAACTAAACGATGAAGGCTTAAAGCAAAGCCTTAGATTCAACGATTGTTTTATTTTTCTCTCTCCCCCCTCCCTCCCTCCCCTTCTCTTTCCCACCACCACCCCCCCTGTTGAGGGTTTTGGGGGGGGGGATGGAGGGATAGCTTTGCATTTAACACACACTCACACACACACACACACCGACACACACACCGACACTCACACACTCACACCGACAGACACACACACACACAATCATCTTCATCATCAAATACATCTGTGCTTCAAATTAAAATGGTTCCAAACCTGTTTGTCCTTTCCCCAGAGTCTTTTCCAGCCGGTACGGTCCCACATATTGTGCGCAGCCACCTTCTTTTGTGGATGTTGACATTGTCTTGATGTGAGATCCCTTTTTTTTCCGCTCAGAGATTTTAATTTGCGATTCGGTGTCACACACATAAATATATAAATATATACATACATATACATATATATATATATATATATATATATATGTATATATATATATATATATATATATATATGTATATTTAAAATGCACCCCTATTTTTTTTTAACCCTCTTGCTGTGTTTCCCAAACCCCTCCTTTCCCCCCCCCCACCCCCACCCACACACCACCACCCTTTACTAAAGACCCTTGGGCTGGTGAGACAAGTGATGGTGGATGTGCTATGACCCTGGGACCAGCATCATCCCTCTCTCTCTCTCTCCCTCCCTCCCTCTCTCTCCCCCTCTTCCTCTCTCTCTACCGGTACTGCAAGTACAGCCCTGGCTCTGGGATAATCACACCAACCAACCTGCTCTTTTTTTTCCTTTCTCAACCTTCATCCGGGAACCCGCAGTGATACCCAGTCCCTCATTAACCCCTTAACGACCGGGCTGTATTGAACATCGTGCCAAGATCCGGAGAGTTTCATTGTCATGTGTCCCAGACAGAACAATGAGACTCTTCCTTGCTGCAGACTACAGAATATGTAAATATGGTACACTGTAAACAATACAATACACGAGAGAAACAAAATGTTCAGTGTGTATATACACAATATATATTCACACACACACACACATATATAGTCACACACACATATATTCACACAGACATACATATATATTCACAAACACACACACATATATTCACACACACACACATATATATTCACACACACACATATATATATTCACACACACACATATATATATTCACACACACACATATATATATTCACACACACACACATATATATATCACACACACACATATATATTCACACACACACACACACACATATATATATATTCACACACACACACACACACATATATATATATTCACACACACACATATACACACACACACACATATTCACACACACACATATATATTCACACACATACACACACACATATATATATTCACACACACACACACATATATATTCACACACACACATATATATTCACATACATATATATTCACACACATATATATATATTCACACACATACACACACATACACATATATATATTCACACACACACACACACATATATATTCACACACACACATGTATATTCACACACACACATATATATTCACACACACACACATGTATATTCACACACACACACACACACACACACACACACACACATATATTCATACGTACACACACACACATATATATATATTCACACACACACACAAACACACATATATATTCTCACACACACACACATATATATATACACACACACACATATATATTCACACACACATGTATATATCACACACACATATACATTCACACAAACACACATATATATTCTCACACACACACACACATATTATACCAGTTATGTGAGGTTTAAGTGTATTATTGTCGTGTGAACACGGTGTAAAGCTTTGTTTCACATGCTATCCAGTCTGATAATACGCTTCATACCCTCCACGTCAAACTCAACTCAAGTGCGGCAAGGTGGTGCATCGGGTAGAGTTGATGCCTCACGGCACCAGAGACCCGGGTTCCATTCTGACCCCCCCCTCCCCACCCGTGACCTAGTGGGCTTTCTCCGGGTGTTCTGGTTTCCAACCACATTCCAAAGACGTGCAGGTTTGTAGGTTAATTGGCTTTGATAAATTGTAAATTGTCCCTGGTGTGTGTAGGATAGTGTTAGTGTGCGGGGTGGTCGCTGGTCAGCATGGGCTCGGAGGGCCGAAGGGCCTGTTTCCATGCTGTATCTCTAAAGCCTTCAGTAGGTAGAGCAAGTGGAGAGATTCTAATATAGCCGAATATAGTTCTCAGCATTGTAGCGCATCAGTTCCAGAGACAAAGTCCAATGTCTGCAATGGGATAGAGGTGAGTTGGACAGTACCCTAGCTTATGGAAGGGCCGTTCAGAAGCCTGATAACAGAGGGGAAGACGCTGTTCCTGAGTCTGGTGCTGCGCGCTTTCAAGCTTCTGTACCTTCTGCCGGACAGGAGTGGGGAGAGGAAGGAATGACCGGGGTGGGACAGGGACAAGTCTTTGATGATGTCGGCTGCTCTGCGGAGGCAGCGTGAAGTGTAGATGGAGTCGATGGTGGGGAGTGTGGTCTGTGTGATGGACTGGGCTAAACATAGAAACATAGACAATAGGTGCAGGAGTAGGCCATTCGGCCCTTCGAGCCTGCACCGCCATTCAATATGATCATGGCTGATCATCCAACTCAGTATCCCGTACCTGCCTTCTCTCCATACCCCCTGATCCCTTTAGCCACAAGGGCCACATCTAACTCCCTCTTAAATATAGCCAATGAACTGGCCTCAACTACCTTCTGTGGCAGAGAATTCCAGAGACTCACCACTCTACAATGGTGGGGAGTGTGGTCTGTGTGATGGACTGGGCCACGTCTACAATGGTGGGGAGTGTTTACTTGTCTCGTTCAACTGTCGACACACACTTCCTTTTTCACGGCACCTTCCTGGGAAACCGCAGGAAAAGCAACAGCTGTCTTTTCACCTCTTCCCTCTCCGACGTACAGAGACACAAGCACAGCTTCCAGGTGCCGTAGCAAATCACTTCCAATTCAGAGTGTTGCAATGAGGTGGCGCGGCGGTAGAGTTGCGGCCTCACGGCGCCACAGTTTGCACGTTCTCCCCGGGGGCTTTCTCCGGGATCTTCGGTTTCCTCCCACACTCCCAAAGACGTACAGGATTGGTGTAAATGTAATTTGTCCCTAGTGTGTGCAAGATGGTGTTAGGGGCCTGTCCCACTTGGGCGACATTGTTGGCGACGGTCTGAAAAGAGGTGGTCGCGGCGTGGTCGGGGCGTGGCGCGTGTAGTGACACGCGGTGTCTCCTTGCTGCCCCTTGATTTTGGAATGTTCAAAATCTTCAGCCGACATTTGGGAGCCTTGTCACTCCGTGGGTGACGCTGACGGTAAATAAACAAGTTACTTCTTAAAAAAATGTTTTTTACATTTTTTTAAAATTTTAATTTATTAGAAGTACAGTAAATTACATTAATACACGTCCCCTATATATATTACATTTACTGTACCCCTTCATTTTTTTAAAGCTATTAAAAAAGGATAGAAATTGAGAAAATAGAGAAATTGAGAGAATTGTGAAAGTGGAGAAGCGTGACGAAAGGAAAGAAGACAGACCCCTTAGTCGAGGAGTTAGAGAAAGGAAATGAAGAGATAGACCCTAGAAAAGAAGAAAGAGAAAGAAGAAACAAGGAAAAGACAGTTGCTCTATTATAAACATCACGCAAAAGGAATTTACCAACTTGTCCCTTTTCATCCCCCTTTACCAACACCTGACGCAGGTGCCTTTTTAAAGTACTGTTGCACCTTATCCTTGTAGTAAGTCTATAAATGAAGACCACGTCCTATAGAAACGATCTGATTTGCCTTCCAGGCGGAGTCTCATATCTTCCAGGTGTCGTGTTTCAAACATAGTTGAAGTCCACATGTTTATTGTTGGTATAGGAGCGTTTTTCCAAACTTTAAAAATAAGCTTTTTTCCAGTTATTAACCCATATTCAAATAGGTTCTTTTGAAACATAGAAACATAGAAACATAGACAATAGGTGCAGGAGTAGGCCATTCGGCCCCTCGAGCCTGCACCGCCATTCAATATGATCATGGCTGATCATCCAACTCAGTATCCTGTACCTGCCTTCTCTCCATACCCCCTGATCCCTTTAGCCACAAGGGCCACATCTAACTCCCTCTTAAATATAGCCAATGAACTGGCCTCAACAACCTTCTGTAGCAGAGAATTCCACAGATTCACCACTCTCTGTGTGAAAAATTATTTTCCCATCTCGGTCCTAAAAGACTTCCCCCCTATCCTTAAACTGTGACCCCTTGTCCTTTAGTTCTTCTTAATAAGTTATTGGTCCTTAGATTTATTGTAGATAAGTTAATTTCCAATGTGATTATTATACTTCGGTGTAACTTTCTTGTGTTGTGAGGGGGTGACGCAGAGTGTCGTAGCGTGACGTGACGGTGGCGCGGAGTGTCGTACAACGTGACGGTGTTGAGGGCGCCGGTCGCTGATTGCAGAGTGGGACAAGCCCTTAAGTGTGCAGGGATCTCTGGGTGACGCGGACTCGCTGGGCCTGTTTCCGCGCTGTATCTCTCAACTAAACTAAAACGTGGTCCCATTCATAACGCTGAGACAAAAACACACTCTGGCCTGTTACCTGTCATTCACACTCAGAGTATTGTGTCCAGATATGCTCACCCTGCTATATTTCATTTTATTTCATGTGCCCCAGACAGAACAATGTCATTCTTACCTGCAGCAGCACAACACAATATGTGAACATAAAACTCTGGAAACAATATAATAAACAAGAAAAAAAGTTAAATGTGTCTGTGTGTATATATCTATATATATCTATAATGTCATTTATCTACATCTATATACACATTTACATATGTATACACACACACACACACACATATATGTATACACACACACACATATGTATACACACACACACATATATGTATACACAACACCATATACATATGTACACACACATAATATGTACACACGCACACATATATGTATAAACACACACGCACATATATCTATACACACACACACATATGTATACGCACATATACATATGTATCACACACACATATTACATTATGTATACACACACACATATACATATGAATACACACACTATTTACATATGTATACACACACATATACATATTATACACACACAACATATACATATGTATACACACACATTTACATATTGTATACATATCATATGTATACACACACATATACATATGTATACATATACATATAGTCACACACATATTACATATGTATACACACACATATTACATATGTATACACCACCCATATATATTACTACACATATACATTTGTATACACATATACATATGTTATTACACACACACATTACATATGTATACACACACACACATATACATATGTACACACACACTTATACATAGTATACACACACACACATATGTACACACACACATATACATATGTATAACACACATATATACATATGTATACACACACACATATACATATGTATACACACACACATATACATATGTATACACACACACATATACATATGTATACACACACATATACATATGTATACACACACACAAATAACATATTGTATACACACACATACATATGTACCTCCACACATATACATTGTATACACACACACACATATACATATGTATACACACACACACATATGTATACACACACGCATCTCCATCCCTCCCCCTTGCCAGTTCTACGACCAGTCTAACTCTCCAGAATAAATTATTGCTCTGTATGCTTCTTCTCACCTTCTCCGAGCTAACAATTATCTATTCGACATTTTCTGTGAGCCTTATCCCCCTTGATGTCTCGTCTTCACACCTTTCCCTTCCTCATCTCTGTGTCTCCCTCTCCCCTGACTCTCAGTCTGAAGAAGGGTCTCAACCCAAAACGTCACCCATTCCTTCTGAAGAAGGATTTCGGCCCGAAACGTCGCCTATCTCCTTCGCTCCATAGATGCTGCTGCACCCGCTGAGTTTCTCCTGCACTTTTGTGTACCTTCAATTTTCCAGCATCTGCAGTTCCTTCTTAAACCCATTCCTTCTCTCCAGAGATGCTGCCTGTCCCGCGGAGTTACTCCAACATTTTGTATAACCTCCTGGTGAATCTCTTCCACACCATTTGCTACTTAATGACATCCTTTGTCTTGCTGGGTGACCAGAACTGTACGCTGCGCTCCTAGTGTGGTCTCACCGGTGACTTGTACAGCTGTATCATAAGGTCATGAGGAATAGGAGTAGAATTAGGCCATTCGGCCCATCAACTTTCCTCCGCCAACTTACTATTATTGGTAATTTTCTTTGTTTTTTTTGGTTTTTTCTTTCTCTCCTTTTGTTTTCTCTTTATCCCTTCCTTTCCATTAGTTTATAGATCTTCCTTTTCAGTTCTATCTTTTAAAATATTCTATGAAAACATAAGCTTTATATGAATGTAATTGATAAACAAACCGTGTTGCTATTATGTGTTTATGCTTCTAATAAAAATAATTTTAAAAAAGCAACAGAAAATAGGTGCAGGAGGAGGCCATTCGGCCCTTCGAGCCAGCACCACCATTCATTGTGATCATGGCTGATCGTCCCCTATCAATAACCCGTGCCTGCCTTCTCCCCATATCCCTTGACTCCTCTAGCCCCTAGAGCTCTATCTCACTCTCTCTTAAATCCATCCAGTGACTTGGCCTCCACTGCCCTCTGTGGCAGGGAATTCCACAAATTCACAACTCTCTGGGTAAAAAAGTTTTTTCTCACCCCAGTCTTAAATGACCTCCCCTTTATTCTAAGACTGTGGCCCCTGGTTCTGGACTCGCCCAAAATTGGGAACAATTTTCCTGCATCTAGCTTGTCCAGTCCATTTATAATTTTATAAGTTTCTGTAAGATCCCCCTCATCCTTCGAAACTCCAGTGAATACAAGCCTAGTCTTTTCAATCTTTCCTCATATGACAGTCCCGCCATCCCAGGGATCAATCTCGTGAACCTACGCTGCACTGCCTCAATCACAAGGATGTCCTTCCTCAAATTAGGAGACCAAAACTGTACACAATACTCCAGATGTGGTCTCACCAGATCCCCATACAACTGCAAAAGGTTTCTCTGCCCATTCGATCATGGCTGATCTATCTCTCCCTCCCAACCCGATTCTCCTGCCTTCTCCCCATAACCTCTGACACCTGGCCTAGTGCATTAGTGAATGGCTGGGTAGACAACTGCGTCCAATCTTCCCCAACAGAACTGTTCTCCCGAGCAACAAAAATAACAAATCTGTGCGGCCATTCCACCTCCGCACGTGGCAACCCAGTCATTTACCATCGCTCCTCGAAAGGTAATCACCGCGACGGGCAAGGGATCATTGTCAGAAACACTCAGCATGTTGGGCAGCATCCATGGGGAGAACAAGGTGATGAGCAAGGCTGAAGTCCCTTCACAAATTTCTAAAAAATGTCACCACATCACAATGTAAACACAACGAACTGTAGATGCTGGTTTACAAATAACAGACACAATAGACAATAGGAGCAGGAGTAGGCCATTTGGCCCTTTGATGCAGCATGTTACTGGGGAACAGGGTGGGGTGAAGGAAACTCCTCAAGTCTCGTAATGATGATCAACGTTTCGGCGAGATTGTCCACTCGCAACCCGGTGAACGGGACGTCGAGAAGGAAGGGGGACACGATGCTGACCGCCGATGCTGACCTCTGGTGATGACCACCAATGCTGACCACCGATGCTGACCGCTGGTGGTGATCGCCGATGCTGACCGCTGGTGATGATCGCCGATGCTGACCGCCGATACATCAGACCAACTCTCCAAAACATGGTCTCCTTTCACTGAATTCCTTCTACATTAGAATGGTCGAACACAAATTTCAAACCAATGATTGGGATGGGTGAGCGGGAGGGTGGAGGGGGGGGGGGGGGGGGGGAGGGGGGGAGGGGGGGGAGGGGGGGGGAGGGGGGGGGAGGGTGGAGAGGAGGATAGTGGGGCATATCTCTGTCTTTTTGTTTTGTCTCTCACCTCTACGGCAGTTCCGGGGTCTTTTCTTCTTTGGAAATTGTATAACTGTTATGCCGATTACTTTATTATTGTACAATCGCTTGTATCGCTGTATCCTCCCCAAAGCTGCCCTGGTGTTGAAGTTTTTGATCAAAGGCCAAGCCATTGGGTGTTTTTAAGGTGGAGATTGACAGATTCTTGATTAGTGCAGGTGTCAGGGATTATGGGGAGATGGCAGGAGAATGGAGTTGAGAGGGAGAGTTAGATCAGCCATGATGGAATAGACAATAGACAATAGGTGCAGGATTAGGTCATTCGGCCCTTCGAGCCAGCACCGCCATTCAATATGATCATGGCTAATCATCCCCAATCAGTACCCCGTTCCTGCCTTCTCCCCATATACCTCCGCTATCTTTAAGAGCCCTATCTAGCTCTCGCTTGAAAGTATCCAGAGAACCTGCCACCACCGCCCTCTGGAATGGTGAAGTATACTTGATGGGCCAAATGGCCTAATTCTGCTCCTATAACATCTATTTTCTGTTTCTAAGCTTTGTATGAATCAATTGGTAAACAAACCGTGTTGCTATTATGTGTTTACGCTTCTAATAAAAATAATTTTTAAAAACTAGCGTGAACGGGTGATCGATGGTCGGTGAGGACTCAGTGTTGCCTAAAGGCCTGTTTCCACGCTATATCTTTCAATTCAATTCTAAGCCCCCGCTGTTACTTTGCTTTCATATAACAGCAGAAATAATTTTCCTCAACAGTCAGCGATCACCTGCAGTTGATGCCCTTTGCCACTGATCTCAGAGGGTGAATGAGAAAGACCCAATTCCTCATCACAATTTTGAGCTTTTTGATTAAATCTGCCGTGCACCTTTGCTCCAAGACAACACGCCAATCTTTCCTGAAAACTGCAATTCTCAAACCCTCTCAACATCCTCGTAAATCACCACTGAATCACCCCCTTCCACACTTTAAACTTCACAGGACCAGGGACTGACGTTACAAATTCCAACAGTTACCCTGGCCCTTTGCACAGAGCTAGAGCTGCAGACAAGTCACAGCAGGCCATCCGGCCCATTGGAGGAGCGAGGGAAGACTGAGAGAAGACAATAAGTGAGAAAGACACGAAATGCTGGAGTAACTCAGCGGGACAGGCGGCATCTATGGAGAGGAGGAATGGGCGACGCTTCGGGTCGAGACCCTTCTTCAGACACAGCCCTGAACTGAAACATCACCAATCCATGTTCCCCAGAGATGCTGCCTGACCCTCTGAGTTACTCAAGCACTTTGAGATACTTTCAAGAGAGAGCTAAATAGGGCTCTTAAGGATAGCGGAGTCAGGGGATATGGTGAGCAGAAGGAACGGGGTACTAATTGGGGATGATCAGCCATGATCACATTGAATGGCGGTGCTGGCTCAAAGGGCTGAATGGCCTCCTCCTGCACCTATTGTCTATTGTGCCTTCTCTTTGTAAACCAGCATCTAGTTTGTTGTGTTTATATTGTGATGTGTTGACATATTTTTTAGAAATTGGCGATGGGACTTCAGCCTTGATCATCAACTTTTTCTCCCCATGGATGCTGTCAAATATGCTGAATGTTTCTGACAGGTTCTGCTTTTTTTTTCCAGATTTTCAGCGTCTGCTTTTTCCTCCAACTTTATTTTTAGATCATGCTGCGTGTGGACAAGAATAATCTCAAAAGCATCATTGGAAGAATTGATGCATAGAGAGATACAGCATGGAAACAGGCCATTTGGCCCATCGAGCTCAAACTGAACATCAACCACCCACTAACACTAACCATACATTAATCTAACCCAATTTTATTCTCTCCGTACTGTGATCAACTCCTCCTGGATTCTCTCATCTACAAACATGCACAATTTATACTGGTCAAAGTGTGTGTGTGTGTGTGCGCGTGTGTGTGCGTGTGTGTGTGTGCGTGTGTGCGCCTGTCTGTCAGCGCGCGTGTGTGTGGGGATAAACAGTAGAAGACTAATTGCAATACTCTTCAATCAAGATACCATTCTCCAAACACCATAGGCAGCTATTCAGTCCATCTGGGATGTGGAGAGGATGTTTCCACCAGTGGGAGAGTAGGAGCAGAGGTCACAACCTCAGAATTAAAGGATGTTCCTTTAGGAAGGAGATGAGATGGGATTTCTTAATTCAGAGGGTGGTGAATCTGTGGAATTCATTGCCACAGATGGCTGTGGAGGCCAAGTCAATTGGTATTTTATGGCGGAGATTGACAGATTCTTGATTAGTACGGGTGTCAGGGGCTATGGGGAGAAGGCAGGAGAATGGGGTTAGAAGGGAGAGATAGATCAGCCATGATGGAGTAGACTTGATGGGTCAAATGGCCTAATCCTGCTCCTATCACTTATGTTATCTAGTCTAATTTGGTCTGTAACCTATTGATTGATTAATGGATTGAATTGACTGCAAGTTGCAGCATGGAAACGCATCCTTCGCCCACTGAGTCCATGCCAACTGCCTGCCATGTTCAATCAATTCTGCCATCGTGCTATTTACAGCACCCTATATACATCCCAACCCACACACATTTAGTCTGAAGAGTCCCGACCTGAAATGTCACCTATCCATGTTCTCCAGCGAGTCTGCCTGACCCGCTGAGTTACTTCAGCACCTTTTGTCTTTGTTTGAGCATATTTAGGATGTGTGAGGAAACCATGCAGCAACAGAGAAGGTGTAAACTCCATGTTTAAGAAAGAACTGCAGATAAAACTGTAGACAAAAATGATGGAGAAACTCAGCGGGTGAGGCAGCATCTATGGAGCGAAGGAATGGGTGACGTTTCAGGTGGAGACCCTTCTAGTAAACTCCATGTGGATTGTGTTTTGGAGGTCAACCCTGGTCACTCAAATTGAGAGGAGGAAGCTCTACCAGATGCAATGTTTAGGAAGGAACTGCAGGTGCTAGTTTCAACCAGAGATAGCTACAAAAAGCTGGAGTAACTGGGCGGGACAGGTAGCATCCCGAACTTGGAGAAGTTCTTCAAAGTAGAAAGACCTTGAGAAGATTTTGCCACGATAATAGACAAAATGCGTTGGAAGGAACTACCAGATGCAATGATGGCTTCCACAAGTCACTCATTCCCAAAGTGAAGACAGAGCAGGTACTCACCTCAATTGTTACTCAAGAAACCAAGAACATGGCTCTCCAAAATAAGTGTAGAATGGAACTGCAGATGCTGGTTTACACCGCAGACACGAAATGCTGGGGGAACTCAGCGGGTCAGGCTGAAGTCTGAAATGACCCGAAACGCCACCTATTCCTGATCTCCAGAGACGCTGCCTGACCCGCTGAGTAAACTCCAGCATTCTGTGCCCATCTCCAACAGAAGTCTTGTCCACCCCACCTCTCACCCTATGTTGGTGGCTCATGAAGAGCCAAGCCTTCGAGATGAAGGTCCACAAAGGCACAACCCAGCCATTTTACCCCTCCTCAATTTCAACTGAATTTGTCAAAAAACAAAACTCAGCCATGGGTGGGGGGGGGGGGGGAAGAAGGCAGATTGAATAAAATAATTAAGTTGTAGGTGCTGGACGTCAGGGATGAGATTTATCGATCACCTCCAATTCTCATCTCCTCATCCCTTCCGTCAACAGCGTGTAATTATTGCATCCAAACGATGGACTCCAGTAAAACCGTGGGCCTTTTACATCTTTCAACAGAGTAAATATTCAATAACCCTTTGAAATTGATAGAATATTTTATTACAACAGTCAGGTTTGTACAGCCCTACTAACGTGTTCAAGTCTGTACAATTCCGGTATATAAACAATAACATTTCTCCTAGAATATGCAGTTACTTTTACAACAAAAGGGGGGAAAAAAATGCTTTAATAGACTCTCTCTCTCTCTCTCTCTCGAGTGCTGTCTTCTTTATTTTTTTTTATTTCAGTGTTTGTTACCAAAAGAGACAGTAATCAGCCAGACAACTGCTGCAGTTTAAATTTTATTACGATTTGCTGCACACATCAAACAACAATAATCTTAAAAGAGACAGGATTTGCCTTAATTCAACCCCACCCCTGGCTGGATTTCAAACCATTATTCTGTGCCAATTAGGGATGCCCACTGCCAGCACCACCCCGTATATTCAGCGAGTTGAAGCAGCCAATTCACACATGAATCCAGGACAGACACATTCCAATTAGTTCTCGGCCCTGGAAGTCAGAAGCCCAAATGCCCTTGTGCCCTGCCCTGTGACAAAGGAGGAGGGGGGGGGGGAGAAGGAAGGAAGAAAAAAGTGACTGACCTATTAGCCTGTTTCTGAATCTTCTTTGAAGGTGGATTTATTTATTTTTTGAGAGGGCAAGGCTTTACAGTATTGCTGAGCATTGAAAGGTTACCACGTTCTGGAGAAGGGGGAGCGGGGAATCGAAGCAGGAACCGTTTCCGTTTCCCGCCCCACATTCCAGCAGCAGGACTACTCCTCGAACAGCAGTCAGAAGTGGGGACTTGGGACTTGCACACCTCCATGTTAACGCCACCTCGTGTGACTAACACTTAAGACCCACCAAATATAACCGGCCAACTACTGGAATAGAATAACCGCCAGGCCCCGCTGCAACCTTACTTGGGCCACAAAACCTGCTGAACCCTCATCCTTATGGCTTAAGACATCATTTGTAGATCTTGGGACTACCCGTTATGCTGTTAATATTTGTTACATATAGCAAAAGGAGGAAAAGCTTCCCAAAATAACAAAACTGCTCCAAAGATTTTTATTTTTATTTTTTACTTTTACACAGTGAGGTGGGTGTTGGTGGCAGGAGAAATATCTAGACTGGCATGATAACAATCTCTGATAAAATGTTTGGATACAGCTGGATTCAGGCTCCTGCCTCTCACATGGCTCACTAGCAGCCTCTTCTGGAAGCGATGGGCATCTGCACCAGCTCAGCATGGAGCTGTAAAACACTAAATAACTCGCTCTCCCCCAGCCAGGTGGGCAATGAAACTGGCACGACTAACGACAGCACTTTGAACATTCAGCACCCAGGTCGAGGGTTGATTCGAGGGGGGTTTGCCCTAAAAAGTCTGGACACTTAAACTTAAACCTGCAATCTTCCTGGGATTTCTCCGGCATTCTCCCAAACTTAAACTCAAAAACAAATTGTGTGAGCAAATTTTAAACGAAAGAAAACCAAAAACATCCTCGATGCCGGCTTCAGCCTTCGACAGTCTTCTTGAAGTAAGAGAAATAATCTAAGGTGGTATGTCAGAGAGGAGAGCTTGCCTTTCACACTCGATGGCAAAGGATGGCATGCAACTCATACTCCGTGAAACGGCCATGAGGGAGGGGTGGCTGAGCTACGGAGGCTTTTTCGGGAAGGCTACCAAAAACACCACGAGAAGCGAGACTCCAGTTGCCGAGCCAATCTGCCATTAGCTTCAGGTAACCTTTCACACCTGCCAGGTGTGGAACACAAGCTCGCTGTTATCTAGGAGGATAAGTACTACCCACCACTGGCTGCAAGTTTAGACAAGTAAGTGCAATTTCTTCATGGTCCTATTGGGTTTAAGCCACTTCAGTACAATAAAATAATGATCGCCCCCCCCCCCCCCCCCCCCCATTGGAGATTTGTAGCTCATCTGACTTTTACGGGACACTTGTCCGCTGTTTGAGCAACAACCCCCCACACACACACTGAACCCCAACCCTCAACAGCCCACAAACCCTCAACAGCCCACATAGGCTATTCTCTCTCTCGCTAAAAGATATTGAAGCATGTGGGGGGGACTCAAGTGATGGGACCTACTCCATTTGGCTCGCCAACATGCACTAAAGCCGTCACCCTTCCAACCCGAGGCCCAAGCAGGC
Organism: Okamejei kenojei; assembly: GCA_035221665.1. NCBI lineage: Eukaryota > Metazoa > Chordata > Chondrichthyes > Rajiformes > Rajidae > Okamejei > Okamejei kenojei. The sequence continues at coordinate 2,858,587 of CM069167.1, forward strand.
AACCAACCAACCGCGCCTAGGCGGCGAATGGGCCGAATGGCCTTCTGTGCTGTAAAGCTTCCCACACCCCCTACGAAGCACCAGCAACAATTTCGCCACTCGCTTTTCAGATCTTTTTTTTTTTGGAATCCAGCCAATATCGGGCGTGGAAGATTAAGTCCATCTCTTCCTAAAACATCATTTTGCACAAAAAAAAGTTTTCTCCATATGAAAATATAGATAGCTCACCATTTAATATTTAACACTGATCAGCTCATGGCATCAAAGACCCCAAAAAAGTTTTGAAACAGTCGCGAGGAAGAAACCATATGAATTAAGTGAAGCATTTTTTCTTAAATAAAAATAGATGAACCGTAGGTCTTGCTTACAGCTACACTGGCACTGTGTTGAAGGAGACTGCGTTGCTCTAACTATCTTCAGGCCAGTGTCCAGACACTGGTTGCATGCCTCTGGTCAAGGCAGAGGCATCTACAGATGCACTTCCACAGCATTGGAAGAGTACAGGTCTTCCCTGCCAAATAAAGGATGACCTCCCAGACGCTCCTGCAGAAGGTGCAGCCCGAGACTCGCCGCCCAAGGACAACTCCAGTTGGAAGAGTTTGGCATGAGCAGTTTTTTTTTTTTTTAAACTGTCACAGGTGGGAGTCTCAAACGCGACGGAGGTCCAGTTCCCTGAAGTGACCCTCATCGCTGAAGCTTACAGGGGCAGAACACCATCGTGTCCATTGCGTAGTGGTTGCAACTCCTTGCATTAAGCAGCTGCCTCTGTTCTGGCAGCGTACAAGCATGAGGGCGGAGGGGTGGTGTTGGTGTGTGAGCCGGCACGCTGACATTAAATACAAACGTTTCGGCGATTTGATTCAATCGCAACGTTGAGACGGTGGGACAGAGAAAGTGACCCGTTGTAAGGGAGGGTTTGGGAGGGGACGGGACAATCCTCCCTGGTCTTTCACTTTTACTGGCTTTACACAAAAATGTACATCTACGGCAAGATTCAGCAGCCCCCGGCCTTCAACCCACCCCCCCCAAACTGCAAACGCAAGTTTGTCATCGCTACTTCCGGGAGACTTTTGAGAAGTCTAGAAACTGTTTCATGTCATTCGTCCCAAGTTAACAGCGAGCGGGTGAGAGAGTTGGGTTTTGTGGAGCGGTTATTGTCGAGCTATTACCGTCTGGGCACATCTCAATGAATCAAAGGATGATGGGTAAGAAATGCCAATAATCCCCGGGTTAAGACCCAACAGGTGCACATACTTGGGGGGGTTTAGGGAGGGGGGGGGGGGGGGGGGCTTTAAGCAAATTATAAATCCCTACACTAAATTGTTCCTAACAGTCCAGGATCTGAAAGGACAGCATAAAAGATGCTGGGGGTCCCTCAGAACGTTTTTGTTTAATTCACTGTGTTTGTGGTATGAGGGGGAGATGGTGAGGGCCTATAAGGACTGGAGGCCAGCAGTTCACCTTTACCAAGTAATTTATTAATAATTTTTATTACCATCCCAACCCCATGTCCTGTATTAGAGTACATTTATCCCATTTACAACCCTATCTGACTCATAGCAGGGAACATCCCTCTGTCCACACACACACACACGCACACACACACGTGCGCACGCACACACACACACACACACACACACACAGTTATAAACAAACATTTCCTTAGATTCCATGAGCTGAGTTATATATATTGTATTGCTGGTTTATAATAACTCTTTTCCCTCGCCCGCCCTCCCCCCAAACTCATTTCAACCCCCCCCGACCCATCCCATCCCCACCTCTCAAACCCCCCCCCCCACCCCCCACCCCTCCCCCTTGTTTGTTTTGTCGATTCAGTGCGGTCAAGAGGTTGTCCCGTAAGGTGAAGTCTTGTCGGCTTTCGCTGCCGTTCTCCAGCGGGTGACAAGAGAGTGAAGAGACCAGCTCCCAAACTGGAGTGGGTTACGGTCCGGAGGGAGAGGGGGTTGGGGGGGGGTGGGGGTGGGGGGGGGGGGTGGGGGAAGAGACGAGGGGGGCTTTCATTCAACGATGCACCGAGATGGACCTTCCTCGTCGCCCTCCGCAGTGCTACCTAGGAGGAGGAGGAGAGAGGAAAGAACGAAAGTGAACAGACGGGTTCAAGTTCCACCTAACATTCAACCCGCAGTGTTCCCTGCAATGATAAATCTCCACACTAAATTGTTCCTAGCAGTCCAGGATCAGGAAGGGCAACAACGTAAAAGATGCTGCTGGTCCCTCAGAACGTTTTTGTTTAATTCATTGTGTTTTTCTTGGTTCTTGATTCTTGGTCCTCCAAAATATTCCAAATGGAATTGGACTTAAGCCAGAAAGGGTTCTTGGGAAGAAAGAGCTACCTTAAATTTAGTTGCATCTGGTTGGGTGAAGATTATTCCATGCTTTAATTGTGCGGGTGAAGAATGAATCTGTCTTGGTAGCTGGTATCTCAAATTGGATCGAGTTTTTCTGGTCTGAGGGGAGGTGGTGAGGAAATTTAAATGTCTGGAGGCCAGCGGTTCACCTTTACCAAGTAGATACATTAAATTACATTTTACTACCAACCCAGCCCCATCACTGGTATTAGAGAGAGTGCATTCATCCCCTTTACAATCCTGTCAGACTCACAACAGGGAACATTCCTCCGTCCATTCACACACACACTCCGCAGTAGGAGGAAGTTACCTACGAGGAGGAGAGAATATAACAACATCAACAGAAAGGTTTAAGTTGAACCAGTGGTCCCTCCTGGACTCTTGCTGGGGTGAGGGTCTGCGAGTACGAGCTGCCTGTTAAAACACCACAGATTTCAAGGGAAGACACGGAGTGCTGGAGTAACTCAATGGGTCAGGCAGCATCTCTGGAGAACATGGATGGGTGATGTTTCAGGTGGAGACCCTACTTCAGACAGAGTCAGGGGAGAGGGAGAGCAGGGATACGGAAGGGTGAGGTGTAAACTCAGATCAAAGCAGATGATGGTCAAGGAAATATAGAACGATTCATTGTTGGCTGAGGGGATGGTGACATAGGATTGAACAAGGGTCTCAACCAGAAACGTCACCCATTCCTTCCCTCCAGAGCCTGTCCTGCTGAGTTACTCCAGCATTTTAGCATCTGTCTTCGGTGTAACCCAACACCTGCAGTTCCTTCCTACACAGTACCGAGGAGGGGTCAGGGGTTTTGATTAGAAACTCAACTTCAAGCGTAGGGACTTACCACATGCCGTCACCAGTGCTTTGTGGATTAAGATCTATAGGACTCAGTCACCCACCAAGCAAGCTCCACCACCTAAAGCTTCCACCACCAGGCAGATAAAGTTCCAAGATGCAAGCGAACCTCACCTCCAGGAGTGGGAGGCACCCACTGACTTGGAAATATTAAATGCTGTTTGTTAGATGTGTGTGGGTGTACATCCTGGAACCCCTCACCCAAAAGCGTGGAGAAGCACTTTCACCAGGAGGATTACAGTGGTTCAAGGTGGTTCATTACCACCTTATGGTGGTCAATTGGGAACAGGTGATAGACACTCGATCTGCCAGCAATCCTCATGCCCCGACAACCCATCCCTCCCCCACCCAAGTCGCACCAGCTTTTCGTTTTGACCCAACAACTAACAATGGCCTTTCCTGCATCATCATGGTCTATATCTCTCGTTTCCAAACTAGTCTGCAGAAGGGTCTCGACCTGAAGCGTCACCCATTCATTCTCTCCAGAGATGCTGCCTGTCCCGCTGAGTTACTCCAGCATTTTGTGTCTATCTTCGGTTCAAACCAGCATCTGCAGTTCCTTCTTACACATTCCCTCTAAACCTTAGGTAGACAAAAGTGCTGGAGAAACTCAGCGAGTGAGGCAGCATCTATGGAGCGAAGGAAGTAGGCAACGTTTCGGGCCAAAACCCTTCTTGACTGAAGGGTCTGAAGAAGGGTTTCGGCCCAAAACGTTGCCTATTTCCTTCGCTCCATAGATACTGCCTCACTCGCTGAGTTTCTCCAGCAGTTTTGTCTACCTTCGATTTTCCAGCATCTGCAGTTCCTTCTTATACAACCCTCTAAACCTTTCCTGTCTGTATACCTGCTCAAGTGTATTTTAAACTATGTTATAGCACCTGCCTCAACTACCTCCTCTGGCAGCTTGTTCCTTGCACCCTCCACCCTCCGAGATAGAAATTTTCCCCTCAGGTTCACATTAATCATTGCCCATTTCACCGTAAACCTCTGTCCTCCGATTTTTTAATTCCCTTACCATGGGAAAGACTCAAAGCAGATGTCAGTGAAAGGTCACGGGGATTAGGAGAGGTCAATTGAAAGTCTAAAAACTATGACTGATGCGATCAGTCAGTAAAAATGACATTGGCAGGACAAAGAAAGGCAATAGGTGCAGGAGTAGGCCATTCAGCCCTGTGAGCCAGCACCGCCATTCACTGTGATCACGGCTGATCATCCCCAATCAGTACCCCATTCCTGCCTTCTGCCCATATCCATTGACTCCGCTATCTTTAAGAGCCCTATCTAGCTCTCCCTTGAAAGTAGAGGCCGGTCCAGAGAACCGGCCTCCACCACCCTCTGAGGCAGTGAATTCCACGGACTCACAACTGTGTGAAAAAGTATTTCCTCAACTCCGTTCTAAATGGCTTACTCCTTATTCTTAAACTGTGGCCCTTGGTTCTAGACTCCCCCAACACCGGGAACATGTTTCCTGCCTCTAGCGTGTCCAAACCCTTCACAATCTTATATGTTTCAACAAACTTTCAATAATCTTATATAAGGCGTGGACTTATATAAGATTATTGGACCACCAACACCAATACTGGGGAAAGGGAGATCTGTATCTATAAAGGGGGGTCTCCCTCTGAACCACACAGGGACCAAAACTTTAATAACTGGGTAACTGGGAAAGCAGAAAGGATTTTAAGCTAGGTACTGACAGGCAAGAGATCAAAACACCAAGATGGTAAATAGCAGAGAGAAAAACAAACTAGAAGGATGTCAATGGTAGACACAAAATGGTCGGCACGGACTGGAAGGGCTGAGGGGGCCTGTTTCAGTGCTGTCATTGTTATTTGGTTAAAATGCTGGAGTAATTCAGCAGGCCGGAAAGATTAAAGCTATCAATATTGTGAATTGGAAACAATCTATGACAGGAAGGGACCGAGATATACCAATCTAAAAGTAAGTTGCAGGTGAAGCGAGTGACTACAAAAATAAAACAATAGATAAAGACTAGAGATGACAAACGTGGCCTGCACAGAGTGAATGTGGAGAAGATGTTTCCATTGGTGGGAGAGTCTAGGACCAGAGGTCACAGCCTCAGAATAGAAGGACATGCTTTCAGAAAGGAGATGAGGAGGAATTTCTTAACTCAGAGGGTGGTGAATCTGTGGAATTCATTGCCACCGAAAGCAATGGAGGCCAGGTCATTGGGTAATTTTAATTGATCAACGTGGAAACGATACCGATTTTATAATCTTTTCTCCAAGGTGCCATTAGTATTGTTCAGAAGAGCAGCTGTCACAGGCTGACTGGTGCTAACTCCCCCTGCCATTCTGACCTGGGCCTCCTCCACTGTCAGAGTTGGAGGAACAGCACCTCATATTTTGCTTGGGCAGCTTATACCCCAGCGGTATGAACATTGACTGCTCTAACTTCAAGTAACCCTTGCTTTCCCTCTCTCTCCATTCCTCCACCACCCTAGTTCTTCGACCAGCCTGCCTGTCCCCCGGTTAAATTTTATCTCTGCATACTTTGTTGTCACCTTCTCCTAGCTAACAATGATCTACTCTACATTTTCCTTGAACTTCATCCCCTTTTCACACCTTACACTTCCTTATCTCTATGTCTACCTCTCCCCCGACTCTCAGTCTGAAGAAGGGTCTTGACTCAAAACGTCACCCATTCCTTATATACAGAGATGCTGTCTTTCCCAATGAGTTGCTCCAGTATTTTGTGTCTATTTGTGATGCTTTTAGGCCGGTGTGTGCCAAAATCTGTCAACAATCATATGGATCTATTTGCGAAAAAAAGTATTTCACTGAACCCTCGGTGCACGTGACAATAGAAAGAACCATCGAACCATTGAAATCAAGGAATTAAATTGCAAGGAAAAAAATCCTTGAAAAATACCCCAGGTTTGTTCAAAGTTATTAGGGCTACAATAGTCCAGGGCAACGTAATCGAGCTCTTGGCCCAATAGAGACCAACAAATGAGATCCAGAACAGATTTAGAGGAAAAATGGGAGGATACTGGTTTAGACCAAAGATAAACACAAAGTGCTGGAGTAACTCAGCGGGTCAGACAGCATCACCGGAGAAAAGGAATACATGACGTTTCGTGTCGAGTTTGAAGTCGAACCCGAAATGTCACCCATTCCTTTTCTCCAGAGATGCTGTCTGACCTGCTGAGTTACTCCAGCACTTTGTGTCTACTTGAGGAGCATGGTGTTTGATTAAAGTCAAGTGATTATTTGATTGTAGGGTGCGGAGGGAAGGGACCATGGCAACACAAACATTGATGGAATATTAAAAGTCAATTGATAAAATGTCACACATTAGGCTCGCCAGCAGCAAATTTAAATTGCCAGAGATTAAAGGGCCTGTCCCACTTACGCCATTTTTTCGGCAACTTGCCGACACCTCTCATGGTCGCAACAGGTTGCCGAAAATTTTCAACATGTTGAAAATCCAGCGGCGACCAGAAAAAGGTACAACTCTTTGGGTGACTACTCATGACCAAACTGGCGTCACCCCGTGACATGTCGACACGTGATGCCTGTACGGTCGCGAGTAATCTAGTCGTACCTTGTTCTGGTCGCCGCTGGATTTTCAACATGTTGAACATTTTCGACAACCTGCTGCGACTATGACGGGTGCCGGCAAGTTGCCGATAAAAATCGCGAAAGTGGGACAGGCCCTTAAGGGGCAGGTCCAGTGTGAAAACAAAACTGCTGGATTATTGTAAAACAGCTGTGGTGAATGAATGGCAGTCTCTCAGACTAGAGTGAAATACAAAGAAAAACTCAAAAACAACACCAGATTGTTTACAATCAGAGCATCATTTTACAAATGAAACAAAACAGCGAGAAAGATAAAATTAGACTTTGTCAAATTAGACCGTTAAACTGATGGATAAGTTGAAGCTTTGGAAATGGTACAATAACATTGTACAAGGGAATGTAATGTAGAAGAGTACAGCACAGCCCATATCTATGCTGAACATGATGCCAGATTAAATTAATCTTTGCCTGCAGGCAGTCCATATCCTCCATATCTGTGTGCCTATCCAAGCGCTTCTTGTCTTAGAATCATGGAGTGATACAGTGTGGAAACAGGCCCTTCGGCCCAACTTGCCCACACCGGCCAACATGTCCCAGCTACACTAGTCCTACCTGCCTGCGCTTGGTCCATATCCCTCCAAACCTGTCCTATCCATGTATCTGTCTGTTTCTGAAACGTTGGGATAGTCCCAGCCTCAACTACCTCCTCTGGCAGCTTGTTCCTTATACCCACCACCCTTTGTGTGAAAAAGTTACCCCTCAGATTCTTCTCCAATCTTTTCCCCTTCACCTTGAACCTGTGTTAAACTCCGCTATTTGTGGGCGACTCCACCACCTCCACTGGCAGCGCGTTGCAGATGCCCACCACTCTATGAAAAAAGGTGACCCGCATATTCTCCTTTAAACGTTTCACCTCTCACCTTGCCTGAGGTAATCAGACCACATGTTCTTCTGTGAGCTCTGGGCTGGCCTGTAAACAAACCCCTTGTTACTGCGAGTAATTCACCTGTGACCAGTCTGAGGAAGGGTGTTGGCCCGAAACGTTGCCTATTTCCTTTGCTCCATAGATCCTGCTGCACCCGCTGAGTTTCTCCAGCACTTTTGTCTCCCAGCTACACTAGCTGGTTCACCGGCTTCAAAGATATTCAACCCTATTCCTTTTCTCCCAAAATGAGTTATGCCAGCTTTTTGTGTCCATCTTCAGATATTCGCCATGCCACATCCACCCCTCCCAACACCTATTATGCAACTTCAAACTATCCTTTTGTTTCATCTCTTACCTCTTCTGAATAGTCAATCGAAAAGTTTTACTATATTTTTCTTTCCAGGGAAACCGTCTGACCTGGTAAATGTGTTCAACAATTTCCTTTACCTCAAATTTCCAGCATCAGTTTTTAAAAATAAATTTGTCTATTTACTCCAGTTGCACAATATCTTGAAACCCTATCGTAATGATCCCAACCATCTAAATGCTTGGAATTTAAATTCCCATTGTGTGATCTCTGCCAATAATTGAACTATCATTGTGCAGGGATCATCGCGCAGTGGCTCAGCGGTAGAGTTGCTGCTCTCCTGGGCAGCGCCAGAGACCAGGGTTCCATCCTGACTACGGGAGACCCGGGTTCGGTCCTGACTACTGGAGACCCGGGTTCGATCCTGACTATGGGTGCTGCCTGTGGGGAGTTTGTATGTTTTTCCCCGTGGGTTCTCCCCCCCACACTCCAAATACGTGCAGGTTTGTAGGTTAATCGGCTTGGTATGAGTGTAAATTGTCCGTATGTTAGTGTGCGGGGATCGCTGGTTGTCGCGGACTGGGTGGGCCGAAGGGCCTGTCTCCGTGCTGTATCTCTAAACTAAACTTAAATTCAAATAAAGGGAAATTTCTCCTTTCCACGGGATGGTGCCCAGGAACGCTCACAGAGCTTCCAGTGTGGCACCAACATGTAATGCACAGCTGCATCAAAACAATTCCTCATTTGTTCTCTTCTTCTCCACGTATAAAGGCCAGCATTCCATTAGCTTTTCTGATTATATTTTCTATCAAGGCGAGCTCCTCTAATAAACAAGAACACAACTCCACTTTTTTTTTGGGGGGGGTGGGGGGGGGGGGGGGGCGGCTTCCAATGCTTCTAGCTTTTCATAATTTATACAATGATGGAACTTTTATTTTTCAATTGCTGACGCTGCAATTAATTCGGCAGAGCTATGCACATTGGATCTTTCGACTTGCTAAGTAAGGCTTCCATTTCACCTTCTTACAGTCTACCTGCCTTTCTATCGCACCTTCGGAGTCATTTATAAATCTGATGATGAAATGGTTCCCAAACACTAATCCTTGCACGAACAATGCCCCCACCTACCCAGTCACACACTACCAAACAATGCATCTGCCCCAGGTTTGCGGGACAACAGACGTTATCCAGCATTTTGTCAAGCTGGAAAGGGTACAGAAGATTTACGAGGATGTTGCCAGGACTAGAGGGTGTGAGCTTTAGGGAGAGGTTGAGCAGACTGGGAGTTCTAGTCCTAGGAACGCAGGAGGATGAGGGGTGATCTTATAGAGGTGTATAAAATCATGATTGGGTAGATGCACAAAGTTGCTTTCCCAGAGTTGGGGAATCGAGGGCCACAGGGCATAGGTTCGTGGTGAAGGGGAAAGGAATTAATAGGAATCTGGGGGGTACCTTTTTTCCACACAGAGGGTGGTGGGTGTATGGAACGAGCTACGAGAGGAAGTAGTTGAGGCAGGGACAATCCCAACGTTTAAGAAACAGTAAGACAGGTACATGGATAGGACAGGTTTGGAGGGATAAGGGCCAAACGCGGGCAGGTGGGATTAATGTAGATAGGAAATGTTGGCCGGCGTGGGCAAGTTGAGCCGAAGGGCCTGTTTCCACGCTGTATCACTGTATTACTATGAGATATATGGACTGAAGATAGACACAAAATGCTGTAGGACAGGATCAGAGATTGAGTGATTAGTGATAATCTTTCAAAACTCTTTAGATTCTGGAGTAGTTCCTGAGGATTGGCGGTAGCAAATGTAACCCCTCTTTTTAAGAAGGGAGGGAGAGAGAAAACGGGGAATTACAGACCAGTTAGTCTAACATCGGTAGTGGGAACTGCTAGAGTCAGTTATTAAAGATGGGATAGCAGCACATTTGGAAAGTGGTGAAATCATTGGACAAAGTCAGCATGGATTCACAAAAGGTAAATCATGTCTGACGAATCTTGTGGAATTTTTCGAGGATGTAACTAGTAGCGTGGATAAGGGAGAACCAGTGGATGTGGTATATCTGGACTTCCAGAAGGCTTTCGACAAGGTCCCACATAAGAGATTAGTATAACAAACTTAAAGCATACGGTATTAGGGGTTCAGTATTGATGTGGATAGAGAACTGGGCAAACAGGAAGCAAAGAGTAGAGTAAACGGTCCTTTTCACAATGGCAGGCAGTAACTAGTGGGTACGCAGGGCTCAGTGCTGGGACCCCAGCTATTTACAATATATATTAATGATCTGGATGAGGGAATTGAAGCAATATCTCCAAGTTTGCGGATGACACTAAGCTGGGGGGCAGTGTTCGCTGTGAGGAGGATGCCTGCAAGGTGACTTGGATAGGCTGGGTGAGTGGGCAAATGTTTGGCAGATGCAGTATAATGTGGATAAATGTGAGGTTATCCACTTGGTGGCAAAAACAGGAAAGCAGACTATTATTTAAATGGTGGCCCGATTAGAAAAGGGGAGATGCAGCGAGACCTGGGTGTCATGGTACCCAGTCATTGAAAGTAGGCATGCAGGTGCAACAGGCAGTGAAAAAAGCGAATGGTATGTTAGCTTTCATAGCAAAAGGATTTGAGTACAGGAGCAGGGAGGTTCTACTTCAGTTGTACAGGGTCTTGTGAGACCACACCTGGAGTATTGCGTGCAGTTTTGGTCTCCAAATCTGAGGAAGGACATTATTGCCATAGAGGGAGTGCAGAGAAGGTTCACCAGACTGATTCCTGGGATGTCAGGACTGTCTTATGAAGAAAGACTGGATAGACTCGGTTTATACTCTCTGGAATTTAGGAGATTAAGAGGGGATCTTATAGAAACTTACAAAATTCTTAAGGGGTTGGACAGGCTAAATGCAGGAAGATTGTTCCCGATGTTGGGGAACTCCAGGACAAGGGGTCACAGCTTAAGGATAAGGGGAAATCCTTTAAGACCGAGAGAGAAAGACTTTCTTCACACAGAGAGTGGTGAGTCTCTGGAACTCTCTGCCACAGAGGGTAGTTGAGGCCAGTTCATTGCTATATTTAAGAGTGAGTTGGATGTGGCCCTTGTGGCCTAAGGGGATCAGAGGGTATGGAGAGAAGGCAGGTACAGGATACTGAGTTGGATGATCAGCCATGATCATATTGATGGCGGTGCAGGCTCGAAGGGCTGAATGGCCTACTCCTGCACCTAATTTCTATGTTTCTATGAGAAGGAATGGGTGACATTTCAGGTCGAGACCCTTCTTCAGACTGCTAATTGCAAAAGGATCTCGACCCGAAACGTCACCCATTCCTTCTCTCCAGAGATGCTGCCTGACCCGCTGAGTTACTCCAGCATTTTGTATCTATCTTTGGTGCGAACCAGCATCTGCCGTCCATTCCGACAGGTACATGGACTGAAATCCTTGTTGCCATGCAAGAGAAAGTTAAAAGGAAAATCGACAGCACAAAAACCTGAAAGACAAAGTAACTGATGCAAGTGAAGTAACGACAATAACATTGTTTTAAATGTATGCAACCAGGAAATAAACAGAGGCAAGATAAGGAAGAGCTTATGCAAATATTGATTAAGACTTTCAATGCACTGATGATATAGGATGATGGAAACAAATTCTAAAGTGGATTGGAAAACTATTCAAAGGAAAATAATCATAAATGTGATAAACTAGGGAGTAAAAATAGTCGCGTTGCCATTCAAAAGAAAATTTGGCACAGCTCAACGTGCAGAATGGCATTCTATGCTTGCTTTTGGATCCAATTAAAACATTTCTTGAGTTCTGGGCAGCGGTAGAGTTGCTGCATTACAGCGCCAGAGACTCGTGTTTGATTCTGTCTTCGGGTGCTGTCTGTCCGTTCTCCCTGTGACTATGTGGGTTTTCTCTGGGTGCTCCCGTTTCCTCTCACACTTCGAAGTTTGTGGGTTAATTGGCTTCGGTAAAATTGTGTATGTAGGACAGTGTTAGAAAACGGGGGCGATCGCTGGTCAGCACGGACTCGGTGGGCTGAAGGGCCTATTTCCGTGCTGTATCTCTAAAGTCTATAGTATGGAAAAAGGCCCTCTAAATATGCACTCATAAGGTACACTAAGATGAGCAGTTCAGTGCCAGGCAGTCTGTGGAATTCTCTGCCTCAGAGGGCGGTGGAGGCAGGTTCTCTGGATGCTTCCAACAGAGAGCTAGATAGGGCTCTTAAAAATAGCGGAGTCAGGGGATATGGGGAGAAGGCAGGAACGGGGTACTGATTGGGGATGATCAGCCATGATCACATTGAATGGTGGTGCTGGCTCGAAGGGCCGAATGGCCTACTCCTGCACCTAGTGTCTATTGATGTAATTTACAACCACCACTCTCATGAGAATCAGTTGATAACAAAATAATTAAATCACTCTGCTGACTGGGGAGGCGCACCAGGGTCACCTTCTCATGCCAAACTCACTTGGTTTCCGTTTTTGCTGACGTCTCATCCACTGCACCATTTAAAACCGGAGAGAACGTCTTCTGACTCCTCACCTCGTCATCAGATGCCTTTGATGTGCTAATTGCAACAGAAACCAAGTCATTACGGTGAGGGGTTAAATGAACAGATCACCCACTAACTAAATGCAGCCGCCTCCCTGACCCCTGCCAAGCCAATGGCCAGCCAGGTAGAAGGAATCTTCTATAGACAGACACAAAATGCTGGAGTAACTCAGCGGGACAGGCAGCATCGCTGAAGAGAAGGAATGGGTGACGTTTCAGGACGAGACCCTTCTTCAGCCTGAAGAATTAGGCCATTAGGCCATGGCTGATTTATCTCTCCCTCTCAACCCCATTCTCCTGCCTTCTCCCCACAACCCCCGACACCCACACTAATCAAGAATCTATCTATCTCTGCCGTAAAAATATCCATTGACTGGCTCAGGGACTGAAAGATCCTTTGCATCAAACTAATCAATTTCCACAACTAGATGCAGAATAAATATTTTAACTTCCTACACAGATTGCAGATCTAAAAATTGTATTGGAAGTGTTTAATCTTAGAACAAGCCAGAAGTTGGCAGCAGAGTACTGTACATCTGTCTCAATTTCCAGTGTCACCTTCCAGAGTAAGTCAGTCCAGGGTTAATGATACTCAGAAGTGATAGGAGTAAGGTCATAAGGGAAGAGTAGAATTAGGCCATTCGGCCCATCAAGTCTACTTCAATCATGGCTGATCTATCTCTCCCTCCCAACCCCATTCTCCGGCCTTCTCCCCATAACCCCTGACACCCGTACTAATCAAGAATCTATCTATCTCTGACTTGGCCTCCACAGCCTTCTGCGGCAAAGAATTCCACAGATTCACCACCCTCTGACTAACGAAATTCCTCCTCATCTCCTTCCTAATGGAACATCCTTTAATTCTGAGGCTATGATCTTTGGTCCTAGACTCTCGCATTAGTGGAAACATCCTCTCCACATCCAAGTCTATCACTATTCAGTAAGTTGTCCAAGCCCTTCACTATTTGACACATGACAATAAACTCTCTGGAATCTTGAGTTTTAAAACACAAGAAAATTCAACAGTCAAAGCGCCTGAAACAAAGTAAATAACTACTCTCAGTTGAAGTGTCACAGTGATGCCAAGAAGTGTCACAAGAACTCAACCACGCCATAAATGGATGGGACACAAAAAATTGCAGAAACTCAGCGGGTCAGACAGCATCTCTGGAGAAAAGGAATAGGGGACATTTTGGGTCGAGACCTATCTTTGACCCTGTATACTTGTACACTCTAGACTTTAGAAGAATGAGAGGGGATCTTATTGAAACATATAAGATTACTTAGGGTTTGGACACGTTAGAGGCAGGAAACATGTTCCCGATGTTGGGGGAAGTCCAGAACCAGGGGCCACAGTTTAAGAATAAGGGGTAAGCCATTTAGAACGGAGATGAGGAAACACTTTTTCATCCAGAGAGTTGCGAGTCTGTAGAATTCTCTGCCTCAGAGGGCGGTGGAGGCGGGTTCTCTGGATACTTTCAAGAGAGAGCTAGATAGGGCTCTTAAAGATAGCGGAGTCAGGGGATATGGGGAGAAGGCAGGAACGGGGTACTGATTGGGGATGATCAGCCATGATCACATTGAATGGCGGTGCTGGCTCGAATGGCCTACTCCTATCGTCTATTGACCCGAAACGTCACATTTTCCTCTTGTCCAGAGATGCTGTCTGACCGCCGAGTTATTGACAACTTTTTGTGTCTATCTCCGGTTTAAACCAGCATCTGCAGTTCACTCCTACATAATTAGATGGGACCTTGGTGTCTCACAGTGCAACACTGAAATGTAAGCATAGATTGTGTGCTCAAATCTCTTAGGCGGGGCTCAAACTCATTTATCCAATTTTCTCCAAATAACTACCTCAGCCACTTCCTTTGATAAAACATCCCCCAATGCCACATGCGAAGTATAACTGAACTCCTTGTTCTGTGTTGACATTACATTACAAATCTTTTGCCACTGATTCTCCAACAGAAGAAAATACTTAGATTTAACCAAAACAGTGAACAAATGCATTTTAAACCTTCCTGTCAACTAGCTACAAAATTTCAGGCCTGTCCTACCATTTTTCTTATTGTGAGTTCATTTATAGTTTCTTAGCCCAGTTCCAAATGATTCTTACATACAAGACATTCAAATGGACCTAATACTTACACCAACAGTGTTCCTGGTCTAACCTTTCTCCAGTTATGAACAGCATTACCAGACGTATTTCTGCGTTAGGAAGTCAGGGTCACTTTCTATTAGTGCTGCTGGATATCTCACACCATGGCTGAATTTTGCTAACTCTCACGTGACACTGTATCAAATACCATCAGAAAATCTTGTATACATTCTCTGTAATAGTCTGACATCCAATTACCTCTCCAGAAAGAAGTTTTAAAATGAGTTAAACAAGATCTTAATCAGTGCTGGCATCAACCCGATTAACCTATGCATTGCTGGACAATTGCAAACCGCATTCGGAAAAAATGGATTCCCAGAACTTCCCCACAACCAAAATATTCAAAAACATTTCCTTGTATCCTAATAGAAGATTGTTAGTAACTCGTTTAGTTTACAGCACGGAAACAGACCTTTGGCCCACCAAGTCGTGCCGACCAGCGATCATCCCGTACACTAACACTATCCTACACACTAGGGACAATTTGCAGAAGCCAATTAACCTACAAACCTGCACGTCTTCGGAGTGTGGGGAGAGGAAAACGGAGCACCCGGAGAAAATCTACATGGTCACGGGGAGAATGTACAAAATCCACACAAATAGCACCCGTGGTCGGGATCCAACCCAGGTCTCTGGTGCTGTAAGGCAGCAATTATACCGCTGTGCCACCCTACTCAACAGTCCCGGGACTCAGTGTGCATATTAAGTAACAATGGAGTAGATACTGCCTGCCTCTAATACAAGCTTGCTGCCTTTTCCGAGTTCTTTCCCCCTGATGTACTAAGTTCGTACCTCTGTTCATGCCGTTCACATTCTGAAGCTTGGGCAACTGGATTAGCTTTGGAGGCATCACAGCTGTCCCGTACATTTCCTGCAGTAGGTCCATCTTCGGAGGTAGTTAAGAGTTCTTCCTCACTGCACAAGAGATTTAGACAAGTCAGCTTCGCTAAGGAACGATTAGGAATGTCATCTTTCTAATCCCTTTTTCGGAAACCAAATAATTGTGGCATTTGTTCAATAGTGATTAATAATAAAATATCACTAGTGCAGAGTAAGTGCTTGAGCAGTTAAAAGCAAAACAACATTGCACGGTGAATGTTTCAATTGGAAGTGTTCAAGTTGTACCTGCCTCTTCCATAAGTCCACAGGTTCTAGGAGCAGAATTAGGCCATTCGCCCCATCAAGTCTACTCCGTCATTCAAGTCATGGCTGATCTTTCTCTCCCTCTCAACCCCATTCTCCTGCCTTCTCCCCATAACCCCTGACACCCGTACTCAAGATGTATTCAAGAAAGGGTTAGATTTAGCTCTTAGGGCTAACGGAATGAGGAGATATGGGGAGAAAGCAGGAACGGGGTACTGATTTTGGATGATCAGCCATGATCATATTGAATGGTGGTACCGGCTCGAAGGGCAGAATGGCCTACTCCTGCATGCATGTTTCTAATCTGGAATCTGTCAATCTCGGCCTTAAAAATACCCAATGAATTCCACAGAGTTCCCTTTCAAATAGTCAAAACTTCTTCCCAGTAGTTTTCTCTTTTCTTCCAAGTCTATCCTGTGCTAAACTTTTTGCAGTCACTAAAGTTGCCCTTGCCCTAATTTGGAATTCAACTTTCTTTATCCATAACCATCTTAAAGCTATGATACATGGATTTCAGTACCTCGCATTGTTTAATACAACTAGCCCAATATAACATTTCACAATTACCTTGTGCGTGTTTTAGCTTCTGCATTGTTCACCTCAGGGGGCAAGACTGCTTCCGGCACCGAGCCGTTGAGAATCGCCGCGTTTTCCACGGCTGGCTTCTCCGTGTCGGCGTGTGACGTCATACCCGTTTTTGTGGCGTCTGGCACTTTTGCGTCTTCTCCGCTGCTCAGCCCGCCCATAGACTCTGCACAGTCAACGTGGGGACAAGTGTGAACAACATCAGTGCTGCCCTCTTGCTTTTGAACACTCTTCCCTTTCGACTTTAGACACACAGGCCCAGGCCCAGGCCCAGCAAGTACGCGCCGACCAGCGATCACCCCGTACCCCAGCACTATTCTACACACTAGGGACAATTGACAATTTACAATTTCTATGAACCTGCACGACTTTGGAGTGTGGGAGGAAACCGGAGACGTTTTTACTGTAGTCAATTAACCTACGAGCTTTGGGGTGCGTGAGGAATCCGGAACACCCGGAGAAAACCCACGCGGACACAGGGAGAACGTACAATCTTCACACAGACAGCACCCGCAGTCAGGATCAAACCCAGGTCTCTGGCGCTGTGAGGCGGCAGCTCTACCGCTGCGCCTCCCCTGAACCTCCACCACCTTGAGGGGGTCAGATGCCAGAATCATTGGATGCCGTCAGTACCTCGAACAGCGAGTGTGTTTGGCAGCTCTGTACAAGAACAGACTGCATCACAGCTTTACTGCACTTCTTTTGGAAATGTCCCCGGGAGAGCACGTTGTATAGTCATTACATTTATGAATAATGCCTGATTTATCATCTCTCTTGCCCAGTCAGGTCTACAGTAATCTTTGCATGCTCTTATTATTCTAACCACGGTTATATAATTGGGCACAGACTGTGCATCAAATTTAGATTTTCCTGGGTTAGTGTCGGCAAGCTCTTAATCTCCTGAGCCAAGACAGCTCGGTTTAAATTTGTCAGGTGATACATTCTGTTATTCCTTTGCCATAATACTCATGCCCCAGCTTCAATTATTAGTGTCCATTATCTTCATGGTTATAGATATATCTGTCCTCCCTCAATCAAAGGGCTACTATGTCACAGATGGCGCAGTGTTGTGGACATTGACAGATACCAGGTCTGGCATCAGCACCTGCACACGTGCGAGAGGGCAGTGAGGGGGCTGAGAGTTAAAACTAAATCATCGCTGGTTAACCAGTCATGTATTCCAGCTCCGTAATGCAGATTGCAAAACAAATGTAACCGCTGAGTTACTCCAGCATTTGTTTGGGTGTGGGTGTGGAGCGCCAGAGCGCGTTTGCGTGTGTGTGTGTGTGCGTCTGTGTGTGTGTGTGCGTGTGTGCGTGTGTGTGTGTGTGCGCGTTTGGGTGTGGGGCTGGGTGTGCGTGCGTGTGTGTATGGGTGTGGTGGTGTGTGTGTGTGTGTGTGTGTGTGTGTGTGTGTGTGTGTGTGTGTGTGTGTGTGCGCGTGCGTTTGGGTGTGTGGGTGTGGGGCTGGGTGTGCGTGCGTGTGTGTGCTTGCGCGCGTGTGTGTGTGCGTGCGTACGTGAAGAGAGAGGGGAGGAGAGGTTGGACAAAATGGTGGGTACTAGGTGGAAATGGACACAAAAAGCTGGAGTAACTCAGCGGGCCAGACAGCATCTCTGGAGTAAAGGAATAGGTGACATTTCGGCTAGAGACCCTTCTTCAGACGGAGGGGAGGGGATAAGGTGGGTCCAATGGCCTTGCAATGATTACCAACGTTCATTGTTTTGCAACAAGCATTGCCGGAGTTAACCACACAGCTTCAATACTGAATGGACGGAGCTTTGCATCTGCTCCAAGTACCCTCCTAGTCCCCTTTGAAACCAATAAATGACTCTGCATCCGGGTCTGAACCTCTGATGATACGACCCAGGGACCCGCCATGTAGAACCTGCAAAGTTGCGGGTTGATTGAGCAAAGGGGGAGTTACGGAACTCGTCAGCACAATCCAACTGGTTGTAGCTTTGCATCACGGATTAGTCACACAAAGGACTCATTAAGATCCTTCTTGATGATGCCTCTGCGCATAAGGAAGTACATTAAGGACACGAACATGGTGATTCAACTCAAAGTTCTGGATGGTGGGGCCTTTTCCACCGCTAGGTATGTTGGTTCCAGGTTCCTGGTTACACCAATCCCGATAACATGGCGCCTCTTGCACGCCGGGGGCTCAGTGGCCTATTTCTGTACACTTGCTAATCAAGGATGTGCTTATGTATGGGAATACTGTACCAGACTGTGTAGGAAAAGGATTTCACTGTGCCTTTGCACGCGTGACAATCAAAGCACCATTGAATTAGGTCTAAAATTCTCACTTAAAAATAGTATATTTTATTCAAACTGCTAAAAATAGAATTCATGCACAAAAATAAATCAGTGTCAATTGTTCACCTTCGAGTAACCCAATTTAAAATTCAATTTTAATCAGAAAGGAAGAAAAACTCCGGTTGAGGCACATTGGTAATTACTTGGAATATTAAAGGGCCTGTCCCACTTACGCGATTTTTTCTGCGACTTGCCGGCACCTGTCATAGTCGCAGCAGGTTGCCGGACATTTTCCGCATGTTGAAAATCCAGTGGCGACCAGAAAAAGATAGGACTCTTTGGGCGACTACTCACGACCATACAGGCTTCACCCCGCGGCATGTCAACACGTGACGCCTGTATGGTCGTGAATAGTCACCCAAAGAGTCGTACATTTTTCTGGCGGCCGCTGGATTTTCAAAACATTTAAATTTTTCAGACCTGCCGCGACTGTGATGAGTGCTGGCAATCGCCGAACAAAATCGCGCGAGTGGGACAGTTCCTTTGGGAACAAGAAACCAGCAAGAAATGTGCAATCGTGAAGATGTCCGGTTGATACTCACTTTCTTCTGACGCTTTGCTATGTCCGTCACCACTGCTCTGGAGCTCATCGGCTGGAGCGGAATTTGTTTCCATAGACACTGGAGAGTTTGTTCGCAAGCGTCCAGAGGGGCTGGAAGAAATTTAATTCCAATTAACTGAAGCTTGGATGGGTTGCACTCGCGTTTCTTCCCAGCAGAACCAATAACACTCCCACTGCTACTCTGTTCTGCCTCTGTTTGTCTGTATAAACATTCCCAAAAATACAAAAAGCGGCAGATGTTGTAAATCAAAATGGATAGTCATTCTGGCGGGCTTTAGACTATCAAGGTCGAACCACAATCTTTTACTTTAGTTCAAGTTCAAGAGAGTTTATTGTCATGTGTCCCTGATAGGACAATGAAATTCTTGTTTTGCTTCAGCACACAGAACATAGTAGGCATTGGCTACAAAACAGATCAGTGTGTCCATATACCATATATAAATATATACACACATGAATAAATAAACTGATAAAGTGCAATTAACAGATAATGGATAATTAATGTTCACAGTTTTGTCCGAGCCAGGTTTAATAGCCTGATGGCTGTGGGGAAGTAGCTATTCCTGAACCTGGTCGTTGCAGTATTCAGGCTCCTGTACCTTCTACCTGAAGGTAGCGGGGAGATGAGTGAGTGGCCAGGACGGTGTGGGTCTTTGATGATACTGCCAGCCTTTTTGAGGCAGCGACTGCGATTTAGAGATAGAGCGTGGAAACAGGCCCTTCGGCCCACCGAGTCCGCGCCAACCAGACTAGTTCTATCCAACACCCACAGTAGGAATCATTTGACCGAGCCAGTTAGCTAACAAACCTGTATGACAGGAGACTAGAGTAGTCACGGGGTGACGACTGTTTGGTGGTGAGTAATCGCCCAAAGAGTCCTACCTTTTCCTGGTTGCCGCTGGATTTTCAACATGTTGAAAATTTTCGGCAACCAGCTGTGACTGTGACGGGTGCCGGCAAATCGCCGAAAAAAATTGAGTAAGTGGGACAGGCCCTTACGCGGCAGTGCCAGTGTGAAATCAAAACTGGTGGATTATTGTACAACAGCTGTGGTGAATGAATGGCAGTCATGTTAGGGGTGGAAGCAGATAGTGTTTGTGATGGAGCGTAGGTCAGGAGTTCAACCCAGTCACTTTAAACTGCACAATGAAATGTGCTATCTCATGCTCGGTCAGGAAAATGTTCTTCCTGGAAGCATAGCTACGAGTTTAAAGTGTGATGACATTAAAATGTGTTTTTAGTCAATGCCAAGTGTACTAATATTTGCAGCTGATGAAAGAATCAATAGTTGCCTTTAAATTTAACCCCGCTGAAACACAAACACAGGACAGGAGTTGCCACTGGTGTAAAAACCTTCATAAGTGAGAGGAGCACAATTAGGCCATTCGGCCCATCAAGTCTACTCCACCATCCAATCATGGCTGATCCATTTTCCCCTCTCAACCCCATTCTCCTGCCTTCTCCCCGTAAGCCCCGACACCCGAACTAACCGAGAATCTTTCAGTCTCTGCCTTAAAGAGCATTCATTAACACTCCACAGTGGTCTGTGGCAATGAATTCCACAGATTCACCAACCTCAGGCGAAAGAAACTCCTCCGCATCTCCTTTCCAAAGGTACGTCCTTTAATTAAGAGGCTATGGCCTTTGGTTTTGGACTCTCCCACCAGTGGAAACATCCTCTCCACATTCATTCTATCCAGGCCTTTGACTATTTAGGGGACAGATGTCGGGGAACTCCAGAACAAGGGGTCACAGTTTAAGGATAAGGGGGGGAAGTCTTTTAGGACCGAGATGAGAAGATCATTTTTCACACAGAGAGTGGTGAGTCTGTGGAATTCTCTGCCACAGAAGGTAGTTGAGGCCAGTTCATTGGCTATATTTAAGAGGGAGTTAGATGTGGCTAAAGGGATCAGGGGGTATGGAGAGAAGGCAGGTACAGGATACTGAGTTGGATGATCAGCCATGATCATATTGAAAGGCGGTGCAGGCTCGAAGGGCCAAATGGCCTACTCCTGCACCTATTTTCTATGATTCTATATGGCAAGATTCAATGGGCCCCCCTCCCCCCCTCCCCATCCTTCGGAACACCAGCAAGTACAGACAGGCCCAGTGCCGTCAAACGCTCACCGTATGTTAACCCAATCATTCCTGGAAGAACCTTCTCGGTCAATCGGATCAATGTTACGGTCTGAGCAGAAACATGAAGCAAAACCACTGTGGGAAGGAACGGAGAAGAGAAGGGGAGGGGAGGGGAGAATGCTTTCCTTGTGTAGTTGCAACACTTACCCTGCCTGAGAGGCAAAACTGGCAAACACCGCCCATCCTTCTATGGGAGGCAGGGAGGTTGTGGGTTCTGGGCTATCCCACGCACTGAAGCCACCGTCCACCGCACCCTGGCTCCCACCACTGTTAGTCAAAGGTGCATCGAAGTTGGCTGTCCACCCAGTCTCTGAAGATCAAAACAACACGTTACTGGTAACACATTAGACAGGTATTTGGTAACACTGGTAACAGTCAGCAGACAACGGGGGTAAAAGCGTGCCCAACGTCACCCTCATTCTGATGGCCACCTTCGTGTGTGGCTGCATCAGGCGGAGTGTAGAGCCAAGGCACGTGGGCACCAAGTGTCACTACCTGCTGAGGTTTTACCTGTCCCCGGTGTTGAGAAGGATGGGCCTGGCGCAGGTGCCACGCAATGTGCCAGTCAGCTGGACATTGCCGCCCCATCTGTCGTCGGTGGAAGGGTTCTTCCGGACCAACACCTTTGACCACATGTCCATCGGGCAGTGGTCAGCACAGAATGTCCTGCAGGCACTGCAGGGAAAGGACTCTATGGACCCGGTGGCGTGGTTCCCTGAGCAGACTGCCCAGCTTGTCTGGCAAAATGCCTCATCGCCAGAACTCACCAACAAGCATCAAGACCTGGCTTGGCTGGCGGTGAGGGGAGCCCTCCCAGTCAGATCCTTCCTGCACCGTCGGAACCTCACTGCCAGCGCACGCTGCCCTCGGGACGGCTGCTATGGCGAGGAGACGGTTGCCCACCTCTTTACAGAGTGTGGGTTTGCTAAAAGAGTCTGGAGAAAAATGCAAGGGTCCCTGGTACGCTTTATCCCGAACAGCTCCGTCACAGAGGACTCTGTGATATACGGACTGTTCCCAGGGACACATTCAGAGACTGACATCGAGTGCTGCTGGAGGGTCATCAACTCGGTGAAAGACGCCCTTTGGTCTGCCCGAGCATTGTTCACCACCCAGCAGAGCGGGATGTCCATCAGGGAATGTTGCCGACTGGCCCGCTGCAGACTGCAGGAGTACGTGCTGAGGGACGCACTGAAGCTCGGTGCAGCCAACGCCAAGGCTCGGTGGGGGAGGGCCACAGTCTAACGCCCTTCCGCTGCTGGACATGGGGGGCACGGTATGGTGGAGACGCCCCTCAAAATAAGGGAAGGTATCCCACGCCAGTGGGCCACATGAGTGGCACGAGTGGGGGGACTGATTTGTGGAAATTTGGGGAAAAGGAATGTCTAAACTGTATTGATCAATGTGTATAGCCTCCGAAAGTGTCGGATGGATTTTCCGCAAGGTTCATGTATTGTATATATTTATCATTTGAATAAAGTCTATTTTGAAATATAAAAAAAACAACAACAAAAAACTGGTAACATTAGATGGGACTCCCCGAATTAAAAGCAGTGCCCAGTGTCTAGAATATTCCCAGTGTAGGAAGGAACTCCAGATGCTGGTTTCAACCGAAGATAGACACAAGAAGCTGGAGCAACTCAGCGGGACAGACAACATCTCTGGAGAAAAGGGATGGGTGATGCTTGGTTTCGACCCGAAACATCAACTATTCCTTCTCTCCAGAGATGCTGTCTGAGCTGCTGTGGTACTCCAGCTTTTTGTGTCTATCTTTAGAATATCCCAAGCTTGGTTCCATGACATGCTCCAGTATAGCATCAAGGGTTCGCAGTCTCGGGAGAGACCGAGTCGGGAGCTCCAGCGATGCAGAGGTTTGACCAGCTCCGACCCGGAGCGAGGGAGCTGAGATTACCCCCGACGCGGAGGGCCCAACCACCGGCTACGGGAGCAAGATCGCCCGGAAGGCTCAAGGCCTCTGTCTGCGGGAGAACAAAGGGAAGAGATTGAACTTTTTTTTCTGCCTTCCATCACAGTGAGGAATGTGGAGGAGTCTGTGGTGGATGTTTAGGTTAAAATGTATTTTGTGTGTTCTGTTGCTTTTTATTTGTATGACTGACTTACACTTAAGAATTACACATAAAACATTAAACAATAATAAAACATTATAGTTTAAATGTGAATGAAATAAAATACCAGAGCAAAAGTATTGTATTGTAAATCGTATTGTATAAAATGTAAATCGACCACAAGCCCCATTATTCAATAGACAATAGACAATAGGTGCAGGAGTAGGCCATTCGGCCCTTCGAGCCAGCACCGCCATTCAATGTGATCATGGCTGATCATCCCCGATCAGTACCCCGTTCCTGCCTTCTCCCCACATCCCCTGACTCCGCTATCTTTATGAGCCCTACCTAGCTCTCTCTTGAAAGCATCCAGAGAACCCGCCACTACCACCCTCTGAGGCAGAGAATTCCACAGACTTCATGTACCTTTGTTTGGGTCTATTTCCATCCTGGAGTCCGTGGGCTTTATAGCAGTCTGTCCCCCTTCTTCGTCTTCGTCCTCTTCAGAGTCTCTGCTTCCTTCACTGTCCGTACTCCCCGAACTCCTGCAACAACATTACGTTTCTCTGATTCTGGCAGAAGTAAAATGAAAGGCTGGACACGTCAGTGCTTCAACCAGCGACGGTGGTCTCAGCTAAGATGTCACTTGCTGGGAGGAATCGCTACCTGGTCGGTCATCACCTGCCATGATTGAACAGCACAGCACAAGGACAGGCCTCTCAGCCCACAATGTCTGTGCCAAACCCTGATGCCAAACGCGTCGCTAAATTAAACCAAATCCCTCTGCCTGCACGTGATCCATATCCCTCCATATCCATGTCTCTTCTAAAAGTCTCCCAAATAATAATAATAATAATAATAATAATAATAATAATAATAATAATAATAACAACATCTTTTATTGTCATTACACATAGGTGCAACGAGATTTGGTATGCAGCTTCCATCCGATGTCATAACTTAACAACTAAAATTTAGAGACCCAGAGAAACATGATTTATGAAAAAAAGAACAGTAAAACAGTAAATGCCACTACTGTATCTATCATGACCTGTACTTCAGAGCTTTCCAGGACTTTGCCCAGACATCTTAGCCCAAACCTTTCCCGTTTCTTAGCGGGTGAGGCAGCATCTCTGGAGAGAAGGAATGGGCGACGTTTCGGGTCGAGACCCTTCTTCAGACTGATGTCAGGGGAGGGGGCGGGACAAAGATAGAATGTAGTCAGAGACAGTAAGACTAGTGGGAGAACTGGGAAGGGGATGGAGAGTTAACTTGGCATCAGGTTTGGTACAAACATTGTGGGCCGAAGGGCCCGTTCCTGCGCTGTGTTGTTCTATGTGCTCAACCAAAAGTCTTACACAGCCGCATCACGACTTGCTGACTCTTACACTCGATGCCCCAACAGACTGTGAATGAGGGAATATCAGGCTTGTCAAATGGACAACCTCTGAGCCTAAGCTTGTACAGGCGGTTTAGAGAAGGAAGGTGAGAGAGCTAGGGATAAAGAACCAGAGGACATAGGTTTAAGGTGGGGGGGGGAGAAGAGAAGATTGAATGGGAAAACTGAGGGATAGCTTTTTTTCCTACGCAAAGGGAGGTGGGTGTATGGAATGAGCTGCCAGAGGAGGTAGTGGAGGCAGGTACTATCACAACTTATTTCCAGGTACATAGATAAGGCAGGTTTAGTGGGATCTGGGCCAATAGCAGACAGGTGGGGCATGTTGGGCAGCTTGGGCAAATTGGGGCGAAGTTTCCACGCGGTACGACTCAAGCTCGGGCTGACAAACTCCCCACCATACCTGGGCACGCGCTGGGCATCTGCGGCGAAGTGCAGGTCCTTTTCCTGCCACACTTCATCCTCGTCTGAGCCTTCGTCATCATTGAACGGCCTGATTCGCTCCTTCCAACACTCCTCAAACAGACTGGTGTTTGGCTGAGAAGCAAAACGGAGAAAACCATTGAAAAAAAAACTGCAGATGCTAGTTAACACACGGAGGGACACGAAAGAGTTCATAGGAGCAGTATTAGGCCATTCTGCCCATCAAGTCTACTCCGCCATTTAATCATGGCTGATCTCTCTCTCCCTCCCAAACCTCATTCTCCTGCGTTCTCCCTGTAACCCGACACCCATCAATCGCTGACATCACGAGCGTCTCAGAGTAAATTAGCGGGTCAGCAGCATCTCTGGAGAACTGTTGGGAATAGGTTTTCAGCGACAGCAAGAGGAAAAAAGTGGGAGAGAGATTCGGAACGCGTCACATTGGCTGGCAAATTCCAGTTATATTATGCAAAATAAAGGTAATATTGAGTGAATGGATTATCTTAATTAGTTGAGACACAAAGTGCTGGAGTAACTCAGTCGGTTCATTGGCTTCTGTAAATTGGCTCTATCTATGATAGGCGTGGACTATGATAGGTGTGGACTTGATGGGCCGAAGGGCCTGTTTCCACACTGTATCTCTCAACGAAACTCTGTAAACTCAGCGGGTCAGGCAGCATCTCTGAAGAACATGGATTGGTGATGTTTCAGATTGGCCAGAGGTGCTGCCTGGCCCGTTGAGTTACTCCAGCACTTTGTGCTCTGTTGTAAAAGTAATCGTTCCTGCATTCCAGTATTACTTTGCAAACGTATTTTAATGAAGCGGCGAGGCTGCTGTTTATTACTTGGATAAACGCTATCACTTGCTAATTGATTTCAGACCATATCATCCTCACAGATGAATCAACGCACCAACCTGCCCCCAGTAACTAATTAAGCTTCTGCTGTAATTTCCACTACCTAAGTAAGTTTATTGGCCAAGTATTCACATACAAGGAATTTGCCTTGGTGCTCCGCCCACAAGTAACAACATGACATACAGTGACAGTTACGAATGACTCAGAAAACACTAAACATTAATAATAATAAAACATTCCTAACATCACAGGCAAGATGCTGGAACTAAGTTGAAAGCTTCCTCTTGGTTAATGAGGGGAGGAGACAAATGACTTTTGAGGTTTATCCTCTTGATTGCTATGGAGACATCATCAAAGCTTAACCAAAGCCTCTGTGGTTGAACGACCTGAAGCCTTTCGTCATCCGGGGCCTGCAGTCGTGCAGTGATCATTTACAAAGCACTTGCAGCTGAGTCTCTTCAGCCACAAGCACCTGCATTGGTCTCTTCAGCCACAAGCGAGGCTGCTCCAGCCAAGGTTTGGAGCAAGCAGCCAACAACTAGGATGCATCACCCGTGGTCAGTCATGACCGAGAGGGCCTACGATGCAGCTGAGGAAATATACCCTTGCATTGATCAGAGTGGGCGTTATCTTGCACCAAACATTATTCCTTCTATCACGTTATCAAGCAGCTGAACCATCCTACCACAACCAGAGAGCAGTGCTGAACTACTATCTACCTCATTAGTGACCCTCAGACTATCCTTGATCAGACTTTGCTGGCTTTACCTTGCACTAAACTTTATTCCCTTAACAAGTATCTGTACACTGTAAATGGCTCGATTGTTATCATGCTTTGGCTCTCTGCTGACTGGATAGCACACAACAAAAGCTTTTCACTGTACCGCGGTACATGTGACAATGAACTAAACTGTAGACATGTTCATAAGTTCTAGGAGCTGAATTAGGCTATTTGGCCCATCAATAGACAATAGGTACAGGAGTAGGCCATTCGGCCCATCAAATCATCACCACCGCCCTCTGCGGCAGAGAATTCCACAGAGTCACAACTCTCTGGGTGAAAACGTTTTTCCTCATCTCCGTTCTAAATGGCTTACCCCTTATTCTTAAACTGTGGCCCCTGGTTCTGGACTCCCCCAACATCGGGAACATGTTTCCTGCCTCTAGCGTGTCCAAACCCTTAACAATCTTATATATTTCAATAAGATCCCCTCTCATCCTTCTAAATTCCAGTGAAGGCCAATTCTCTGGATGTTTTCAAGAGAGAGTTAGATAGAGCTCTTAAAGATAGCGGAGTCGGGGGATATGGGGAGAAGGCAGGAACGGGGTACTGATTGTAGATGATCAGCCTTGATTACTGTGAATGGCGGTGCTGGCTAGAAGGGCCGAATTGGCCTACTCCTGCACCTATTGTCTATCTAAAAGATATTAAGACGTGTCGTCATATATTAGTCGTCATATTATCCGCTGCACGTGTAAGTACGTGTACATTACAGAAGTGCATTATTGACAGCATTAACAGGCGATACTCACACTGTCACTGTTGGCATCGAACACAAAGCTGATGTTAGCTGCTCTCTCAAATGGGGAGCTGTTGATCAAATAGAAAACAAATCATCAATTAAACACCATTTACCACCTTCTGCTTTCCATAAGATGCCGACTGGCTACTTGCATAGTGTCATAGATATAGACGTGCTATTTAACATCTGCTTCCCGACGTCATTCTACGCTCTACAACCTCCAACAATCAACACCTCTTAATCACCTTCAATTGTCCCACCGGTAAATGCCAGGATTTTACCCCGACCTGCTCATTTGGGGTGGCGCGGCGGTCGAGTTGTTGCCTCACAGCAACAGATGCCAGAGTTTGATCCTGACTACAGGTTCTGTCTGTACGGAGTTTGTACGTTCTCCCTGTTCTCCCTCCACGCACGCCCAAGACGTACAGAATAGTCGGTTAAGGGCCGGTCACACTTGCCGATTTTCTCCGGCGACTGCCGGCGTCAGTGACTGATGTATCAGGGTCGCCGAAAGATTTTGAGCAATTCAAAATCCAGCGGCGACCAAAATAATTTTGCGACACTTGAGGAAACGCCGCGCGTCATTACGTCGTCACGCCGCGACTTTTTCAGTGACCTGATACGTCAGTCAATGATGCCGGCAGTCGCCGAAAAAAATCGGCAAGTGGGACAGGCCCTTTAATTGACTTCAGTAAAATTGTAAATGATCCCTAGTGTGTAGGATAGTGCCAGTGTAAGGGGTGATCACTGGTCGTGCGCGGACTTGGTGGGGCGGTGGGGTCTGTTTCCACGCCACATTTCTAAAGTGCTGGATATCATGTGCGTTTCATCTAATAATTTCCGGCCGGCGTCTGCCATGGTTATTCTTCTGTAAATGTAGTCACAGCAAAGAATAAAACTCACTTGACACTTTCTTCCTGCTCGGCAAATTCCTCATCATTGAAGCCAAACTGGTCGATGAAGTTTGAGGTCATCTGTTGAATCTGGTAGTCGGAGAACGCCTGGAAGGTCAGAGTAGTGAGATGAGGTCATAAGGTCAAGGGTGTTCGCAGCAGAAATATGCCATTCGGCCCATCAAGTCTACTCTGCCATTCAATCATGGCTGATCTATCTCTCCCTCCTAACCCCATTCTCCTGCCTTCTCCCCATAACCCCCGACACCTATCACACAAATGTTTAAGAAAGAACTGCAGATGCTGGAAAAATCGAGGGTAGACAACAATGCTGGAGAAACTCGGCGGGTGAGGCAGCATCCATGGAGCGAAGGAATAGGTGACGTTTCGGGTCGAGACCTAAACGCCACCTATTCCTTCGCTCCATGGATGCTGCCTCACCCGCTGAGTTTCTCCAGCATTGTTGTCTACCTCCCATTACACAAATGATCGGCAAAGCACCAGAACAGATATCACACAACAGATTATGACAGCACTGAGGTAGCACGAGAAAGCCTACATTTTGTATAATTGGCCTCTAGAGGCTGGTGGAATGGAGACGCTTAGGAGATGAAGTTTCATGAGGGGGAACTTTCTTGGTACATTTTAATAGGAAGAATGAAGCAATACAAACTTCGTAAAAAGAATGCAAAACTTAGGGAGGCAAATCTCTGAAGGTGGCAAATCTGTGATCGGGTAATGAAGCTGCACAAAGCACAAGATCACAGGCTGAGTAAACAGAGGGACAAAGTTAAAAACCAGGCCAGAAATGTATTTAAAATGACACAATAAAAAACACCACTCCAGTTGGGACCAAGCTAACATGTCCAATTCTCAGCATAAATCTTGAATGAATGAATGGATAGGTTTATTGGCCAAGTATTCACATACAAAGAATTTGCCTTAGTGCTCCACCCGCAAGTGACAACGTGATATACAATGACAGTTAGGAATGACACATAAAACATTAAACATCATAATAAAACATTATTGATTAAACATGTGAATTAAATAAAATACCAGAATAAAAGGAGGCTACAGATTTTTGGTTATTGAGCAGAGCAAGAAATTGTGGGCAAGAAATAAAGAAAATACAGGGCAAAGAAAAGAGAATTGGTAAGGGAATCGGAAAATATATGAACAGATAAAAGGACATAATATTTCTCTCTCCAAAGATGCTCTCTAACCTGCAGACTTCATAGACAATAGACAATAGGCGCAGGAGTAGGCCATTCAGCCCTTCGAGCCAGCACTGCCATTCAATGTGATCATGGCTGATCATCCCCAATCAGTACCCCGTCCTTGGCTTTTCCCCATATCCCCTGATTCCGCTATATTTTTTTTTAAGAGCCCTATCTAGCTCTCTCTTAAAAGCATCCAGAGAACCTCCCTCCACCACCCTCTGAGGCAGATAATTCCACAGACTCACCACTCTCTGTGAGAAAAAGTGTTTCCTCGTATCCATTCTAAATGGCTTACTCCTTATTCTTAAACTGTGTGCGGCCCCTGCTTCTGGACTCCCCCAACATCGGGAACATGTTTCCTGCCTCTAGTGTGTCCAAGCCCTTAACAATCTTTAACAATTCATGTGTTAACATGATGAGATGCAGCCCATTCTGCCCCTGGTTCTTACCTGCTGCAGGACAGCCTCCTGAGGGAAGCTGAATTCTTTCAGATCATTCTCATCGTCATCGCTCGAGGAGTGTAGGTTCCGCATATTCACCTGAATAATAAACACCAGACGCTATTCGCAGTGAAACTAACGAGCCAAACCCTTTCAGTAAACCAAAAAATGTATTAGCGCACTAAATATTTGCGTTTGTTCTAGAATCACAAGGCTGTCAATGACGATGACTCACAGCAACTGAGCTCCGAATGGCTGAAGCTACTCTCAATGTCAGAGAGGACAGTTTATCCTGGCAAAGCTGAAAATAGAAGGAAACGTTGCTGACAACATTGGAGAGGGAGTAACGCCTCCTAATTGTGTAATCGGAAGTAAGGACCAGCTTCAAATAGGTCCACGCAGAAGTACATGGACAAGGTTTACCAGGATGTTGCCAGGACTAGAGGGTGTGAGCTACAGGGAGAGGTTGAGTGGACTGGGACTCTATTCCTCAGAGTGCAGGAGGATGAGGGATGATCTTATAGAGGTGTATAAAATCATGAGAGGAATAGATCGGGTAGGTCTTGCCCAGAGTAGGGGAATCGAGGACCAGAGGACATTGGTTGAAGGTGAAGGGGAAAAGATTTAATAGGAATCTGAGGGGTAACTTTTTCACACAGAGGGTGGTGGGTGTATGGAACGAGCTGCCAGAGGAGGTAGTTGAGGCTGGGACTATCCCAACATTTAAGAAACAGTTAGACAGGTACATGGATAGGCCAGGTTTGGAGGGATACGGGCCAAACGTGGGCAGGTGGGAATAATGTAGCTGGGACAAGTTGGCAGCTGTGGGCAAGTTGGGCCAAAGGGCCTGTTTCTACGCTGTGTGACTCCAGGTGCACAAGGTTCCATCTGCACGGCATGTCCCCAACAACCTCTACAGATGCGCCACAGAAAGCATTTTATCGGGATGCATCACAGCACGGTTTGGGAGCAGCTCCATACAAGACCGCAAGAAATTGCAGGGAATTGTCGACGCAGCCCAGGCCATCGCCCAAACCAACCTTCCCTCCAGTGACTCCATCTACACCTCACGCTGCCTCGGCAAGGCCAGTAGCACAATCAAGGACCCTGGTTACTTCCTCTTCTTCCCGCTCCGATCAGGCATGAGGCACAGAAGTGTGAAAACACACGCACATCCAGATTCAGGAACAGTTTCCTCCCAGCTGCGATCGGGCAACTGAACCGTTCTATCACCAATGAGAGCGCGATCCTGACCTACCTCAATGGAAACCCCCGGGCTATCTTTAATTGGACTTGGCAGGAGTTTATCGCGCATTAAACCACAATTCCTGTATCCTGTGTCTGTACATGTACTATATTCTGACATTTGGTGAGGTGGTGGACTGTACCCTGTCCAGTTAGCACTTTGTGGAGCAATTGGTCAAAAAAACTCAGATTGTGGCACACAGAAGTTAAATGGACAATGACGATCAGCCACACTGTCCAGGCACCAGCACCTCCCAGTCACACAGTCTAACTCACCAAATCAACAGTGTTCTTCTTGTTCATGTCAGTCAGTGACCCCAGCACAAACTTATCCCACCGCTCCCGATGTTCATCTGGCAGCTCTGAAAATTATAAGCATCAGTGATGTGAACCATGGAAGTGGCGTATAGTGTACATCCATATATTGTGGCAGCAATGTCATCCCATTCTCCATAAACGCTTCTTGCGGCAAACACTCATTAATATCAGTCTACCCTCGTTACTGCGGCCCTCTTTATAACGATATGGACACCAAATGCTGGACCAACTCAGAGGGTCAGGCAGCATCTCTGGAGATGAGGAATCGGTGACATTTCAGGTCGAGACCCTTCTTCAGACTGGATATAATCAATCACAATCACAATAATATTTTATTAGCCAAGTATGTTTTGCAACATTTGCCAAGTCAGTCATACAAATAAAAAGCAACAGATCACATAAAACACATTTTAACATAAACATCCACCACATTGACTCCTCCACATTCCTCACTGTGATGGAAGGTGATTAAAAGTTCAAACTGGAAGTAACAGATATGGGCACAAAATGTTGGAGTAATTCAACAGGTTAGGCAACATCTCTGGAGAGAAAGGAATCAGTTCGGGTTGAAACCCTTCTTCAGACCGGGTATAACGGATGTCAGTTATAGTTGACGGAACATCCCTACAGTAATCAGACACCACTGTCTCTTTAAGAACACAGGCTGCTAGTTACACTGGGAGGTCATTGAAATTGGCAAGCGATTGCTTCGATCGGCACTTATGCAATGATACACTATTGAATAATGTAACAAACTGCCTTTAGTATTTTGAGCTTGCAGTAACCAAAATATATTTTTAGCTGTGAAAAGGAACTCTGCATTTGAAAGCAACTTGTGGCTTTACGGTGTGACCACCAGGTAGGGAGTTGGCGCAAATCCCGGTTATAGCGGACAATTGGAAATAATGGACACCACTCTCCCCACACCAGTTGACCATCTGAGTTACTCCAGCACTTTATGCCTATCTTTCTTTTAAACTGTTATAGAAAAGGTTAGATGTACCATCTAAATCAATTAACATCCTATCCATAGCTTGCTTCACAAATTAAGTCTATCAGTTAAGTGCCTGTCCCACTTTCCAGAGTCCTCTGCCGAGTTGAAGGACCTTAAAAAAAAGTCAAAATTTTTGTGATCTACGAACTCCTCCTCCCGACTATCTTTTTACTCGTGGACTTTTTAGTCAAGCTGAAAAAAACGTCCCGACTTACCTGATGCCCCAAGTACCTACGGCTGGCATAACGAGCCGCTACCTTATTTCTACGGACTCCAACGGCCTCCTATGGACCCGCTACAGACATTCTTCGAGGTTGAATCAAGGGGAAAACTCGGGAGAATTCGTGAATAACTCGGGAAAGTGGGACAGGCCCTTAAGTCGCACTTTCAAGGAAATCTACCCGTTCTTATTTCCAGCCTCTATCATGGATATTGTCACTGCTGACCATTTGCAACCATACTGAGAAATGTAGCCACTTAAGAAAACAATGATAACAATTTTATTTTGCAGCTTCCAGCATTTTTTTTAGACTGCTGTGCAAACAAAGAACTGCAGATGCTGGTTTATACCAAAGTAACTCAGCGGGTCAATAGACAATAGGTGCAGGAGTAGGCCATTCGGCCCTTCGAGCCAGCACCGCCATTCAATGTGATCATGGCTGATCATCCCCAATCAGTACCCCGTTCCTGCCTTCTCCCCATATCCCCTGATTCCGCTATTTTTAAGAGCCCTAAATAGACAATAGACAATAGGTTCAGGCAGCATCTCTGGAGAAAAAGGGACGGGTGACATTTCAGATCGGACCCTCCTTCAGTCTGACAAAGGGTCCCAACCAGAAACATCACCCATCCTTTTTCTCCAGAGATGCTGCTTGATCCGCTGAGTTCCTCCAGCACTTTATGCCTGTCTTTCTTTTAAACTGCTATTGTGCTAGCAGTTCGCTTTTCTCTTTCATTTCTGAATTAACGAGTCACATTTGCTACATTCCAATCTTCAAGAACGGTTCGAGAGTTTATAGAATTTCATTCCTTGATCATCCTTGGCCAAACTCTAAAATACCCCCTCCTCAGGCTTTTTCAGTTACTTTAGGCATTTTGTTAGATATAATACTTAACCTTTTCCCCTACATCAATGGTTCTTAACCTTTTTGACACCAGTACGCGAACATAATACTGTATGTGGTATGTACCTTTGTTAGGTTCCTAAACGTAGGCTCAACAAATTGATGCGTTGTGTCCTCGCCATGCCCCAAATGACCCCCAGATTAAGAACCACTGCCCTAAATCCATTTTTGGACGAGTTCTTTTGATTGAGCTTTGTGTGTCTCCCCATAAACTCTCTGTCACCTGCAGCCTCATAGATGCCCAATGTTTAATTATAAATTAATTTTAGACCATGTCACATTGTCTATTAGGAGTACAATGTGACAGCAAGGTTTCCCTTTCAGTAACTTCTCCAAAGGGTGGTAGCATTGCCAACATTCAGCAATGGACAATAGAAAAAACTATTCACGTTCAATTAATAAGTGCTCTAGAATTAAAGTAGTTAGTTGAGGCAAGGAGCTGATGAACTCAAGTATAGAACAGGTGGAAGGACCAACAGATTAACGACAGTCTGAAGAACAGTATCGACCCGAAACGTCCCCTATTCCTTCTCTCCAGAAATGCTGCCTGACCCGCTGAGTTACTCCAGCATTGTGGGTCTATGATGTGGCTTGCTGCAGCTTTGTAAATAATGTTAATGATCACATTTTACAAAAGGTTCACAATTCACTCCCAGCAACGAACTGAAAATCCCTCAAGAAACAAAACCAGAAGCAAACTTAATGTATTTTAAGACCCAAGCAGTCCTTCCAGGTCCGACAGAGGTTCACCTGCACCTCCTCCAACCTCATCTACTGCATCCGCTGCTCCAGATGCCAGATGATCTATATCGATGAGACCAAGCGGAGGCTTGGCGATCGCTTCGCCGAACACCTCCGCTCGGTCCGCAATAACCAACCCGACCTCCCGGTGGCTCAGCACTTCAACTCCCCCTCCCATTCCACATCCGACCTCTCGGTCCTGGGCCTCCTCCACGGCCAGAGTGAGCAACACCGCAAGCTGGAGGAACAGCACCTCATATTCCGCTTGGGGAGTCTGCATCCTTTGGGCTTGAATATTGAATTTTCTCAATTCTGTTAACCCTTGCTGTCTCCTCCCCTTCCCACCTCTCCCTCAGCCCTCGGGCCCTGGCATTCCCTCTATCTCTATCTCCCTCCCCCACCCCAGTCGCACCAGCTTTTGTCATTTTCACACCACAAACAGCTTACAATGGCTTGTTCCCTTTATCACCGATACTTTTTTGCATATCTTTCACTCATTGTTCCTTATCTCTTCACATCACCGTCTATATTTCTCGTTTCCCTGATCCCTGACCAGTCTGAAGAAGGGTCTCGACCCGAAATGTCGCCCATCTCCTTCGCTCCTTAGATGCTGCTGCACCCGCTGAGTTTCTCCAGCTTTTTGTGTAACCCTTAATGTATTTTATGTCTATGTATATTTTATATGTATTTTATGGTGTTTTTATATGCAATGTATTTTATGTAATGTTGTCTCTTTTCTGGACCGTGAGTCTGAAATAAAGTTTAACAATAATAATAATAATTTACTGTATAAACTATTTGAAAATCTTGTTTTTTTGGTGCCTCTCATAAAAACCAGAGTCTCCATCAGAAACAACACACTAGTCTGGTGCAGTAATGGGATGACATGCACCGTAAACAATGAGCACCCCCATCAGAAAGCTCAATAATAAACAGACTATTTTTGTCCAGCACTCAGTGTCTGTCAACAAATTATCGGTTTGGATATTGATCTCTACTGTCAGACGACTGAATATGAATTACCTTTGATCAGCTGTGCTATCGATGTTTGGTTCGGACCATTTTCCGAGTTCTGTGCCATGGCATTTGCTATTCTTGTTAAATGACCCATGTACCCTTTCCGCCGACCACCTTCTGACCTGAAGAGCAAAGACAAGCAGAACACAAATGAGACAGATTATTAACTCAAATACTTCTATGAAGCAACCCGAGTTCTTGCTTCCTCCCACGCTAATGCGGACGGGGATGAAAAGAAATCTTTGACATTGCAACATGGGTTACTCTTCCTGAAAGGACAGAGGAAGTGGATTTAATGACAACATTCAAAGGGGAATTTTAGTTTAGTTTAGAGGTACAGCACGGAAACAGGCCCTTCAGCCCACCGGGTCCGTGCTGACCAGCGGTCCCCGCACATTAACACTATCCTACACCCACTAGGGACAATTTTTTACATTTACCAAAAGCCAATTAACCTATAAACCTGTACGTCTTTGGAGTGTGGGAGGAAACCGAAGATCTTGGAGAGAACCCACGCAGGTCACGGGGAGAACGTACAAACTCCGTGCAGGCAGCACCCGTAGTCGGGATGGAACCCGGGTCTCCGGCGCTGCATTTGCTGTGAGGCGGCAACTCTACCGCTGCGCCACCGTTACTGGCCTGTGCCACCCACAATTAAAGAGATGGACAAAATCTTTCTGGCGGGGGGGGGGGGGGGGGCAAGGTCGTGACTGCATTAATTAGGCAGCCCCTTCAAAGAGTGGCTATGGACCAGAATGGCACTTTGAATGTTTCAGATTTCAGTTTCAGTTTAGTTTATTGTCAGGTTTACCGAGGTAGTGAAATGCGCTTGTCGTGTGCTATCCAGCCAGCGGCAAGACAATACATGATTACAATCGAGCTATGACCGTATATAGATACATAAGGGAATAACGTTTAGTGCAAGGCAAAGCCAGCAATGTCCGGCCAAGGATAGTCCAAGGGTCTCTGCTGATGTAGATAGTAGTTTAGGACTGCTCTCTGGTTGTGGTAGGATGGTTCCGTTGCCAGATGCTACAGAGAGCCAACAGTCCTTGGGGCAGTTCTGAGTGGATGGAGCAGTTCAGACTCAAGCAGATTAACCATCTGTCATAGGGTTCAACATACCCAAGTCCTCTTTGCAATTTATTCCATGGATCTAAATTTGCAACTTTCACGTGATCCTATTTTTAGATTTCCATATAAAACAGTTGCAAAGACAATTTTTATACCTTCCCAGAACGTGCATCATTGCAAGTGGTTTTACTACATTGATCCATTTTAAGTACACTGTAATTTTCTGCTTTCTGCGTTCTTCATTTCGCCCGTAAACCACTCCAGGGTGATGTTGGCAATGCAACCAAAATCCTGAGCGAGCACAAATGGAAACAACTTTGGGCGGCTCCGCGGCAGCTGCCTTACAGCGCCAGAGACCCGGGTTCCACCCTGACTACAGTCGAGAGTTCTCCCCGTGACCTGCGTGGGTTTTCTCCGGGTGCTCCGGTTTTCTCCCACACTCCAAAGAAGTGCAGGTTTGTAGGTTTACAAAAGTGCTGGGGAAACTCAACGGGTGCAGTAGCATCTATGGAGCGAAGGAAACGGGCAACGTTTCGGGCCGAAATCCTGAAGGAAATAGGCAACGTTTCGGGCCGAAACCCTGAAGGAAATAGGCAATGTTTTGGGACGAAACCCAGAAGAGTTTCGGCCCGAAACGTTGCCCATTTCCTTCGCTCCATAGATGCTGCTGCACCCACTGAGTTTCTCCAGCACTTTTGTCTACATTCGATTTTCCAGCATCTGCAGTTCCTTCTTAAACAAAAGGTTTGCAGGTTTATTGGCTTCGGTAAAAAATACAATAGGGGTGATCGCTGGCTGGCGTAGACCCGTTGGGCCGAATGCCCCGTTACTGGATACTTACTGGATTTTTTCATTTTCCTCCCAGGCGGACACCACTCTGTGCATCAATTGGCACTTCTCAAAGAGCTGACGAGGAAAATCACAAAAATGGATTAGATTAGAAACTTGAGGTGCACATGTACGCTGAGAACATCCAACTCCACCACCACCTCCTCTCCTGATCCTGTTGCTGCCTCTGGGGTATCTGCCTGGCCTTTCTAACATACCCACATGGACCACACATGCCTCAAATGAAACATCACACAAAGACTTTGGTTCTCCCACGAAAACATACATTTACCACCAATGCCAGGCCCGCCCCAATCCGAGCCACCACCTCTAGTTAATCCCCACTGTAAATCTCCATCCTCCCCAGTTCTCTGACCAGTCTCACTGTCCCCCGATTACATTTTATCTGTTTACCTTTGTTGTCATCTTCTCCTAGTTAACAATAGACAATATGTGCAGGAGTAGGCCATTCGGCCCTTCGAGCCAGCACCGCCATTCAATGTGATCATGGCTGATCATCCCCAATCAGTACCCCGTTCCTGCCTTCTCCCCATATCCCCTGAATCTGCTATTTTTAAGAGCCCTATCTAGCTCTCTCTTAAATGCATCCAGATGACCTGCCTCCGCTGCCCTCTGAGGCAGAGAATTCCACAGACAGGCAGAGAATTCCACAATGATCTACATTTTCCTAAAACTTCATCACCTTTGATGTCTCGTTCTCACACCTTACACTTCCTTATCTCTGTGTCTCCATCTCCCCTGACTCTCAGTCTGGAGAAGGTGTCTCGAACAGTCCTTCTGTCCAGAGATGCTGCCTGTCCCGCTGAGTTACTCCATCATTTTGTGTCTATCTTCAGTGTAAACCAGCATCTGCAGTTCCTTCATACACAAGCTCCCTATACATTTAATAAACGCACGCCTCTTTGTTAATCACAGTTTACATACATGTCTGATGAGTGCGTTGTCTTGAGTGGACTCAGAGTCGTTCTCAGCGTGCTTTTCCATGTTGCTTTCAGTGCTGTCTTCTGCTGGAGGGTTGCCCAGTGCCGTGCTGATACACAGCTCCACTTGCAAGTGAAGGAAGTTATTCCACACGTATTTGAAGAAGAGATCCTGGTGACAGAAGAATAACGAATATGGGTGTGGAGTGAAAAGAAAACACACAGGTAAGATTACGACAACCGGTCAACTGGTCAAGAAATTGCAGAGTGTTGTGGACATAGCCTGGACCGTCGCACAAACCAGCCTCCCTTCCATTGACCACATCTACATTTCACGCTGCCTCGGCAAGGCCAGCACCATAATCAAGGACCAGTCTCACCCCTGGTAACTCTCACTTCTCCTCTCTCCCATTGGGCAAGAGATACAGAAGTTTGAAAACGCACACCTTTCAGATTCAGGGACAGTTTTGTCCCAGCTGTTATCAGACATTAGAACAATCCTGTCATCAGTGGAGAGCAGTCCTGACGTCCCACCTAACTCATTGGAGACCTTTGAACCGTCTTTAATCAGACTTCATTGCACCTTACACTGGGTGTTTCCCTTTATCCTCTATCCGTGCACTGTGGACCGTGCTTGGTTGTATAGTCTTTTCTTTGACTGGATAGCATTCAAACAAAAGCTTCTCGTTGTATCTCAGCACACGTGACAGTGACAAACTAAACTACACTAAACTTGTTCTGAGCTATAAGGGGGAGGTTGGGCAGGCTGCTACTTCATTCCTTAAGGGCCTGTCCCACTTAGGCGACTGCAGGAAACTATGCGGTCGCCACATGTTCGAGGGGGTGATTGCCGGGGAGTCGCCTTCACGGTCGGGAGGAGTTCCCGCATTCTGGGAACTAGTTGCGGCCTCATTATGGTTGCCGTGAATTTTTCAACTTGACAGTCGTCAGCAGTCGTCTGACAAGTCACCTAAGTGGGACAGGCCCATTAGACTGACACGGTGGGGGGTGGGTTGATCTCATAGAGGTGTATAAAATCTTGACAGGAATACATAGGTGAATGCAGTCTTTCACCAGGGTAGGGGGATCAAGAACTCGAGGGCATAATTGTAACATAAGAGGGGAAAGTTTTAATATGAACCCGAGGGATAACTTTTTCACACAAAGGTGGTAGGTATATGGAGCGAGTTGCCAGAGGAGGTGATTGAGGCAGGTACTATAATAACATTTAAAAGATATTTGGACAGGTACATGTAAAATAAAGGTTTCTAAGTATATGGCCAAATACAGGAAAATAGTATGAGCTTAGATGGGGCAACTCAGGCAGCACCTGTACCTGTCTAACTGTTTCTTAAACGATGGGATAGTCCCAACCTCAACTACCTCCTCTGGCAGCTCCATACACCCACCACCCTTTGTGTGAAAAAGTTACCCCTCAAATTCCTATTAAATCTTTTCCCCTTCACCTTGAACCTATGTCCTCTGGTCCTCAATTCCGCTGTTCTGGGCAAGAGACTGCCCGATCTATTCCTCTCATGATTTTGTACACTATGAGAGCTACACTAGTGTCACTGTATTACTCATCAGTTTCTTGCGCCTCGAATAAATAACACATATCATGGCTTTGCAATGTTCTCCTTTACAAGAAATCATCCAGCTTTTTTTGAAAATGCTACACGAGTCCTTTTTCGACAGGGAAATTGATTTTACTCAGTCCAAAGATACGGTATTTTATGGAACTTATGCAGTACACCCTCTGCGTATGTTAGAACATGGATTAGTTTCATTCGATTCCTTCTTTCTGCACTGGGCAGTACAGGAGAGACCACCTCATACTCACCAACAGAACGTCCAATGTGTTTAACTCCATCAACTCTTGATTCACAGTGCCGTTGTTCACCTGCAAGATGCTAGTGACGAGTTTGACCACATGAAGCCGTGTGTTGCCCAGTGGTGGATCCAGGGTGCCCCAGGTCGTCACCATTTTAGTTTTCTACAAAAAGAAGAAATAGAAATGCTGAGGCAAGAATGAGGCCACAAAATAAAACGTGCATTGTCTCCATT
Source organism: Okamejei kenojei (assembly GCA_035221665.1). Classification (NCBI taxonomy): domain Eukaryota; kingdom Metazoa; phylum Chordata; class Chondrichthyes; order Rajiformes; family Rajidae; genus Okamejei; species Okamejei kenojei. The sequence goes on from CM069167.1 coordinate 2,899,206, forward strand.
CAGAAGCTGTTTTTTTCCCCCAAGTGTCCTGTAGTAATTAGAGTTAGATTGTGATACAGCGTGGAAACATGCCCTTTGGCCCAACCTGCCCACACCGGCCAACATGTCCCAGCTGCATTAGTCCCACCTGCCCGCGCTTGGTCCATGTCCTTGAGGAGGTAGTTGAGGCTGGGACTATCCCATAGTTTAAGAAACGGTTAGACGGGTACAGGAGCTGCCCGAGTTGCCCCATTTAAGCTCATACTATGTTCCTGTATTTGGTCATATCCCTCCAAACCTGTCCTATCCATGTACCTGTCTAACTGTTTCTTAAACATTGGGATTGTCCCTGCCTCAACTACCTCCACTGGCTGCTTATTCCAAACACCCTCCATCCTTCACAGTCCAATTTTGAGACATTTTCATGCCCTCTGCATGAAAGGGAGAGGAGTGAGCCCATTGTTCTCAAACTGTTATTAGTCAATAAGTCTTGTTGAGCTGCCAGAGTTTGAGGGGAAATCTGATAGAACTACATACTGTCACTGTATGTCATGTTGTCACTTGCGGGCGGAGCACCAAGGCAAATTCCTTGTATGTGAATATACTTGGCCAATAAACTTATTTATTCGTTCAAGAAGGAACTGCAGATGCTGGAAATTCAAAGGTAGACAAAATTGCTGGAGAAAATCAGCGGGTGCGGCAGCATCTATGGAGCGAAGGGAATAGGCAACGTTTCGGGCCGAAACCCTTCTTCAGACTTATTCATTCATTCATTCAAGAGGGAGAAACATGGTAGACAGTCAGAACTTTATCCCAGTGTGGAAATGCCAAAGGTCTGTGCCTATATAAAAGCCTCTTAAACGTCACTGTCGTATCTGCCTCCACCACGACCCCTAGCAACGCATTCCAGGCCTCACCACTCTGTGTAAAAATCTTGCCCTACACATCTCCAGTCAACTTTCCCCACTCACATTATAGCTATGCCCTTTTAGTGTTAGACATTTCCACCCAGGGAAAAAGTTTAGTTTTGTTTAGAGATACAGCGCGGAATCAGGCCCTTCGGCCCACCGTGTCTGCACCGACCAGCGATCCCCGCACACTAACACTCTCCTGCACACACTAGGGACAATTTACATTTACACCAAGCCAATTAACCTACAAACCTGTAGGTCTGGAGATATACTGACCGTCGACCCTACCTATGCCTCTCGTAATTTTATATACTTATATCAAGCCTCTCGTCAACCTCTGTCCTTAATCTCCAGCTTAACGCTTGGTCTTGAATCAAGAGCGTCAAGGATTATGGAATCAAGATGAAATCAAGATGGCTTTTCCAGTTCTTTACGGCCGCACAAGTCTTATGCACGCACAAGTTCAAGTTCACAAGTTCCCAATGTGGGGCGAGTCCAGAACCAGGGGCAGCAGTCTTAGAATAAAGAAGAGGTCATTTAAGACTGAGGTGAGAAAAAAAAGAAAATTTCACTCAGAGAGTTGTGAATTTATGGAATTCCCTGCCACAGAGGGCAGTGGAGGCCAAATCACTGGATGGATTTAAGAGAGTTAGATAGAGCTCTAGGGGCTAGTGGAATCAAGGGATATGGGGAGAAGGCAGGCACGGGTTATTGATAGGGGACGATCAGCCATGATCACAATGAATGGCGGTGCTGGCTCGAAGGGCCGAATGGCCTCCTCCTGCATCTATTTTCTATGTTTCTATGTTTCTAAGAGCTCTGGAGACACAAATAGCTGGAATAACTCAGCGGGACAGGCAGCATCTCTGGAGAGAAGGAATGGGTGACATTTCAGGTCGGGACCCTTCTTCAGACTGAGAGTCAGGGGAGAGGGAGTCTAGAGGTATGGAAGGGCAAGGTGGGAAGACGACGGATCAAAGCAGATGATGATAAGGTAATATGGAAATGTGGAAATGTAGCTCTGGACCTTGTTATAAAATGATCTTCCGGCCTACCTTTGGTGGGTCAAGGAGGAGCAGATGGAAGTCTCGCAGCCTCAGCTTGATAGCCTGGAGGGTTCCCGTGCTAACCTGGCTACAGGCATGGTCCATTCCTGGGGGGCACAGATCCATCTGCCCATCGATGTTGCAGAAGAGCCCACTCATACCACCCAGATCAGACCTAGGGAAGACACATTAACACTTTTAAAACACACTGAAAACTGCAACAATAAAAGACGAAAAGACAGACAAACTGTTGGTGAGGCGGCCATCGCGCGGCGCCCCCCTGGTGTTATAATGACTGGCTTCCCTTAGGTGGTCAAACTTCAACTTTGTTCATCTAAAATTCACGGGACGGAGGCACTGTAACAGCCATTGCTTCTGCCCACGCGCATAACTTTATATGTTAAAAAGCACATTTGAAACATCAAAAATCACGGAAGAAGCAGGAGTTTTAGAGCGCTGAGAATTTACAGGCCGTGCCTGGTTTTCAACATACGTACCGGGGTCTGCGTGTCTCCAACAGCGTCAGTAATACCTGAATCCCGTTAACAATCACCGATTCATTCTTCTCGCCCTCAAACATGTTGCCTAGCAGCTGCTTGATAGTCTCCTGCCTGAGGAGGCAAATCAAATAGAGGTTGTGATATTTTAAAAAATCTAACACTGTAGAAACATACCAGCTAGGTCCGGAAAAACACTGCTCCAAATTTGCAGCACTCGTGCCCAATTCTCAGTCGGGACACAATGAACTGCAGCCCCACCACTAAACCATCTAAGAAAGTATTTGCAGTTTCTTATCTCGGCCTCTTTGAGAGGCTCCCAAACCCGTGGTTTAGCTCCAAACTGGAACATATACAGCTATTTCTTCAATGTCATTCGATCTAGATCCAAGGGCTCCATCCAACTTCTAACACATAGATTGCAGCAGTTCAGGAAAGCTACAGCACCACCATCGTAAAGATGGACAAAGCTCGTGACATTCCATCAATGAAAGCAGAATTATTACCTTGTTTACTAAGATTTTATGTTCAGCAACAATGCGGTTCATTAAGGATAGAGCGGGCGTACTAACCCAGTGAAGAACACAACCCCAAAAGCGATACCACAGCCTCAAATTGAAACAAAAATCATGAAGCTTACTTCTCAAGTGTAGCGAGCAGCTGGTCTGGTTCTGGACTGTCCTGAATTTGGATCATTTGCTCTCGGCTTAGTCGGATGATGTCACAGAGAGACTGGGATGCGTTAGAGTGTTGCTGAGTGGAGGGAGGCAGAGACAGAGATATTAGGAGGTGCAATTTCACTGATTCACACCGTACTGCTAACAAGGTTACACTTCTACAATGCTCTGCGGTCGGCGAGGCCTGGACCACTGATTCAGTGGCAAGTGTTCAGATCCCTTTAACAGCAGCTGGGGAATGTAAATCCATGTTAAAAAATGTTTCAGTAACAGTGATATTAAAAAAAAAAAAAGTTCACCTGCTTCATGAGGAGGAAGTCTGCTGTTTTTAGCTTATATCTGACTAGATTTACCAATGAGTTTTGAGTTTAGTTTATTGTCACTTAATTTTCAGCGATGACACATTGAATGGCGATGCTGGCTCGAAGGGCCGAATGGCCTACTCCTGCACCTATTGTCTATTACCGAGATACGCTATTAAGGATTTGTTGTATGCTAACCAATGAGCAGAAAGACAATACATGATTACAATCGAGCCGTCCACTGATAGTACAGATTTAGAGTGGAGCCATTGTAATGTATGACTGCAGATCCACTTCTCTGACTAACACACAAAGAGTAGCCAGACTTAGGCCCCATCTTGGATCGCCATGGATGGCGTTAACTCTTAATTCCTTCCCAGTCCATAAGGTCATATGCTGAGAGAATGGAGCAGCTGGGCTGGTACACTCTGGAGTTTAGAAGGATGGGAGGGGATCTTATTGAAACATATAAGATTGTTAGGAGTTTGGACACGCTAGAGGCAGAAAACATGTTCCCGATGTTGGGGGAGTCCAGAACCAGGGGCCGCAGTTTACGAATAAGGAGTAAGCCATTTAGAACAGAGACGAGGAAACACTTTTTCTCCCAGAGAGTAGTGAGTCTGTGGAATTCTCTGCCTCAGGGGACGGTGGAGGCCGGTTCTTTGGATACTTTCAAGAGATAGCTAGATAGGGCTCTTAAAGATAGCGGAGTCAGGGGATATGGGGAGAAGGCAGGAACGGGGTACTGATTGGGGATGATCAGCCATGATCACATTGAATGGCGGTGCTGGCTCGAAGGGCCAAATAGCCTACTCCTGCTTTTATTTATTGTCTATAAGGAATAGAATTAGGCCACTCGACCCATCAGGTCTACTCCGCCATTCATTCGTGGCTGATCTATCTCTCCCTCCTAACCCCATTCTCCTGCCTTCTGCCCATAAACCTCTGACACTTGTACTAATCAAGAATCTATCTATCTCCGCCTCTGTTCTCAGCAGCAATTCATGCCAGCAGTGACCGCATGCCATGAACAAATAAATAACTGCAAAGGATATGCAAAAGCTTCATGAACAATGAATGCTTTTAAAGTGCACTCACTGGGTGATTAGGAGTAAATATAGCGACTAGTTTGCAGATAACTGAAATTTGCCTTGTCTCTGAGAAATGAGGTCGGTATTTGAGCCAGGGAAGGGGGTTCATTTTCTGCTTCCCCTTTTAGTGCGGCATATAATTTAATGTTCACCTAAATAGACAGCTGGAGCCTTAAAGATGCAAGTTAACATCTGTCAACGCAATATTAGTTCAGAAGGTTCAAATGATTAACTCAAATCTGCAGAGGGATCTTGAAGCTATGGCCAAGTTCAATGGGACAGCTCCAGTTGGGAATTTACTCTTACGCTACAGACCTTGAATAATTTTTCTCTTAACACCAAAACCGAAGATTCCCCCCCACCCCTCTCCACAAATAAACGAAACAATATATTGTTATGATAATTAAGCTTTAACATCAATAATGGAAAGGGGAAAAAAAAAATCAAAACCAATCAGGAGACACCATTTACAGAATTAATGGATCAAGAAAATATAAAGATAACACACAGAATGGTGGAAGGCATGCAAAAATGCTGGAGAAACTCAGCGGGTAAGGCAGCATCTATGGAGCGAAGGAATAGGCAACGTTTCGGGTCGAGACCTTCTTCAGAAAATTGTTCCAAAATGAAAACGGGACCAATGCAGAATGTGGGAGTAGAGATACACATATGCTGGCAAGATGAACCCCCCCACATTTGCTTTGATGTTTGTTCTGAACAAACCGTTCGCACCCACGCGGTGAATACCCAATTTTGCTTGGACCGTGGGAAGAGGATTTGGCTGGGGTTAGTGAAGCTACAGAGAATAAGGGTAGATCCAGTCAAGCAACTTCAGGATTCAAAAAACACGCAAACAGGTCTCAGTTATCTTGTAGAAAAGATATTTCTTGACAAATGGGCAATGCCGCAACACATCCTTAGTCATGAAAATCTCTGCAAAAGATTCATTTAATCACAGCGCTTTATAAAAAGCAAGTCTCCTGACTGATAGTGTACAAATTCAACACTTGATATTTGTTTGTGTTGAATTGGTTAAAATCATATTAAAGATTGTAAAGGCTAGCATTTAACTTAATGTCATTAAGTGCGGAGCACTTTTCTATCTAATTAAGAACCCCCGTGGTGTCACTGATCTAACGACACAAGCACACCAGCTGGTTTGCAAAGCAAGCTGCCATAAACAATAATATCATAACGACTAAATAACATGTTTGGTAATGTTGCCAGAAAAAAAAAATTGCCTAGGACTCCAGTGATCAGTAGAAAAATATAGATTGTTACACTGTCGTAGTACTGCTGGCGTCCTGCATTGTGGAGATCCTATCACCCAATTCGGACAAGTCTCATCTACTCACTCTGCAGCACAAACTTGTTGTTGCAAGTAAGAATGTCATTGTTCTACCTGGGACATATGACAATAAAACACTCTTGACATAATTGATCCCAAGTTGCCATTTTGTAAAATCAGAGTTAGTTCTGACGCTCAGGAAAATATTAATTTCTCAATATTACAGGAAGTTGTGCTATATACATACACACATTATTCATACACACACATATACACACACCACACATATATACATACACCATATGCATACACCACATGCACACACACACACCTGAGTGTGCGCGTGTGTATATTTATATGCATTAATAATAATAATATTTATTGTTATTACATATAAGTGCAACGAGATTTGGTTTGCAACTTCCATCCGATGTCATAACTTAAACGACTAATTCGACGTGTGTGTGTGTGTGTGTGTGTGTGTGTGTGTGTGTGTGTGTGTGTGTGTGTGTGTGTGTGTGTGTGTGTGTGTGTGTGTGCGTGCGCGAGCTATACAGGGATTACACTTCAAGAATTATTTTACAGGTTTCAAAACTCTTTAGGAAGTATAAGGATTATGAAGAGCATTATAAATATTAAATAATTTCTTTGCAGAAGTCCTGGAGCTTCTAAAACTAAATGCCATGGGATCTTTTGTACATAGAAGTGCAGCCAGTTTATACCTCGCATTATTGTCTCAACCACAAGAAAAGCATTTTGAACAGAGTACAACTCCCTCGTGTTTCTGGTGTTTCTTTAACTTAAGGCGGCACAATTTGAAGAGGTCACTGCCCATTTCAAGCTGGAATGGGTGCAGAGAAGATTTCCGAGGTTGCCAAGACTCGAGTGCCTGAGCCATAGGGAGAACTTGAGCAGGCTAAAATTCTATTCCCAGGAGTGAAGGAGGATAAGGGGTGATCTTATAGAGGTGTACAAAATAATGAGGGGAATAGATCGGGTCAATGCACGCGAATGCAGCGCCGGAGACCCGGGTTCGATCCCGACTACGGGTGCTGTCTGTACGGAGTTTGCACGTTCTCCCTGTGACCTGCGTTGGTTTTCTCCGAGATCTTTGGTTTCCTCCCATACTCCAAAGACGTACAGGTTTGCATGTGAATTGGCTTGGTAAATGTAAAGATTGTCCCTAGTGGGTGTAGGATAGTGTTAATGTGCGGGGACCGCTGGTCAGCGCGGACCCGGTGGGCCGAAGGGCCTGTTCCCGCGCTGTATCTCTAAACTAAACTAAAATCATGAGAGGAATAGATCGGGTCAACGCACAGAGTCTCTTGCCCAGAGAAGGGGAATCGAGAACCAGAGGACATAGGTTTAACGTGAGGGGAGAAAAGATTTAATAGGAACCCGAGGGGTGACTTTTTCACCCAAATGGTGGTGGATGTATAGAACGAGCTGCCGGTGGAGGTAGTTGAGGCAATGTTTAAGAAACATTTAGACAGGTACACGGATAGGACAGGTTTAGACGGATATGGGCCAAACATAGGCATGTGGGACTAGTGCAGATGGGACACGTTGGTCGATGTGGGCAGGTTGGAATGAGGGGCTTGTTTCCACGCTGAATCACTCTATCTGATCCTGCTTGTCTGAAGATAGTAGCATTCCGTCACACCTCAACCATGTTGCAATCTTGCATCAGCGGGCATGGATATTGGGTGTGGGATTTTCAAAAATAGCACACAGTAGTTTGAAAGTAGCACACAGATGTCTGCCTTGGCATGACGACATCAGCACTAGCATCATTCCCTTCAGTTAAACAATAGCCGGCTTAAAAGCTTTAAATTGTGCCCAATCCCTGCATGTTTAAGCGTGGATTCTTAATGGTGCAGAATAAACCGATATCTGCTACTAAAATATTTTAATCAATTCCTTTACCCAAGGAGGATTGAGCATGTGAACTCTTTACCTTCATAAAATTTCACACTGGTGGCTTTATTTTAGAATTATTGTTAAAATATGTTTAGCTTTTATCTTTTAATGATTTGCATGTTCAGAGAACCTTCTTGGATTGCCAGAAAGCGTAGAAAACGCATAAGCGCAGCTTAATTTGAACAATTTGTAAAGATTTGTTATTAAAAAAAGGGTATTTATCTATAGAGCTAACAGCTAGTTTAATGATCATCCTCAGCCCTTGGTGAATGCCAGTGTCTCTGAGACAAGCAGCACCCTGTGCTAGATCAATTTCTAGTCAAACAGGAAGCCAATTACAGTGTGATATATCAACGATCTGATTCCCAGCCAAAATATTGACATGATAATGGGCTGAGCAGTAAAATGGCTCTGCACAATTTAGCAGTAACTCAACACCAGTTAGGTCACTTGAATGAATTAGCTGGTCAGCTTATTGTACATTTCCTGGGCTTTATGGGATGCTGACACTTACATCCTCATCTTTGGAATGGTAGATCATCTCGATGAGTCTCTGGATAATTTTCTCCTCGTTTAGCCACTGTGGGAACACAGAAGTGGTTAGAGATGAAGAATAAATGCAGCTCTTGGCACAGAGTCAAAGTGAATTCATCCCAGCAGGCAACCCATGGGAAAACTGGAATCACAGTCTGGGCACCAAGCTGTGCATTTTCCACATTGGCAACTTCTATTTAGAGGATTATAGCATTAGAGGAGACCATTCATCCTACCAAGCCCATGCTAACTCTCCGAATGACCCGTAAAATGAATCACATTCCACAGAAAGTCACCAAAACCCCGCACAACTGCGATTTTCCCCACAAATATTAACCTCCTGTTATCAAAAGAGGGAGCAGGGATGCTAGGATTGTACAGTTTAAAACAAACAATTTTAGTCAATAATAAAACTAATTGGGGGAGGGGGGGGAGGGAAGAGCATAAAACTACTCTCTCTTAAACAAGCAGAAAATGCTGGAAACACTCAAGATCAGGCAGCACCTGAGGTGAGAAACATACTTAGCATTGAATCGTCTTCAATCAGAATTGGGAAAAGTTGTAAATAAAAGAACAGTGATTTTGAAGGGAAGAGTGAAGGGTGGAGTGAACCCTTGCAATGTCCTTGCCGTTTGTTCTGTCCTTCCCTTCCCTGTCCGTTATCTGCTTAACACCCGTTCCATCTGGCAATTTCCAGTAGCAACCAAAGTCTTAAAAATCTGGCTGTTTTTTTTTTAAGCTTACCTGCTGAACATTCTCCACATTTGAGCAATTTTTAGTTACGCCTGCCTAGCGCACACACTGCATTTTACTTTTACAGGTGGCTGCTAGGGGGCTTGCCAGCGGGAAGACGGAACAGGAGCCTGAAAACTGTAACATCCAGGTTCAGGAACAGCTTCTTCCCTACAGCCATCAGGCTATTAAACACGACAACAAATAAGCTCTGAGCTCCGAACTGCAAAAGACTATATTATTTGTTATTTGCACTATATTTGTTATTTATAGAACTTTTTCTCTTTTTTCCTTTATGTACTATGTGTACATATTCACATATTCTGTTACGCTGCAGCAAGTAAGAATTTCATTGTCCCATCGGGGACGTAAAGGGCCTGTCCCACCAGCATGTGACTCCATGCGGTGAGCGCGACCAAACTGGAAGCGGGGGCCACGCGGAGGTCGGGTGATCCCCGTTCAGGGCCGTTCCCACCAGCATGCAGCGAGCGTCACCAAACCGGCAGCGGGGGCCGCGCGGAGGTTGGGTGAGTGACGCGACGTGGCTCGAAGTTGGAGCGAAGTTCACAGTAAGTTCGCAAGGACAGAGAGGGACACAGAGAGAGAGGGTCACGGAGGCACACAGAGAGAGGGTCACGGAGGCACACAGAGAGAGGGCCACGGAGGCATGCAGAGAGGGGCACGGAGGCACACAGAGAGGGGCACGGAGGCACACAGAGAGAGGGGCACATATAGAGAGGGGCACGGAGGCACATATAGAGAGGGGCACGGAGGCACTATAGAGAGGGGCACGGAGGCACTATAGAGAGGGCCACGGAGGCACACAGAGAGAGGGCCACGGAGGCACACAGAGAGAGGGGCACGGAGGCACACAGAGAGAGGGCCACGGAGGCACACAGAGAGAGGGGCACGGAGGCCCACAGAGAGAGGGGCACGGAGGCACACAGAGAGAGGGCCACGGAGGCACACAGAGAGGGGCACGGAGGCACACAGAGAGGGGCACGGAGGCCCACAGAGAGAGGGCCACAGAGGCGCACACAGGGAGGGCCACGGAGGCACACAGAGAGAGACACACAGAGAGGGGCACGGAGGCACATATAGAGAGGGTCACGGAGGCTCGACGTCGAGGCGGTGCGTAATACGTCGAGGCGGCTGCGGGCCGACAGGCCGTTGCCGTGCGGAATTTTTGAACATGGTCAGTTTTTCGGAGCCCCGCGCAATGTCGGGACCAGCTCCGCACAACTCCATACGGCTCCGGCGATCAAAGTGGGACCGGCCCCGCGAGGCCGGACGGCTCAAGCGACCACGTTAGGTCGCGCTCACCGCATGCAGTCGCATGCTGGTGGGACAGGCCCTTTAGACAATAAAACACTCTTGACTCTGGAAGGCAAAGTTTCCAATTCCACATGCCAACTCAGGAGATGTGCTTCGCGAGCGCTGGGTCCCAAAAGCAACGGGGAGGCTGCTTGAGATGGCTGAAGGCAGCATAAAATACCTGGACAACTCAACTTACATTCAAAACATCCTGTCTGAGATGAGGCTGCTCCACACACGTCAGAAGCCGCAGTAGGAGGTCCATAATGGCCGAAGTCCCTATATGTTTCAACAGCAAGCCTACAAAATCATCCTTCTTCCGTAGAAAATCCACTATCTGTCAAGTAGAAGAAATTACAGAAGGTAATGCATTATAATTTTAGTTCGGGTTTATGCTTAAAAATTATTTATACTTCCAGGAAAGTAATAACCCACAACAGAACACAGCTCCCATTTCTTTTGCTACACAATCCAATTTTCAGCACTGCCCCCAGATTTGAACCTAACCATGTCTGGCGTTTCGGATTTTGTTTTAATACTAAAATCAAATATTAAGACTAGATTTCAAAGGATAACAATTGGAGATAATTGAAAGCTTGAAACATTATGCTGATATAGTGTGTAGGAAGGAACTGCAGATGCTGGTTTAAGATAGACACAAAATACTGGAGTAACTCAGCGGGACACGCAGCATCTCTGGAGAGAATGAATGGGCGACGTTTCCGGTCGAGACCCTTCTTCAGGCTGAAGAACTTCTTCAGACTTCGACAGATTGAAGAAGGGTCTCGACCCGGAACATCACCCGTTCCCTCACGCCAGGCATGCTGCCTGTCCCGCTGAGTTACTCCAGCATTTTGTGTCTATGATGTGGCTTGCTGCAGCTTTATAAATAATGTTAATGATCACATTTTACAAAAGGTTCACAATTTACTCTCAGCAATTAACTGAAAATCCCTCAAGAAACAAAACCAGAAGTATATGTATATTTTATATGTATTTTATGGTGCTTTTATATGCAATGTATTTTATGTAATGTTGTCTCTTGTCTGGACCGTGAGTCTGAAATAAAGTTTAATAATAATAATAATAAAAAACGGTACAAATTTTTTAAAATCTTTTTTTTCTGGTGCCTCTCAAAAAAAAGAATCTCCATCAGAAACAACACACTAGTCTGGTGCAGTAATGGGATGACAATGAGCACCCCCATCAGAAAGCTCAATAATAAACAGACTATTTTTCTTCAGTAGACACAAGGAACTGCAGATGCTGGAGTCTTGAGCAAAACACAAAATGCCGAAGGAACTCGGTGGGTCCAGCAGCATCTGTGGAGGGAATGAAAAGGCACCTTTTTGGATCCAGACCCTTCTTAAAATGTAACCACAAACTCCTGGTTTGAAGAAGAAGGGTTTCGGCCCGAAATGTTGCCTATTTCCTTTGCTCCATAGATGCTGCCTCACCCGCTGAGTTTCTCCAGCATTTTTGTCTACCACAAACTCCTGATTGCTTTTATTGACAAGCATATTGTGACAGGACTCTCATCTTCCACTGCCATAGACCAGGGTTTAATACAATTCTAATAACAAGGAATTGAAGAAGCCGCTTTATACCAAAGATAGACCCAAAATGCTGAAGTAACTCAGCGAGTCAGGCAGCATCCCTGGAGAACATGGATGGACAACATTACGAGTCAGACTAATTTAGGGGGCTAGAAAGAAAGCTAGGAGAGGGGGACAGGGCAGAGCATAATGTCTCCAATATAATAACATAATATATGCTCTGTCCTGCCCCTACATACTCTCAGCTTTCTTTCCCAACCCCCCTACAATCAGCCTGAAGAAGGGACCCAACCTGAAACGTCACACGTTCACCAGACTGATTCCTGGGATGGCAGAACTTTCATATGAAGAAAGACTGGATAGACTCGGCTTGTACTCGCTAGAATTTAGAAGATTGAGGGCAGATCTTATAGAAACTTACAAAATTCTTAAGGGGTTGGACGGGCTAGATGCAGGAAGATTGTTCCCGATGTTGGGGAAGTCCAGAACAGGCGGTCACAGTTTAAGGATAAGGGGGAAGTCTTTTAGGACCGAGATGAGAATTTTTATTTTCAAACAGAGAGTGGTGAATCTGTGGAATTCTCTGCTACAGAAGGTAGTTGAGGCCAGTTCATTGGCTATATTTAAGAGGGAGTTAGATGTGGCCCTTGTGGCTAAAGGGATCAGGGGGTATGGAGAGAAGGCAGGTGCAGGATACTGAGTTGGAGGATCAGCCATGATCATATTGAATGGTGGCGCAGGCTTGAAGGGTCAAATGGCCTACTCTTGCACCTATTTTCTATGTTTCTATGTCACTTGTTCTCCAGGGATGCTGCCTGACCCACTGAGTTGCTCCAACATTTTGTGTCCATCTTGTCACAGTTCTGTTGCTTGCATTGCCATTCACATGGTCCCTCTCACCATCTCTCCTGTGCTTGATGACGTGCAAAGCTGAACCTTCCCAACACACAACTAAAAGGACAATGCCAAAAATGTTTGCTCACTAACAATAGACTCAAAGTGCTGGAATCACTCAGTGGATCAGGCAGCATCTCTGGAGAACATTGATAAGTGACGTTTCCGGTCTGAAGTGAACCCTTCTTCAGACCAGACCCCAAAACACCACCCATCCTTTTTCTCCAGAGATGCTGCCTGACCTGTTGCTCCAGCACTGTATCTACGTTCAGTATAAACCAGCACCTAGTTCCTTCCTACACAATATTTGCTCACCTATATTAATATCCATTTCCTTACCTCTGTACAAATTCCAGGTGATCTACGGCCTAAACATGCTATGTTGATGCAATTAGTTGAAAACGCACTATTAAATAAACACTGGTACATTCAACCCGGCAGCTTTCAGCACACCAGAGGAACATTCAGATGATGAAAAAAAATCCAGCGACCTACCTGTTCGCTCTTCCTGTTGATGAGGATGCCCATGACCTTACTGAAGAAGCTTGCCAACAACGGATTAAGAACATTGTCATTCTGCAGAAAGGCGTAGAGGCGGCTCAACAGCGACTCGTCCTCGCCCAACGCATCGTTAACCTGAGTCACGTCGGCTGTCAGGATCTCACAGGATATATTCGGGTACCTGGGGCAAGATAAGTTTTAAACGATGAGTGGAACATTCCCAGTCGAAGACATTCACCTGGAAATAATGTGCAATTTCCAAGTCGACAAATTCATTTGCGATACCAGAGTTTCAGTACCGTGTGAAAGTTTTGATTGACCACAGAGAGCAGTACCATTATATACCTCGTCTCCCCAACTGGAGAGAGCGCATCGTGCTACACGACACAAACTTTAACGATTATAAGTCTGAAGTTGACACCAGTACAGATGCTAACAATTCAGTACAGCAAATGAACACACAAGAGTATAACATGTACTAATATTGAACGGTGCTGGATAAAGTGCAACATTCCACGCCCAACCGCTTGACCTTCTCTAACACTCAGTGCCAATACCATTAATGAATGGAGCATTGAATGGCGGAGTAGACTCGATGGACCGAATGGCCTAATTCTACTACTACAACTTGTGAACTATGAAATAAAACTATGGTGTGGAGCAGGCTGCGAGGAGGATGCAGCGAGGCTTCATGGGGATATAGACAGCTTGAGTGAGCGGGCAAATTAATCGCAGAAGTAACATGAAGGTAAACAAAAATGCTGGAGAAACTCATCCAGTCTTGTTCTTCTAGACCGAGATGAGAAAGACTTTTTTCACACAGAGAGTGGTGAGTCTCTGGAACTCTCTGCCACAGAGGGTAGTTGAGGCCAGTTCATTGGCTATATTTAAGAGTGAGTTGGATGTGGCCCTTGTGGCTAAGGGGATCAGAGGGTATGGAGAGAAGGCAGGTACGGGATACTGAGTTGGATGATCAGCCATGATCATATTGAATGGCGGTGCAGGCTCGAAGGGCTGAATGGCCTACTCCTGCACCTAATTTCTATGTTTCTATGTTTCTTGCAAATGAAACATAAACCAAAGGAATAGTTTGATCTCAAGCCGGGTGTTGAGCAGCCAGGTTGTTGTCCCTGGGTCAAATGTCTGCCAGGCCCTGACAGAGCTCCATATGGTGGGTGGTAGAGCGGGCACCCTGAGATGACATGGTTGGCTGTCTGTTGTTCTGCTCCACATTCACAGGCTGGGCTCTGGCGGAGCCCCCATCTCCACATGCTGGCATTGAAACACCCAACTCCAGTACCAAGTCTGTTGAGCTTCACTCATGCTCCTCTGGGGAGGTCAGACCCCGGACAGCTTTTATCTGGTGAAGAGATGTAGCTGTGTAGTGGAGATCTTGCTGGCTATCCAGCGGGTGAGGCAGCACCTATGGAGCGAAGGGATAGGCGACGTTTCAGGTCGAGACCCTTCTTCGGACAGGGATCATCAAGTCATCCATTTTGGTGGAACAAAAATAAAGGGTAGAGGTTTTTTGAAAAAAAACAGCAATAGGGCCATTCTTTGGAAAATGAACCAAAATGTCACACGTTCCCAAATGGCATCATATAAAGTAATACATTAAAAAATTCTTGCGGGAGATTAACCTCATTCATTGCTATTTTCCTACCTACAGAACTATAATGCATGTCTGATAAAGATATGAACATTCAAGCTTTTTAAAATTCACAAGAGATTTTGTAAGATAAAACTGAGTTATGAAAACAATGCTTCCGTGTGAGGCCACACGCGTGACCAGTCCTATTTGACCTCTGACCCAAAACAAACATTGTCAGCATGACATAGATATTTCACTTGATAAAAATATGAATCATATACATACACATAGTACGAAACAATATACCTGTTTAAGAATGAACTGCAGATGCTGGAAAAATCAAAAGTAGACAAAAATGCTGGAGAAACTCAGCGGGCGAGGCAGCATCTATGGAGCGAAGGAATAGGTGACGTTTCGGGTCGAGACCCTAAACGTCGCCTATTCCTTCCCTCCATCGATGCTGCCTCACCCACTGAGTTTCTCCAGCATTTTTGTCTACAAACAATATACCTGTAATGCTTTCTGCAAATTCATTTCACTGCCCCACCGGGTGCATGTGACGAATAAAATTGACTTTGACTTTCAGAATTAGAATAGATGTATTCCACAATTCCCTTCCCACCCAACACATTTGTTTGGCCACACACGTGACTAAGAATGGGCCAATAGATTAAAATGATTTTCAGGGGGCCCTGGTTACCCTTGTACATCAAATAGTGAACGTTACCATATTGTAAGCCCAGAATGCAATTAAGAAGACAAAGGGTATATTCGAGTTTACTGCAAGAGTACAGGAGGATTATAGTGCATGAGGGGAGATGGCTTAAAGCAATTATATAGAGTTCTAGTGAAACTGCTTCTACAATGTCACACAGTCTTCCCACCCAAGGGAGGATGCACAGTGCAATCTTAGGTTTAAGTTTATTATTGTCACATGCACCAAAGTATAGTGAAATGCTTGGTTTGTATGCTATCCAAACAGGTCAAATCAGTCTGAAGAAGGGTCGCCTCCCGAAACGTCACCCATTCCTTTGCTCAATAAATGCTGCCTCACCTGCTGAGTTTCTCCAGCATTTTTGTCGACCTTCGATTTTTCCAGCATCTGCAGTTCTTTCTTACACATATATAGCATGCATATCAGTTCAAACTCAAGTATAATAGATAGAGCAAAGCAGAAGATAGAGTGCAGAATATAATTCTCGGCATTGTAGTGTATTGCAGCACATCATTTCCTTGAACCAGCTTTCCAAAGTCCAATGCCCTCAATGGGGTAGAGGTGAATCGGTCAGTACCCTTGCTTATGTAAGGGCTGTTCAGAAGGCTGATAATGGAGAGGAAGAAGCTGTTCCCAAATCTGGTAGTGTGCACTTTCAAGCTTCTGTACCTTCTGCTGGATGGGAGCAGGGATAAGAAGGAATGACTGAGATGGGACAAGTCTTTGATTATGTGTAGGAAGGAACTGCAGATGCTGGTTTACAAAAAAAGACACAAAATGTTGAAGTAGCTCAGCGGGACTCATAGTATCTCTGGATAGAAGGAATGGGTGACGTTTCGGGTCTGAAGAAGGGTCTCGACCCGAAATTCACCCAAGTTTTTGATTATGTTGGCTGCTCTTCCGGGGCAGCATGGTGAAGGAGGACTTCGATATGCAGTTAGTCCTGCTGAAATAAAAGATCTGCGAGTGGCAGAGCAATCGCGAGGAACTGGTTGGCTCACTCATGCTTGTTTCAAATGCTCCCGTCTGCTAACCGTATCAACTGTCCCAATGAATTTGAAACTTTGCAAAGATTTCAACATCCTCATTCATGCCCTTTTGAAAGACAATACTAACAACGCTCGGTGCAATCAAGATAGCAGTAGTGTGGGAGAGCCAGCATCCTCTCACTAGAAGTATGCTGAGAGATAGCAAGAGTGAGCATACAGCTCTGTTTAAATCACAATGCTGGTTTAACCAGGAGACTCAAAATGCTGGAGTAACTTAGTGGGACAGGCAGCATCTCTGGAGAGAAGGAATGGGTGGCGTTTGAGGACGGGTCTTGAACCGAAATGTCACCCAATCCTTCTCTCCAGAGACGCTGCCTGTCACGCTGAGTTACTCCAGCATTGTGAGTCTATCTCCCGTTTAACTCACTAGTGAGATGAAATGTTAGCATTTTGCTCGTGACAAATGGAAGAGGAATAGTTCCTAATTTATTTAGTGTCAGCACCAGGTACTTCCACTTCAGCTGACCGCACAATATTACCAACAGTGCAGGGTTGGCCATGCATCAAGAGGGCCTCGTGGGCTGCAGAGGACGGGGTGTGCATATTTTAAAATAAAGTTTTCATTGCACTGCTGCCACTGACATGTTGCAAATTACTTGACGAGTAGACTTTGCCCTCATGCTCAACAAGCACTCAAAGGTCAGAGCCAACGTAGCTCAAATGTGGTGAGCAGCTTCTCCGCCCTGATTCACGGGCTGCCTTAACCATACTACACCCAATTGAAAAATGAAGAAGGGCTGCGTTGGCTAAGTATGTATCCACCAGACTCCAACAAGATTCCCACTCGAGGTTCGAGGAGCAAGTTGCCTCCTTCCAGCCTGAGGGCTCAACAAGTAGTGGATTCTACCCGCTATGTTAGTCACACGATACAGCAAACCACAATTGTTGCCGTTCATTGCAGTGCTTCCTCCGTCTGACAAAGCCCAGGTGTGGTGAGAGGGTAGATATCCCTCTGCAATTGAAGCAGTCAAACTACTCAACTCGGTACGATTCCCTGTCATGGGGCGCAGCAGTAGAGTTGCTGCCTCACAGCACATGCAGCGCCAGAGATCTGGGTTCGATCCCGACTACTGGTGCTGAGTGTACAGTTTGTACGTTGTTCTCCACGTGACCTGCGTAGGTTTTTCTCAGAGATCTTTGGTTTCCTCCCACCCTCCAAAGACGTGCAGGTTTGTAGATTAATTGACGTATAAACGTAAAAATTGCCCCTAGTGCGTGCAATAGTGTTAATGCGCGGTGATCGCTGATCAGTGTGGTCTCGGTGGGCCGAAGAACCTGCTTCGGGCTGTACCTCTAAACTAAACGTAACCGGCTAGAGTCACACAGCAGAAAGGGTGGCCATTCAGCCCATCAGGTCTGTGCAGATTCTTTGGAGTAGATCTATCCAGTGTTCCACTTCAACATAGGACGTGTGTTTGACGGCGCTGGGCCTGTGCTCGCTGGAGACTATAAGGGTGGGGGGGGGTGGGGCTCATTGAAACTTACCGAATGGTGAAAAGCCTGGATAGAGTGGATGTGGAGAGGATGTTTCCACTGGAGAGAGAGAGTCTAGGACTATAGTGCACAGCCTTACAATAAAGGACATACATTTAGAAAGGAGATGAGGAGGAATTTCTTTAGTCAGAGGGTGGTGAATTGGTGGAATTCATTGCCACAGACGGCTGTGGAGGCTAAGTCAATAGATATTTTCTAAGGCAGAGATTGACAGATTTGTGATTAGTTGGGTGTCAGGGATTATGAGGAGAAGGCAGGAGAATGGAGCTGAGAGGGAGAGATAGATTAGCCATGATTGAATGACGGAGTAGACTTGATAGACGAATGGTCTAATTCTGCTCCAATAACTGATGAACTTTTCTGTTATTTATCAGTTGACTGGTAAATATTCCTTTTGAACAAAGAACCGCCCCACGCCCCCCCCCCCCCCCAAATCACTCAAGTTATCACTGAACGTTCCCACCATATTTAAAGGCAATGGTTCGCAATTCATAGCTAACGTGAAGATTATCACTAGCCGTGCATCAAACAGTTATATCTGGTAAATGTAAATGTCAATTAATAACTAATGGTCCACGACTACATGGGCTTATAAGGAAGCAAAAAACCCTCCATCCTTATTAAAAACACAACTCTTAATTTGGCACATTGCTACATTTGTACATCGCCAAAGATGCAAGAAGTCAGAAGAAGGTCAATGATTGTGAAGAAGGGTCTTGACCCAAAACGTCACCCATCTCCTTCGCTTTCTCCAGCCTTTTGTGTACCCAATGATTGTGAAATGCTTTATTGAACCACTGCTGTGTCTGACACTGTGATCTTGGCATGGTTCCACGCTCTCTAGATCAGTACACGTTTTCATCAGCAGCAGACCATTGCTGCTTTGAACGTATTTGTATGGGGAAGGTAAACAACGTTTCTATTTTCCGCCCGGGTCTATCCCTTCTCCCCAGTTAAAAGGAAACATTTATTTTCCTTGCCGCTTCCTCCTCCTCCTCCCCCAACCCTGTATAGGAATGTGACCAGGATTTGAACAGCCAGTTCCAAAGCCGGTGTAACAGTCCTAATGAAAAGCTCCAGCTCAGTGGTAGAGCTGCTGCCTTATTGCGCCGCAGTAGAGACTTGTAGCCCCAGAGATCCGGGTTCAATCCTCGCTACGGGTGCTGCCTGCACGGAGTTTGTACGTTCTCCCTGTGACCGTTTAGCTTTTCTCCAGTTGCTCCGGTTTCCTCCCACACGCCAAAGTAGTACAGGTTTATTGGGTTAATTGGCTTTGGTAAAATTGTAAATTGTCCCAAGTGCGTAGGATATTGTCAGATGGCTGGTCACTGTGGACTCAGTGGGCCGAAGGGCCCGTTTCTGTTCTGTACAATTTCAATAAAAGTTAATTTCAAAATGTATTTGTTTGACTATAAGCAAGGAATAAAGTCCCAGGCTGCATAATTCAGGGAGACCCAGCGTGTGGGGGGGGGGTTGTCGAGAAGGAAGAGATCTAAAGGGAACCTAAGGGGAAGCCAGCATGGGGAGAGGGGACCCACAAGAACAAAGGGGCATCTGTGGATGGGATGAGTACTTTTTGTGACCTTATCAGCACCTTTGTGGCAGCTCTTTTGTGTACTTTGAACGCAAAAACAAAGAATTTCACTGCATCTAGCTAGGTACAAGTGACAATAAAGTATCATCTTCATCAACCTCTCCCTGCAGCCCAGGCACTCGAATCCCAATCTGCTTGAAAATCGAACAATTGCCACTGGAAGGACCTGCTTACATTTCTATTTGGTGGGAAATAGTGGAGGAGGAATGGCCGATATGCCACAAGAACTCTCAGCTCCATCATTTGAGGCATAAATGTCAAACTGATTCACACGAACATGCATGCAAATGCAGCTTTCCCTCAGCGAGGTTCCCTACAGATTATGGGCTGAATCCTTGGTATACTGCTCAAATGCATAATCATCTGACCTAGATAGAAAATTGCTCACAAATGAAATATTACGATTGCTATAACGTCAACTCCAGAAGCATCATTCTTGTCTGTTGTAACATTAATACACAAACCGAAATCTCCTGTGGGGGGACGACGACTGACATGCGGTAAACAACATTCAATGTAAATTGTTATTTCTTTCTCTGCAAATCTAAAACTCAATCTTTCGTTACAGGATTTTTAACTAGCTTTTTGGGATCACATTCTATAATCCTGCCTATTTATAATTAAGTTTCTATCATTCAAGTTATTTGGATGAACAGTTTTAATGCCTAGGATTTAATTGTTTGTTGTTTCGCCGGGGTTTACTCGGCAATAATTTCTACGTGGTGAAACCAAAATATGTAAAAATGGCCTTTATTAAAATCTGACAATGTGCACTTTAAACACATGTTTATTACAAATCTCAAAGTGTGGAGTACAGAGGCAAATATATAAATGATGGGTCTTTGTCCCAAACATTATGGGGAGCACTGTGTAAAGCTACCAATTCTAAATTTTAATTAGTCTCATCAGAAAATATGAAATATTTTTAAAAATGCAATAAAGCATCATTGGTGAGCAAAATCTAGCTACACAATATCCTCAATTCAAATGCTCAGATCAAGTTAATCACATCAGATATCCCAAGCATTAAATCTCATTTTGCTTCTCAGATTATTGGAGAAATGCCCTAAATTTGCTTTGATATCTGAAGATGCTCTTTGGATAACTGGCAAACAACTTGTTTACTTTAATTTAATTTAGAGATACAGCGTGGAAACAGGCCCTTCGGCCTACCGAGTCCGCACTGACCAGCGACCCCAAAGGTTTAGGTTCGTTATTATCATCACGTATACCGAGGTATTGGGAAAGATTTTATTTTGCAAGCCTTCCAATCAAATACACTGTACATAAATACAATCAAACCAAACTCCAGTACAATAGGTAGAGCAAAGGGGAAGATACAGAGTGCAGAATATAGTTCTCAGCATTGTAGCGCATCAGTTCCAGAGACAAAGTCCAATGCCCGCAATGGTGAATCAGACACTAACCTAGCTTATGGAAGGATTGTTCAGAAGCCTGATAACAGAGGGGAAGAAGCTATTCAGAGTCTGGTGGTGCGCGCTTTCAAGCTTCCTTATCATTCTCCAAACGGGAGTGGGCAGAAGAAAGATTGCGAGCTCCCGACTATTGTTTCAATCTCCAATCTGACACTCTCTGTATGCAACCTGGCGCGGAATACTTTGGAACTTTCTCAGCGCCCATTATGTGGCGAATATTTGCATACCTTGGGTGCGCAAGCAAAGAATTTCACTGTGAATGGTCACAATAAAGTATTAATTCATTCATCTAAACAAAGTTAACCAAAAAACGGCCCCCCTTTCCTAACTTGAACTACATCCCACTCAACCAGGCTCTGCTTTACACAAGCTCTTAGTTTAGAAACACTGAATTTAATATTCTTATCCATGAGCTCATATCCTCACAGGCATTTGGCTTCTTTATCATGCATCTCTTTATTCCCAAAAATCCATCCATTCAGCCTTTGTTTACAAGTGCATCACTAATCGTGATTCATTAGATTTATCTTACTAAATCCTCCCTCTCCAATTTAGAAACTGCCTCCAACGAGCTTTCGGGCACCTGTCTTATCATCTACTCCATGTGCTAAGTGTCCGATGCTGCAAAATCGCTCTCCCATGAAGCAGGTTGAATCCTAGTTGCTTCTCTAGTTCAGGGGCAAAGAGGGTTGGATAATAAATGACAGCATTGCCAGAAAAATCCCTGACCTGGAATTGTGCTTATTATTTATTCAAATAATTTACACAATGCCACACAAGGCACGGACAGCCCTCTGGTGAACTTTGATTATCAAAGCCCCAGCTCGCTTGGTTAAGTATAGGTTTGTTGTTTATAATACCCTGTTGCATATAAAAAGGCTTCTCTATTTGTCAACATGACCAGGAAGCAAAGATACCCATAAAGTATCACATAAGGGTAGATTTTTTGCATTGGAAGTTCGAGTTATGAACAACTTGGACAAGGATGTCAAAGAGATGTAACAAAATTTTCTCCTTTTAAAAGTTTATTAAGACATAGGAGCAGAATTAGGCCAATCAGCCCATCATGTCTACTCCGCCATTCAATGAAGACTGATCTATTTTCCCCTCAACCCCATTCACTTGCCTGCCACCCTTAACCTTTGACGCCTTTTCTAATCAAGAACCTAACGATCTGTGCCTTAAAAATGTTTTGGCCCCACAGTGAAGTCTATGGCAATGAATTCATCATTTTAATGTATTAATCAAAAACAAACAAGATGTGTAGGAAGGAAGTGCAGATGCTGGTTTAAACTGAAGATAGATACAAAATGTTGGAGTAACTCAGCGGGACAGGCAGCATCTCTGGAGAGAAGGAATAGGTGATGTTTTGGGTCGGGACCTTTCTTCAGACTCGAAGGATCTCGAACAAACAAGATGTGCTATTCCCGATATGTCTAAAATGCTCAATGTGAATAAGTGACCTTGGCTATGGTAACCCCTAAAGGGAACTGGTGGCAACCTAAAGTCAGGGAGCACATGTACTATACTGTTGACTCTGGGCAAGCAGCACCCCAATTGTCAATTTCCTCCACTAGGGCATGGGAACAGGACATAGTTTGTGATTACAAACATGGAGACATAATTTAAAAATATGGGAAATTGGAGCATATAATAATTATTCATTACACGTACAAAATAGAACACACTGATTCAGATTAGTCTATTTAATTGTGTCCAACCAGCGAATAAATAGCAAATGCAATATGCATCGTTTTTGATGATTCAGCTAGAAACCAAGGAAAACAAAGTGTTATTTATAGCATCTTTCCACATTGAAATCAAAATGTCACTCCTCCGATTGCTTCATTTCATAATTGAAGGATGACGAGAGGGGGAGAACAGCATCGGGAAGTAAAGAGGCAGGGAAGTAAACATATTATCAAAGCAGTTCAAAAACAAATCTATTGCCAGCCTAATATCGTCAACATAAGCCAGAAATACCATCAATTTAGTTTCCATCTGAAGTTGAATTAGTTATTACAGGCAAGTTTTATAATTAAGCAGAGCCTTGATCCGTAAGCAGATGGGAAATAGACCACATTCCAAAGTAGATCCTGATCCTAAAAGCCATTTCCTCCACAGATGCTGCCTGACCCACCGAGTGCCTCCAGCATTTTGTTTACCTCGGCTATCCCATTGCTGACATATTAAAAAGCAGATCATTTAATGTCAGTGAAATCTTACCTGGCAATAACGGAGAAAAAGGAGGATTGAAATTCAGAGAGAGAAGAAATCAAATTCCCATAAATTATCTCAAATTATAAAGACATGGAGACCATGAAGACAGTTTTTATGTTTATTCCAGCTTGTGAATATTTCCGCCAGCATTCCATGCGTGCCACTAATTGCCCCGAGAAGGTTGCGATGAAGGTACTCCCACAGTTTAGGTAGGGAGTTCCAGAAATTAAGTCCAGCAATCCATTTCTAAATCAGAATGGTGGACACCATGGAGATGAACATGCAGGTGCTGGTATTTATCGACCATAGAACAGTACAGCACAGGTACAGGCCCTTCAGCCCACAATGTGTGTGCCAAACATATATGCCGTTAAATTAATCTCCTCTGCCTGTATGTGATCTATATCCACCTCAATATCCACATCATGCCTATCCAAAAGCCTCTTAAATGCCTCTAATGTGTCTGTCTCCACCCAAAGGAAATTCCAGCAAGCTTGGGGACGATATAAACAATCTCAAGCAATCAGCAAGTTCCTAGGGAGATAAAAAGGAAGTGGGCATGGAGAAAATTGATGGTCAAAAAGAAAAGCATTCAAACAAATGCAAGCGATACAAAATGCTGGAGCAACTCAGCGAGTCAGGCTGCATCACAGGGAACAAGGTGACGTTTCGTGTCAGGACCGTGCTTCGCCCAAGCCAAAACGTTACCCATACACGTTCTCCAGAGATGTGACCTGACCTGCTGAGTTACTCCAGCACTTTGTGTCTTTTTTGTGTAAGTGAGCATCCGCCATTCCGTGTATCCAAATGCAAGTGATAATTTGAAGTTAGGCATAAAGGGCAAAGAAGATGCAGCGGGATAACTTCAAGAAGCCTGTACGGAAATTAGAGTTTACAGATAAAAATGTTTTAAAAAGATTAATTTGCAGAGAGCCACAATTCCATAATCTTCCCTGTCTTCCAAGTACAAGTGGCAAATAAATCTTGCAAACTGGGAAGAAAATAATTGTGTTCGTCATCTTAGAGCTCAGAATTGCCTCCAGTGTATCTGAGCAATAGACTAAGGAAGCTCAAGAGATGATCTTTCTCTGTGGTATTAACACTTAAAACAGTGGTGAAAGTCCCGGCTGGAGATGAAACATCTCATTCAAGTACTTTATTCATTGTTATGCTGTTTATCAGCACATCTCTAAAGTGCTCTAACCCATCAACATTGGAGGAGCAGAGATTGAGGTTAATGATAACACAATTATACAGCTTACAAATTACAGACCAATCATTGAAAAATAGTCAACGGACATGTTGAGTACTTCATTTCTATACGTCTCAGGAAATACAGTATAAAGGCAAGAAGGAACTGCAGGTGCTGGTACACGCCGAAGATAGACAAAAAGTGCTGTAGTAACTCAGCAGGTCAGGCAGCATCTAATAATAATAATAATAATATCTTTCATTGTCATTGTACATAGGTGCAACGAGATTTGGTCTGCAGCTTCAATCCGATGTCATAACTTAAACAACTGATAAAATTTAGATACCCCGAGAAACATGATTTATTTTTTAAAAATTGCATTTCTCTGGAGAAAAGGAATAAGTTACGTTTCGGGTCAGAACCGTTCTACAAACTTAAAGGAGTACAACGCAGCATCTCTGGAAAAAAAGTACAGGTGACGTTTCGGGTCCAAACCGTTCTTCAATCTCAAATAAATGATCACCACTTATAAACCAATGTTAAACAGTCTGAAGAAGGGTCTCGACCAGAAATGTCACCTATTCCTTCACTCCATAGATGCTCCATAGAACTCACCTGCTGAGTTTCTCCAGCATTTTTATCTACCTTCAATATTGCAAGATCACTGGAGAAATGTTGCACAAAACATCTGAAGTATAAC
Organism: Okamejei kenojei; assembly: GCA_035221665.1. Lineage (NCBI taxonomy): Eukaryota > Metazoa > Chordata > Chondrichthyes > Rajiformes > Rajidae > Okamejei > Okamejei kenojei. The sequence goes on from CM069167.1 coordinate 2,924,439, forward strand.
CATGTATAATAAACCCTTACTTGTATCGAACTTTCTCATCCATATCTTCTGACGGTTCCACCGTGATGCAGGTGACAAGTGCCTCCATGTTTTGCAGCCGTGTTAAAAACTCCACCAGTTTGCGGTTATTGGCCTTGCACTCCTGAAGGATGTCCTCCTCTTCCATGAGCTCGAAAAGCGTGACATCCTCACGTTCTAAAAGCGTGTCAATGTGCGATGTTGTGTGAAGGTCAAACTTCCAAAACATGATGTGCTGCAGAACACCAAGAATAAAGGACCGTTATAACTGGCCACATAACACAATGCAAATGTGTGCGTGCCTGTGTCATACACAGAGTGCATCTCCAACATTTTATCGTGGCAATGTTCACAGCACCACCCAAATCTATCATCTTCACAATGAGCAAAAACACAAAGTGCTGGAGTAACTCAGCGGTCGGGCAGCATTGTGGAGGGAATGGATAAGGCGGCGTTTTGGGTCGGAATCCTTCCTCAGACTAAACCCAACTTGAAACATCACCTATCCATTTCTTCCACAGATGCTGCCTGACCCGCTGAGTTTCTTCAGCACCTTGTGTTTTGCTCCAGATTTCAGCATTTGCAGTTCCCTGATCTTCAACCTTCACTGCTACACGGTCATCTCCTACACTGCCACAGGCTGCTGTCTCATTCATTCATTCTCAGTCATGTAACAATACCACAACCATACTTTACAAAAGGACTGCAAATGTTCAAGTTGGTGGCTCATCCTCATCTTCATTGTTGTTATGAGATGGGTGATAGATAATGGCCATATCCTGAGAATAATTAAAAGGATCAATTAAAGGCAGAATGTTCAGAACCTTGACCTTTATCCAAATTGGGATTAGAGAATGGGCAGAGAAAATAATCTGGAGTGAGATACTATCTTGGTAATTGGAGATGTTCCCTGGTTCATTCAAACTGGTGAACCATGCCATACACATATTCAGAAAATAAATATGCATTTGTATCTACTGAAGATGACAGATTATTTAACCGTCACCACCTCAAAAGACAAGTCTGAACTCACCCCCAACAGAGATGTTTGGGGCAAGGTACTCAAAATTGGTATCAGTGGTAGTACGAGGCAAGATCTTTGGATGAGCTGTGGGGAACCAAAATTAAGTTAACTTAATGGAGACAGAAACAATAACTTAGCATTTACTGAGATAATTACATCATTTAAAAAGAGGTTCATGAATGAAGACGGGAGTGAGAAAGACCCATACAAGAATGATGAGTTTGTCTAAATGGGAAGATACCGTCAGCAAGCCGAATGCGACAACCCAAGGCAAACAATTAACATAGATCAATATTCACATCTCGAAGATAAGACATCAAAAGCTGGAGTAACTCAGCAAGTCAGACAGCATCTCTGGAGAAAAGGAATAATCCACTTCTCCACAGATGCTAGTTCACCCGCTGAGTTACTCCAGCTTTTTGTGTCTAACTTTGGTTTAAACCACTTCCTTCCTACACAATATTCACATCTCAATCAGTTGCTCATACATGCCGAATATATAAAAGGCTGTTAACATTCTGTGTGTGTGTGTGTGTGTGTGTGTGTGTGTGTGTGTGTGTGTGTGTGTGTGTGTGTGTGTGTGTGTGTGTGTGTGTGTACACACACACACACAAACAAACATATATGCATGCGCGCACACACATATATATGCGCGCGCGCACACACACACACACACACATGTATATGCGCGCGGCACACACACACATATATATATAGATATTTATCATTGTATTATTTTATACCTGAAAAATCAGACCACCTAGGTAGAGACAGGAATACCAAGAGGAAGTGAAGGCCATTAAATTTCAATTTAAAATAAGCGAGAGAAGAAACAAAACCTCCATGTGGATCATCTCCCAATGTGGCAATACTTCTCTCAACAAACATCAGTTTTAGATTATCAGCATTTGATTTATGCAACTTCTATAATGGCACCATCTGCACGGGTAAACAATATTTGATTTATGAAACCATTTCTCGCTACAATGAACTGCACGAACTCTGTGCTTCTATCGAAATTCCATTTCACTCACCCTTTATGATTTCTAAATTATTGTTCAGTGGTTTCTTGAAATGTACTACTTTCCCGAGGAGGAATCAGTGCATACAAGAGCATGAAAAAAATCATGGCAAGATCATTCGGCCCATCCTCGGCATTCAACAAGGACATGCTGCTTTTCTACTTCAGAAAAAAACACTGCGACCTTATCTCCCAATTCCTTTAACATTCAGTCTGAAGAAGGGTTTCGGCCCAAAACATTGCCTATTTCCTTCACTCCATAGATGCTGCTGCACCCGCTGAGTTTTTCCAGCACTTTTGTCTATCTCCTTTAACATTAAGACATCTATCAATATCTATTTTGAACTAATCCATGACAGAGCTTCCAATCCTCCAAGGAAATGTCTCCTCAGTTCAGATCTAAGTGGTCTATCCCATAATGACACTGTAACCTGCAGATACAAACTTCTGCCCTCATCCACCCTATCGAGCCTGCTAAGAATGGGGCGACACAGTGGCGCAGCAGTCAAGTTGCTGCCTTACATCGCCAAAAATACGGTTTCGGTCCCGACTACAAAGTGCTGTCTGTACAGTTTGTACGTTCTCCCCATGACCACTTGAGTTTGCCCCTGGGTGCTCCGGTTTCCTCCCACACTCCAAAGCGTACAGGTTTGTAGGTTAATTGTAAGTAAGTATTCTCCTACATTGGCCAAGTATTCACATACAAGGAATTTGCCTTGGTGCTCCGCCCACAAGTAACAACATGACATACAGTGACAGTTACGAATGACTCAGAAAAAACTAAACATTAATAATAATAATAATAATAAAACATTAATGGTAAAATACCATTGATCAAGCATGTGAACCAACAAAATTCCAGATCAAAGGGAGGCTACAGATTTTTGGCTGGTTGTGGATAAAAACAGTTTTTATGTCTGGCTGTGGCAGCTTTGTAAAGTTGTACACAAGTTGTAAAATTGTCCACAACGTGTTAGCGTACAGGGTGATCGTTGGTCGGTGCGGACTCAGTGGGCCAAAGAGCCTATTTCCACACCGTATCACTAACATCTAAAAGATTCCTTGGGTTTCAACAGTAACCTCTCTTTTTTTTAAAAATCCAGGCCTACTCATTTTTACCTCCATACCAGAAACTAGTTCGGGTGAAACTTTGCTGCGTTTATTTTCTGCAGCATGTATATCATATCCCTTTGGTTTTGTAAGGAAACCAAATCTGTGGTCTCACCAGGGCCCTTTGCAACGTTAAGATGTCTTTACCACCGCACTCAAATATTCCATCCATAAAGGGAAAAAAAACTTTTTTTTTCCAAAAGCAGCAAGTTAGCTTTCGGGGAAGTTAGCTTTCTTCAACGTGTGCAAGGACACTAAAGTCTTCTTGAAAAATCAACATCTTCCTATTTATATTATCAGTGTTTCTGCTTTTATTCGACTTGTATCATTTGAGGGAGCTGGTTATATGCAAGTTGACAGCCATGCATCAACTACAAAGTCACCATCGGTAGCTCTGGAGTTATGACTGACTGGAGATTGCGAAGTGCAATGCAGAGATGAATCAACTTTTCTTTTTCTTATTGTAAAGTGCATATACCCTGTTAATATGTCATGCTCAAATTCTGCTGCAAATCCCCCAGACCTGATATCCGCAACGTGCCCATATTCAATCACACACATTATCTATGAAGACGTTAATCGAGCTACATATTGCTTGATGGGAGTCACTACCACAAGGATAAAGGAGGGGCAAAACAGTCCAGTATTTCTGAACACAGATGAGACGAGCATCAATAAAACTAATGGGAACTATGAACGCTTGCAAAAAGCAATTTAAAAATACGCTCGTGATTCTTTACACACATGCCCACAATGAAAACTGGAATCTGTTTCAGTTTGATCGAATCACCATCTGCCTCTTCCAAAAAGAGCAGCCAACTGACCAGAGCTACCTGCAGCTGGCAACATCCCATGTACAATGGAGGCGGGGGGCAGAGTTTTAGGGTTTATTACAAAGTGCCAAGACTGCACGAGCGCTTTGAAATTTATTCCATCATTCGTCGCCAGCAACTATAAAAAGGAAGTCATAAACAGGCAACCCTGCAATATTGGTTTTGAAATAAATAGCTACGCTGAGGTTGCATGAAGACTGATTACAGTTGGGGATGTATTTGCTGGAGTTTAAAAAGATTGTGCTCTCCAGTTTCAGAGAGCTGTGGTGGATCAGATAGCCCACTGGAATAGGTCCGAAATACAAAACTAAAAATTGCATCACAGTGCCTTCATTTAGAGTCCTGCTGTATCTTTGAAATAACACTGTCCTTGCTCCAACTTTTTTTCCCAGTGATATGTACCCCTAGGTACAGCGAAATGCAACCCGCTGACCTCACCTGGGCAGTACACCAGTCGCCACTTTTCTAGTGCTGATAAAGTTACAAAAGTTCACCGAGCAGTCCTATCTTCTACCTCAACCCTTCAATAGATTCAAGAGTGTTTTATTGTCATATGTCCCTGATAGAACAATGACATTCTTCCTTGCTGCAGCATAACAGAATATGTAAACATAGTACACTGCAAACTATACCCTTTATACCCAAAATAAGATTTGACATCAAACATGTAACAAATATCTTTTCTTCGTCTCAACTTCAATTATGCTCACTGTGAAACATTTGGCTGTCAGTTTAAGGAAATGACTAAGTTCTTACTGAATAGGGTTTCCATATTTGCACCTTGTACCGCAGAGATGTGGCTACTGACATGAAAATAAATTGACTGTCTATTCAACCAAGGTCAGTAGCACACTGAAATTAACAGTAATCAAATGTAAACTTCTCATCGGTTGTGCAGCCTTCACTGAATTTCTGTTCGACCAAGGGATTCATCATCTGAACTCAAACATCTACACACCCAGACTCAACCTAACCTTCTCACCTGTTTGCCCTGTGCATTTCATTCAGTTTAGAGATACAGCATGGGAACAGGCCCTTCGGCCCACTGTGTCCATGCTGACCATCGATCACCCTTCTGTGCAAGTTCTATGTTACCCCACTTTCTCATCCACTCCCTACACACTAAGGGCAATTCAGACGACCAATTAACGTCTTTGGGATGCGGAAGGAAACCGGAGAACTTGAAGAAAACCCACGGTGAGCGTGCAAACTCCACACAGACAGGAACGGAGGTCAGGATGGAACCCGGGTCTCCGGCGCTGTGAGGCAGCAGATCTACCAGCTGAACCAGTGTACCACCCCCATTTATGGCCGCAAGGAAGTAAACTCAATGTTTTCTGCCCCAATTCCCACAGCTTCCTCAGCTGACGGTCAATTTGAGGCTCAATTTTACACCCCTTAAAATGGTTTATTCTTTTGACGTCTAGTTGTCTATTGCAACGTAGACTCTTATCCTTCAACTTGGGTCCCATGCCTTTTAAAGACGCATACTCCCTTTACTCCCCAAGAGTGTAATAACTGATCATCAAAAAGGAATGAAACAGCAACTAAGGCAATTTCACTCTTCAATCCTAAGTTCCTCACCACTGCCAGACTCAATGTTTTACATTTAATATCAAAAACTAGCCTCACACAAGTACAAAAAAAAGATTCTTATAAATTTTGGGAGACTTTTTATTCAGCAAACACTGTCCTGCTAAGTGAATGATCAAAAGCAGACATTTCCCACGCTTATTCTCAATTTGCTACAGAACTTACTGAACTAAACTATATATATGCTCAATCATATTGCATTTAAGCACAAATGATAGCCATGTAACAGAAATTCCCAACAAAAGAAATACAATACTGCCATATAAATTTGTTTGCACAAATCGTCAGAAAGAGATGAAACAAGAGTTACGGTAAAGGAATTAAATTCTAATATTCTGGTAACACTCATAATTTTTGACTAATACTGCACTCTGATGATGTCACCAGCATTTTATTCGAGCTAAAAATACCCTGCAGATCAAATCCAAGTTTGGAAGTGCACAGTTCTATAAACAAATGGTACAGCTGGATAGTGTTTGCACTTTACATGTGTACGAATGACCATTAATACACCCTGTAAAAGATAACCCGGTGTATATCAGCACATCTCACCTGCTATTCCATATGATAGGGGCATGGTTGGCGTTGTATTTCTGCACACTTCTACTGCGTTAACCCCGATATATCTCGATTTCTCTGAATAACCAAAAAGCTGCCGCACACTCGCTCCCTCTCAAACATCTTGCACCTCCATAGGTCATAGGTTTAAGGAGAAGGGGAAAATATTTACTGGGAATCTGAGGGGGGTAACCTTTCCACACAGAGGGTGGTGGGTGTATGAAACAAGCTGCCAGAGGAGGTAGTTGAAGCAGGGACTATCCCAACTTCTAAGCAACAGACAGGTACATGGATAGGACAGGTTTGGAGGGATATGGACCAAACGCAGGCAGGTGGGACTAGCGTAGCCAGGACATGTTGGCCCGTGTGGGCAGGTTGGGCTGGAGGGACTGTTTCTATGCTGTATCACTCTATGCCTATGACGCCACAGTCCTCTTAGGTAGAGAAGTCTACAAAATGGCCACATTTTGGGTTAAGAAGTGTCCTCTTATCCCCACCTGTAAATGGTCTATTCCCGAGTTTGGACTGGGTCCCTGGTTCTAAACTCCCCAATGAGAGAGAGAGGTCAAAGAAAGACGCAAAATGCTGCTGGAGTAACTCAGCAGGTTAGGCTACATTGCTGGAGAATATGGATAGGTGACATTTAGGGTCAGGACCCTACTTCAGACTGAGTGATGGAGACGGTGTGGGAAAGAAAGCTGGAAGAGAGGAGGGGCAGGACAGAGTGTGGCCACTAATGGGTGAACACACGAGAGGTTTTTTAATGATAGATCATCCCTGTATCCATCCGATCAAGTTTCTTAGAGTCTTTAGGTGACAGTGATCTGATTCAGTCCATCTAACAGGTGGATCCCTCCCTTCCACAGTGCCTTCTCCTGCCAGGCCAAAATCCAGAGGCTAAATGAGTAATCATGTTTATAATGTAATCCGCTATTCTTGTCAGTATTCAGCAGAACTCGGAAGTGTCCTCTGTATTCTTTCACAATCTGAAAAGTTAGTAAATAGAAAACTGAAATACTGGCAATTCCCTCCAGAGCTAGTGCTCAAAGATCTGATGATTAGTTACCGCATGCAGTTCCAGTCTAGTACACCTGCACATAAGACCTTGGCTAGAGTATTCAACAGAGGTCACAAACTAAGGTGTAGGAGAAAATTCAATAATTAATTTCATATCCTATTGTAGAAAGTGACAGGTATGCTAAAATAAGCTTCATCTGCCATCTTAAACAGAACGCATGATATTAATTCCCTTTAAAAAAAACACACACACAATCAGGTCTTGGGGTGATTAACTACATTCCAGGGATTTCATACAAGAAGCTTTTGTTCAAGAGTAATCTAGAGAGTAAATAGGCAGCCACTTCCGTGACAAGAGCCAATGCATCCATCACCAGCCCTTTTGCAACTGGGTGCTTATCTGCATATTTGCAAGTATTAAACGTCATGATCTGTCACTGTCCCAACAGTGAGCTCACTTCACTCAGCAATACAAAGCATGATTATCAGTGAGCCACTGAGGTGGGTGCGTGATTTTTACAGAGGCACAAACAACTCGCCTCATGACTCAAGTGTAGTTTTGAACCACGCTGATCGCAAGGTCCAACATTCCACCCCTGATCTGTGGCAACTCAGCTAATCTACCAAAGACATTCATTAGTCAATAAACAAAAGGTGCACGAGTAGGCCATTCGGCCCTTCGAGCCAGCACCGCCATTTAATGCGATCATGGCTGATCATCCCCAATCAGTACCCCGTTCCTGCCTTCTCCCCATATCCCCTGACACTGCTGCTTTTAAGAGCCCTATCTAGCTCTCTCTTGAAAGCATCCAGAGAACCGGCCTCTGAGGCAGAGAATTCCACAGATTCACAACTCTCTGCGAGGAAAAGTGTTTTCTCATCTCTGTTTTAAATGGCTTACCCCTTATCATGTGTTGGAAGGAACTGCAGATGCTGGTTTAAACCAAAGATAGACACAAAAAGCTGGAATAACTCAGTATTTCTGGAGAGAAGAAATGGGTGACGTTTCTGGTCAAACACCAGTGTGAAGAAGGTTCTCAACTCGAAACGTCACCCATTCCTTCTCTCCAGAGATGCCGCCCATCACGCTGAGTTACGCCAGCTCCTTGCGTCTATCTTCGGTTTAAACCAGTATCTGCAGGTCCTCTCTTAAATATATAAACAAACGTATAAGCAAGGAATTGCAGATGCCGGTTTACAAAAAGACACAAAGTGCTGGAGCAACTCAGCAGTTCAGGTAGCATTTCTTGAAACATGGATAAGTGATGATATAAGCCAGGACCCTTCTTCAGACTTCTATTCTTATGGCACCACCTTCTGTCTTTTCATGTCTGGCCTTTGTCCAACGATCTGCTTATCAAAGCCAAACCCTCACCTGTAGCATTGACCACATTAGGGATAGTCAGTGAGGTCAGTAAGTAAAACAATATTATGGATATGGAGTACTTTTATCTGCCCAATGGAAACGATAAACTTATCACAATATGTCAATGCTTACAATTTTTCCTAATGACCTTCACAATAAAACACTCATGATCATCTACAAAGGATATAAAAACTGCGACTGCCAATGTACATATATCGATTGGTCCTTTCTTCTGGCATTCACAAGGCATGGTATGTTGTAAAAGAAGTGTGACATCAGTGGCTCCCTCATGGATCAAACATCAACCCATTCCTGGAGCTACTGTTTGGTGGCACTGTATTTTATTGACTGGAACCCAAGCCCTTGCTTTCTCCCATCCCACTCCTCCCCCTATTCCTCTAGTCCCTGCAATTCCCAAGTTTGAATCCACTCATCTTATGTTCAACTAGCTGCCCCCTCGATTCATAACTTTTTTTTGATGTATCTAATTAAAGAAAGGAACATCTAGCTTAATATTTCTTACCTCAATCAGACAGCTCAGAAAAATACGCAACGTGTTGGAGTAACTCCAGGCAATATCTCTGCAGAACATGGATAGGAGACCTCTCTGCCTCAGAGGGCGGTGGAGGCAGGTTCTCTGGATGCTTTCAAGAGAGAGCTAGATAGGGCCCTTAAAAATAGCAGAGTCATGGGATATGGGGAGAAGGCAGGAACGGGGTACTGATTGGGGATGATCAGCATGATCACATTGAATGGTGGTGCTGGCTCAAAGGGCCAAATGGCCTACTCCTGCACCTATTGTCTATTGTGACATTTCAGATCAGGACCCTTCTTCAGATGCTGAAGAAAGGTCCCAACCCGCTGTGGAAGGGTCCCAGCCCAAAACATCACCTATCTATGTTCTCCAGAAATGCTGCCTGACCCACTGAGTTACTGGAGCATTTTGTACTTTCTTCAAGATTCTAGCATCTGCAGTTCATTGTCTCTACCTCAAAAAAGACATGGCCATGTGTAAACTGTAATCAATCTGTAATTATCCTCAATGAAGACTCAACAAGTGGATATTATATCCATACAATTTTTAATTTTTTAGAGTTACAGCGTGGAAACAGAGCCTTTGGCCCACCGCGTCGCGCCGACCAATGATCCCTGCAAATTAACACTATCCTACACAAGGGACAATTTTTACATTTAGACCAAGCATTTAACCTACAAACCTGTACTTATGGAGTGTTGGAGGAAACCGAAGTGCTCGGAGAAAACCCACGCAGATCATGGGGAGAATTCCGTACACACAAGCATCCGTAGCCAGGATCGAACCCGGGTCTCCGGTGCTGCAACCACTGTAAGGCAACAACTCTACTGCTGCACCAACGTGCCCTTGTTAATCCAAAACCATTAGACAAGGTGCTTTAGATGGAGCCACAAAATACGAAAACGTTCGGTTGACAAAAATGCTGGAAAAACTCAGCGGGTGAGGCAGCATGTATGGAGCGAAGGAATAGGTGACGTCAATCTGCAGCTCTTTCTAAACCATTTGGTTGAGTCATGTGGTTGGTATTCTACTCGCACTAATAACCAAGCACATACATGTTCCAAAACCCACACTTGCACTACCAACACAAATACCCCAGAAAATACATTGTCTCAAACACCATCTGCAAAAGAGAAGAGAAACTGGCAACTTTACAGCATTGGCACATTTCCCTTCTGATCCTCCTTTTCATCATGTTATTTTTCCTCCTGTAACCACATCTCACAAAGTTGATGTTCTCCAGAAATGCTGCCTGACCCAGTGAGTTATTGGAGCATTAAGATAGAAACAATGTTCTTCTCCCAAAATGTCACGCTACTGATTATTTGCGAGGCGAGCCGAGCAAAGAGTAAGGAAGATTAACTAGAGCAGCAATTAAAATCCCAATTTCATCCTGAGCCTATTCCCGTCAATTGCAGCAATCAGAGCTGCTGAATGTTTTCCCTCCACCCTGTATTCAAACAAGCAATGCCTTTGACAACAATAACTACAGATAAGCTGTAGATATTTGACTAGTCTATGAGAAATGTGACCAGTCAAGGCCTAACCCTACTGCTTCAACCTCAACCATATTAGGCAGGGTTCTAAGATTGAACCACAAGCTTGGAAGTCAAACTCATTCAAATAGTTTCGTGATGGTGCAGGCACCATGCAAATCGTTTAACTTTCCTTAAAGCCAATGAATAGGAAAATCTTTGGAAGCCATTTTGTTACAATCATTTTACTCTTTACTGTTAACACAAACACATTTTATATTCAATTTTTTGCAGAGCATTGCAATTTAACCGAAGTTAGCAGCATGCAAAATATCCAGAAATGTTACCAACATTAAGCTTAATTTGGTGCATACATTTGTTCAGCATCTTCATTCTGTCACCTTTTTAAACTCTCTCCCACATCCTGCTTTGAAAATATTTTGAGCTACTTCACAACCTCAGCCACCTACACCGGTTCATGTACTTCAACTATACTTTTCAGCCCAATTGCACCTTCTATCCCAGTAACATTGCAGAAAACACCAAGTCAAGCAGGAGTTACTGATTGTCATGTCCACAACGGCAACTAATGTTGCTGACCATTTCAATATGAATCGTAGGTAGATAAAAATGCTGGAGAAACTCAGCGGGTGAGGCAGCATCTATGAAGCGAAGGAATAGGTGACGTTTCGGGTCGAGACCCTTCTTCAGACTGTGTAGTGCACAATGACCCACAACGTCACCTATTCCTTCGCTCCATAGATGCTGCCTCACCCGCCGAGTTTCTCCAGCATTTTTGTCTACCTTTGATTTTTACAGCATCTGCAGTTCCTTCTAAACATCAATATGAATCATAGTCAGTGATAACCCAGTTGAAATGCAGAAACATGGAAATTAAGCCAATGAACCACCAATTTCAAGCAGGAGTAGGGCTGAAGGCATCTCAGGGGTTTAAACTGGTGATGAAAATCGACACGGCATGGGGATTATGCTCCAAATTATCAATACTTATAGCTGGATAGTATTTCAGAAAACTACAATATATTTCTGTCCTCCTGAATTAAGAGCTACGCCCACAATGTGGTAGAGGAAAGTTTAGACACGGAGGTTTCAACATGGTAAGGATGGATCAGACAGCACCATGCAGGCAACACAGCAGGTGCTATTATTCAGACACACTGGTGCAACTCATGGACCCTGCATTTCCTGCGCCCCAGGTTGAATCCTGGCCTGCATGGAATTTGCATCCACTCCCTGTGGCTACATAGGTTCCGTTTGCGTGCTCCAGTTTCCTCCAAGCAAGGTAAATTGCCCCTAGTGGGTGAAGGTGGGGAGAGCTGAGGGGAATATGGTGACAATGGTCAGTGTGCAGCAAGCTGCTACTGTGCTGTACGACTATGAAGACTAAACTACGGGCTTTGTATTAGTGAACTTTGCTGAGAGGGGATCAGAGCTTTAGATCAAGTGGAAAAACGTATAGGGGGGGTTGTTGGGGCTGGAGTTCTGACCTTGAACTGGAAATTTGAATTCATCTTAGAGTTGGAAAGAACAGTTGGAGCTGAGCATGTCTTGGTTTGAAGATGGAGCAGGAAGGCAAGCTGGGTGACAGCGAGATGCAAGCAACCTCCAAGCTTCAACATCCAATCAATACAGCCTTTACTTTCGACTTTCCAGATATAGTGGGGAAACAGGCCCTTCAGCCCTCCGAGTCCACGCTGACCAGCGCCCACGAGGGGAAAATGTACTATTTACTAGCCAATTAACCTACAAACTAGTATGTTTTTGGAGAGTGGGAGGAAACCGGAGCACACTGGTCACAGGGAGAACGTACAGACAGCACCCTAGGTCACGTTCGAACCCAGGTCTCTGGCGCTAGAAGGAAGTAACTCTACCGCTGCACCACTGTGCCAGCTGTCGCAGTTATTGCTTTTAATATTTAATCTTTAAATTGAAAATGAAAGATGACATATTTGCAGCCGCAAAAGGAAGAAAATCTTTCAGGGGCCAATGGCGTGACAGTGCAGAGCAACAATTGTGCTAAAATTTAGAAAAGGCAGATTATATAGAGCATTAAGAGAGCAAGGTTTACGATTATTTTGAATTGTCTTTTTTCTGTTGGTAGAGATTTTATCAAAGATAGCTGATAATGTCACCAACCACACTCAGAAGGGAAACTTGGGCCGGAAGGAACAGGGGGAGCAGATAAAGGCCCCAGGGTTTAGGCAATATCGTCAGATTTTGAATGAGAGAACAGGAAATGATCATGGAGGCAAAACGGCAAGAAGGAAGAAAGCACAATTATGACTGATGCAATTTGGGATACGAAAATCTATTTGGGCTCCCATTTGGAATGGCACAGCAAAAATGCAAAATCCAGAGCATCGTGGAGGAGGGGCGATGGTGCAGAATACAGCCTCCGCACTGGAAGTACAAGGATAAAGCAGGGGAAGTGACAGCACAACATTCTTAACAAAGAGGAAGTAGATATGACATACAAGTCTCTGCAAGACTGACTACCTCTCCGGTGATGCAGCTAAGAAAGGAAATGCTCTCATTTCAAGGGGAATCCAAAGTGGGGCGTCGCACTCGATTTGTACAAGAGACAAGACGAGTTCAAGAGTCATGAGAACGTAGAACCTGCTACCACAGGGAAGCAAAGTTTGGATGCATTTAAGAGGGAGGATGAATAAACTAATTAAGGAGTATTATGCTGAAAGATTTCAATGCAGAAAGACAGGAAGCAGCTGAAGAAAAACATAAATGCCAATAAGACTGGTCCGGCTGAATGGTTCGTTTCTGTGTCAAGAACCGTATGTAATTCTATGAGACTTGGGAACACTGGCTCTAGGACAGAAATAAAAAAAACATTTCCTCATGGCAGAACGTCTATTCAAAGTCAATTAAGCTGGGTCAGTATGGGCAGTTATGGGGAGGGTGAAAGTTTTCACCATAGGTTTAAACCAATTAATCCAGGTTTATTAACAGGATTTTGGCATCATGAGCTTGATGAAATTTGACTATAGTAATCATAACGAGCATAACGCATTTGAGAATGTAACATATACAAGCAACCAGATTTTTTTGGCTACTCAGGCAAATATTTTCCTGCTACCACCATACCACACCCTTACCCAACCACAACTCCCTAGATAGAACGGCAACCACATGGTTCCCACCTCTAATCCCTATGGTTTCTGCAGCTGATTAACAAATTAGGTCAGATTCCATTCAACGGGATGCTCCTAACATATTAACTCTCCTAATCTACATCAGTGAGACCAAGGGTAGGCTTGGCGATCGTTTCTCCGAACACCTCCGCTTGGTTCGCATTAACCAATCTGATCTCCCGGTGGCTCAAAACTTCAACTCCCACTTCCATTCCGAATCCGACCTTTCTGTCCTGGGCCTCCTCCATGGCCAGAGCGAGCACAACCGGAAATTGGAGGAGCAGCACCTCTAGTTTGCACTCTAGCGGCATAAACATTGACTTCTCCAATTTCCAGTAGACCTTATTGTCTCCTCCCCTTCTCAGCTCTCCCTCGGTCCTCTGGCTCCTCCTCTTCCTTTCTTCTTCCCACCCCCCAGCCTACATCAGTCTGAAGAAGGGTTTCAGCCCGAAACGTTGCCTATTTCCTTCGCTCCATAGATGCTGCCGCACCCGCTGAGTTTCTCCAGCACTTTTGTCTACCTTCGATTTTCCAGCATCTGCAGTTCCTTCTTGAACATATTAACTCTCCTATAGGGAGTGTGAATTTTGAATATTTAACTCAAATTTAGATTATTCTAACTGCACATTATGAAGGAGACACTTTTCCCGTCACATCTTTTACAATCCACACCTCCCCCTCCATCTACACTTCATGCTGCCTAGGGAAAGTGCCCCAACATAATCAAGGACCATTCAGAGTAGACTTGATGATGTGAACAGCCCAATTCTACTCGCGTGTCTTATTGACATTTTCTCTTCCTCCTCCCTCTCGCATTGGGCAGAAGATGCAAATGTTTGAAAGCACATCCAACTTGATTCAGAAACAACATCTCTCCCCACTATTATCAGGCTATTGAACGGACCTCTCATAAGCTACGGGCATATTCCCGATCAACCAACACACCTCATTGCAGCCATTGCATTTTTGGTTTTAATTTGCACTCTCTCCGCAGCTGCAACACCATATTCTGCACTATTTATGTTTCTCTGTGCGCTACATGTATGATTGGATTGCACTCGTGTATGGCATGATTTGACCAGAGAGTACACAAAACATTTTTTTTGTTTGCAGCAGCAGTAACAATAATAAAGCAACAATAATTCAATTTGATCAACACCTTTCCATCTCATTTTCTCTTCATAGTTCTGAAGCAATTCTCTGGCTTAAACCCCTGTCCCACGGTACAAGTTCATTCCAAGAGCTCTCCCAAGTTTGCCCCGATTCGAACTTGGAGATTTACGGTAATGGCCGCTCGTCAGTACTCGGGGCTCTCGTGGACATTATTCAACATGTTGAAAAATCTTCACGAGTCTTCCCGTGCTTACCTGCCGTTAGCGAGTCTTCCCGAGTACTTGCCGGTAACGCTAAGAGACGTCCCCGAGCTCCAACATACCCGCTACGTTCATTCTCTGTGCTTACCCCGAGTTTGATTTTTTTTTAAACTCTCGAGAGCTCTTGGAATGAACTCGCACCGTGGGACAGGGCTATTAATCTATAACCAGTCTTTATTTCACTTTGCATTAACTTAGGTTTCTAGATGCCATTGATTCGGCCACATTGAAAACAATAAGCATCTTAAACATATTGCTTTTCGGATCTTGAGTTTCCATCTCAACTATATATTTTTAAGTATAATTCTAAGCATGGTTCATCAAAGCAGAGCCACCACTTAAAACTGTTACTCCATAAACTGGCAGCTTCTAGTTTTTTCTCCACATTCTTCTCAAATAGCGAGATTATATTTGCTAACTATGTACTTGAATAATAGTTTCGGAAATTGATTTTCAGTGCATTCTGTATTTCTGAAGATAGCTTTTTTCAGAACCTTGGGATACAAGTTATCAGGTCTTGAGATTTAATTGGAGAAATTAATTGGACCAAAATAAAAAAAGTAAATGCTAATTTCTTTTACCACCTTATTTTAGCTTCATTGAAGACTGGTTATAAATTATTTATTTGATTTTTAATAAACCTTCCTGAATTAATTTGTATCAACTTACGCTAATCTTTCCTTTTCACATTTTGAAGCTTTCATGATCTTTATGTTTCCCACTAGATTACCCACATTCCACTTTCCCTTATCAATCTTTTACCCTTTCTATACTGCGGCCTGAAATCCTGTAATCCTCAGATTTACTGCATATTTTGGCAACGTTAAAAAAACTTTTCTTTTGATCTAATACTGATTTTATCTTAGGCTCACACAGCCTCTTGCCAACAATCAGCCTATCAGGGAACCACCTTGCCTGAGGTCATGTGTTGGCCCCGATTTGTCCTGTTTGATGCCCCTCGCATGCAGTTCCGACCCCACTACAATCAGTCTAAAGTAGGGTCCTAACCCAAAACGCCATCTGTCCATTTCCTCCAGAGATGCTCCTGACCTGTTGAGTTACTCCAGCATTTTGTGTCTCTCTTTGGTTGAAACCAGCAACTGTAGGTCCTTTTAATGACATTTTAATACTTTCATTGTTTGCCATAGCCAGATAATGTCTCCTGTTGGATTTTTGTTGTTTAAATGAGTATAACGTCGTTGTAACCGAAGATAGACACAAAAAGCTGGAGTTACTCAGCGGGACAGGCAGCATCTCTGGAGAGAAGGAATGGGTGACGTTTCTGGTCGAGACCCTTCTTCAGACTGAGGTAGACTCCAGCATTTTATGTCTATCACTAATCCTTCTAGTTGGCCAGAGTGAGGGACATTATCTCCAATAACACGATTGAAGTTCCAAAAATTATTAACATTTGGTTGGGCGGTATCCATAACTGCTAGATTAGACTATGAGACAGGAGTAGAATTAGGCTATTCGGCCTGAAGAGTCTCGACCCGAAACGTCACCCATTCCTTCTCTCCAGAGATGCTGCCTGTCCCGCTGAGTAACTCCAGCTTTTTGTGCATCTTCGGATTAAACCAGCATCTGCAGTCCCTTCCTACACAACTTTGTTGTAAACTATATATTCATCCTTCAAAGGGTAGCCACTACTTGTTTACTGACATACAGTACCTCTTTACATACAATTTCCCAATTGACCATTGGCAATTCTTAGTACCATTGTATTTATTCGTTTTACATTTGAGATTCTGGTTTCAATGTTTATGAAATTCTTCCATATTGTCATCACTTTTCCCTAAAACTCCTTAACAAAGAACCCATTCAAAGGAAAAATGTTTGTTCTCTGGATGAGTTTACCGATCTAGAAAAAAAACATATCTAATGCATTCGACAAATCCATTCTCCTCATGTTATATTTAATTTGGTTTACCCGGTCTATGAGTAAATTAAATCTCCTGATGTTTGTTGTTTTATCCTTACTACATTCACCTCTAATTTTCAGAATTTATGCTGTGCCTTACATTGGCATTGTTTCAAACCAAACCCCAGTATCAAACTCAGTTTTGAGTTCTTGCTGCTCCATTCAAACTGATCCTACTTCTATTTCCAAGCTAAGATCCTTTTTCACTCCTGCCTTTATTCCATTTGTTATTATCAGAGCTCCTATTTCCAATCTTGCCCCTATTGCACAATATCCAGTTATTTCTACTTTTTGCAGCAACTTATAGTCACAGCGTTATAAACTCTATCTACATTTATCTACAAGACTTCAACAGCTTATGAATCCCCGACGTGTGGACAGCTGCGCAGATGTCCGAATGCTTGGCAGGCCGACAGTATCGATTCGTTAGCTGTTGTGGGGTTGCAGAAGTCTTCTGCCGCACGGGAGCTCAATTTGCAGCAGCATTTCCCACTTGGAAACTGTCCGAGTTACGAATAGTTCACAGGACGGGATCTGGCTGTATCTGGGGAGGACCTGTACCTCAGTATCAACGCCACATGGGGGTGGGAGTTTGCAACCTTCACGTGTTTCGACGAACGCAAGCAACCTGGTGTGCACAATCAAATAGAACAAGTTGTCCTACAACTTTAGGCTGTGCACGCCAAATGCAAGAAGAAGAACGCCACTTGCATTTGAAAAGAAAAATCATGTTTTGCCTCTTCACTATTTATCCCTGGTGCCCTTTGCCAAAATATTTGAGTTACCAATTTCCACTTTGCTACCTTATATACTCACCTAGCCTTCTTTTTAATTTTCTAATTTCCAATTGAGATAACCCTTTACCACTTATCATTTGAAACTTTTATCCACAGCCACAACAATTCATTTTGCTAAGACACTGCCCCCCAACCTGATTTACACAAAGCCCACCCCAATGGAACGGCTCTTTTCCAGCACTGCAGTCAGAAGTCCACTCCCAGCACAGCAAAAATATAAATGGAAAATGCTGAAATTATTTGGTTCAGGAAACATTTGAGATGGAGTTATCCAGCATTTTTATCTACCTTCAGGCATTTGGTCTTTTCATTTCAGAATTCTGAATCTACAGCTTTTCTTCCCCCACACCAATCTTTGAGGCACACTTTCACACCCTGGCTGTTCTTCACCCTGTGCCAGTTTGGTGCGGCTCATGCTCAATCCAATACAGTTCTGTTTTTTTATTTAAACCATAGCTGCTTTTACTCCACCTTTCTTCTACCTGTGTTGCCGTTTCCCAAATGGACAACTGGGTCTTGCACTCCTCCCTCTGATACAGTCTCAAAAAGTTGCCCTTAACTCTGGTGCTGGACAAGCCTTGCATTCCAGGGGATTTATCAGTGTAGCTGTAGAGAGCAAGATTGTCTCTGACTATCTATCTTGTTACTCCCCAATTTGAATGACTTCATTTACCACAAAGCTGTTCATTCTCCCTCAGGTTCCGCTCTCATCCACGCAGGTTGCAAGGACGTGTACCTGCTGGGCAGGTATGAGGGCCGAGGCTGCTCTAATACCATTTCCAAACCCTCCTACAGGCTTCATAGTGACACGGGCCCTCTTGACTGACCAGTCTGTAACAAAGCATCCAGATAACTGCACAAACCCAGCTCAGTTTCCACAATATATCTCTAACAACCCACCTCTCCTTTCCCTCCCACCACACTTCCCTCTTCTCCAACAACCCCCCCCCCCCCAAAACTGCGTTTCACCCTCAGGCTTCACAATTCACAACTCTTCAATTATTTTGTCTCACACCTGTTTTTTAATATCTTTATCTTTATCCAACCATCTGTCTATCAAGAAAAACACCTGTCATGCTTTGTCCTGCCCCTGCTCTTCCACTTTTCTTCCCCCCACACAATCAGTCTGAAGAAGGGTACCGAACCAACGCGTCACCTATCCATGTTCTCCAGGGATGCTGCCTGACCCGCTGAGTTACTCCAGCACTGTGTGTACTTTTTACCCTTCAATGTGCAGATGTTTACTGCAGGTCTGGTCATATAGATGTCATAGCTTTACATCAATTCTCACTTCCATCACACTGCAGCTGCAAGACGTCACCCGCCCGGTAAAGGTCCTCTAATTAGTTTAATTTTTTTTTAAATACACGGCCTATATTCTATCCATCTATCTGCACTTCTAAGCATTGTGCAGTGTTCAGTTCAGTAACTAATCTGATTTCAGTTGCAACTCTATGCTGAATCATTCTTCTGACCTACTTGGCTCATTGATAAGTCATTCGTGAATTTAACAAAATTATAATTCTGTAACTACGTGCCCATCAGGTTCTACTTGAGACAGAGGGGTGCAAGAAAGATAAATGCCGAGAATGGGAGAACTGACCCGTGAAGGAAAATTGAGCAGACTTGCATCATATGCTTCAGTTCTGAAGAATCTGATCACATTGAAGCAACATAATTATTGCCAGAATGAAAGCAAAGATGATGTTTCCCCTGCCAGCGGTGTCCAGAACCAGAAGTTGCAGTTGCACAATAAGAGGTCAGCCTTTATTTAGATGGAAGGAAAATCCTTTCCTCAAAGTGTAGCAATCATTGAAATATTCTTCCCAGGAAAGGCATGGAGGCTCAGTCACCAAGCATATTCAAGGCAACTTGATTGATCCCCTCAAAATCCAAGTAGCTAAAAAAAACATTTCCTGCTTTTCCCCCATTCCCCCCCCCCTCCATTATTATCAGTCTGAAGTAGGGCTCCAGCCAGAAACATCAGCTGTCCACTTTCTCCACATGTGGCAGAAGGAGATAACAGTGGCGCAGCTGGTAGAACTGTTGCCTTACACTGCCAAAGACCCGGGTTTGATCCCGACCTCGAGTGTTGCCTGTGTGGAGTTTGCACATTCTCCCTGTGACCATGTGGGTTTCTTCTGGGTGCTCGGGTTTCCTGCCACATCCCAAAGGTGTTTGGCAGCATCTCTGGATAAATACAAAAATCCTATTTCTTTTCTCCAAAGATGCTGCCCGACCCACTGAGTTACTCCAGTAATTTGTGTCGATCTTCAGTGCAAAACTAGCATCTGAAGTCCTTACTACACGTCCCAAGGACATACTGGTTTGTAGGTTTAGTTTAGATTAGAGATACAGAGCGGAAACAGGCTCTTCGGCCCACCGGGTCGACACCGCCCAGCGACCCCCGCACACTAACACTATTCTACACACACTAGGGACAATTTACACATACACCAAGCCAATTAACCTATAAACCTGTACGCCTTTGGAGCGTGGGAGGAATAAAAATAGCGGAGAAAATCCATGCGGTCACGGTGAGAACGTACAAACTCCAGACAGACAGCACCCGTAGTTGGGATCGAACCCGGGTCTCCGCTGCTGCACGCACTGTAAGGCAGCAACTCTACCGCTGCGCCACCGTGACAGCCTTGTGAAATTGTACCCAGTGTATATGGAGTGTGTGATGTCTTTGTAATGTGCTACAGGTAATATATAATGTAAATGCCAGCTTCTCTTTTGGCCTCAAGGGGCACTGGCATTGACATTATATATTACATTAGATATAGTACATTACAGAGGCATCACATCTCCTTCTTCACTTTAAAGACATCACAGAGTGGATGCTAAAGTGGAATAACATAGAAATAGTGTGAACGGGTGAACGAAGGTCGGTATGGACTTGGTGGGTTGGGGGTGGTGTATCTTTCAATCAAAGTTGCCTGATCCACTGGGTTACTCTAGCACTTTGTATTTAGCTCAAGTATATAACAATGATGACAATACAGAAAAGTGGCTTCAGCATTAATGTTCAACCATGATGTTATTTATCGTGGCAGAAAGAACTTAATAACCTGCTCATTCGTGCTTTTATTCCAAAATTACACACGCAGCACTCCCAGCTTGGGGAAATTAGACCAAAATACCTGAACAGATCAGGCAACGTCCCGCATACACTACATAGTTACCAAGTTTGGCAAAGTGCCATGGAAGAGGAGTGCACTGTGCCAAGAACATTCTACTTTAGATAGAGTGGATGCTGCAAGTGTGTGATTACATGGTTACCAAGGTTTTTTTGGTAACATTTCACAAATAAAACATGGACATGGAGGGAGGGGGGGGGGGGGTGGGAGAGACAGAGAAAGATTTCCATCGACCATCCCGAGAAGCTGATGTAGGAAATTTATTTCAGCGCTATCTCTGTCCTGCAATTATTGAAGCCTGCCCAAGTGCAGTCACCTAGTCACCTCCTTGAATCTGACATTCCTTACGCATAGGCCTCAACAGTAAGTGGCAGTCAAGCACATCGCTCAACCAGTGCCAAAATATTCTGGCTAAACAACAATTAGGAGTAAAAGCCATTCTAGAGAGTAACAGAGTCAGACAGCATAGAAACACACCCTTCGGCCCAACTCATCCAAGCCAACAAGGTTTTATAAGAAAGTTACATTCAGATTAGAGAATCAGACAGAATAAACAGTACAAGCACAATGAAACAAGTGCAAAACAGCAGAAAGGTGCAAGGTTGTAATGCAAGTTGTGCGGAAAATACTAAAGTATAACAATAGGGCAGCAGAATGAGGTCGAGTTAGGGTAGAGCATGTGGCATCACCTCTGAGAAGCGAGTGAGAAAGTGTTTGAGAGCAGTGGGGAAGGAGCTATTCTTGAGGCTGGACAGACATGCTTTCAAACTCCATAAGGTGGAAGAAAGGAAGAAGATTGGCCAGGGTAGCAGCATCCTCCAGCCTTGCTGATGCGATGCACCATGAAGACAGACTACGTAGAAGCAAGATGCCAAGGGTTTGGACACGCTAGAGGCTGGAAACATGTTCCCGATGTTGGGGGAGTCCAGAACCAGAGGCCACAGTTTAAGAATAAGGAGTAAGCCATTTAGAACGGAGACAAGGAAACACCTTTTCTCACAGAGAGTTGTGAGTCAGTGGAATTCTCTGCCTCAGAGGACGGTGGAGGCAGGTTCTCTGGATGCTTTCAAGAGAGAGCTAGATAGGGCTCTTAAAAATCAGGGGATATGGGGAGAAGGCAGGAACGGAGTACTGATTGGGGATGATCAGCCATGATCACATTGAACAGCAGTGCTGGCTCGAAGGGCCGAATGGCCTACTCCTGCACCTATTGTCGTCAATCTGTGACGGACTGGGCTGTATTCACCACTCTCTGCAGGTCCCACTTGCCCACATACTGCTCAAACATTCCTATCCATAAACTGTCTAAATCACCTTTGCACCCATCTCTACGACACATTCCATATACCCACCACCCTGTGAAGCACTTGCTCATCTGAACTCTTTTAAATCTTTCCCCTCTCACCTTAAACCCATGCCCTTTAGTTCTGGTTTCCCACTGGGAAAAAGACTGACTATTCACCTTATCTAGGCCTCTCAAGATTTTCTATACCTCTACAAGGTCACTCTTCACCCTCTGCTCCAGAAGGAAAAAAATCCCATTATAATTAGATGTTGTTTTTCTTGACACAAAGGCTCGTTAAGCTACCCAAACAGTAAGGGATAATTTTAACTCAAAAGAAAACCAAACTGATTAAAATCAACTTGATTAACCATCTCTAAGGGAATGTGAAGTGCAGATGCTGGTTTAAACCGAAGATAGACACAATATGCTGGAGAAACTCAGCAGGACCGGCAGCATTTCTGGAGAGAAGGAATGGGTGACATTTCAGGTCGAGAAGAAGGGTTTCAACCCGAAACGTCACCCAATCCTTCTCTCTAGAGATGCTGCCTGTCCTGCCGAGCTACTCCAGCATTATATGTCTATCATCACTACGGGAACACAGTTTTAGACACATCCATCACCTACAGAACAGCTAATTTTTCTTCTTGAGTAAACTTATTTCCAGTACTGACTAAAATGGAATATATTTTCTTCCAGAAATGCCAAATACAGACACCTGGAAAATCCCAAGGTGCGCTGAGCTCCTAATCTTGGCTAGACTGTCATGAGGCACAGCAAGTATAAATCACTTCTACACAAGCAAGTGCAAAAATTAAAGAAAAAGTATAGATGAGATCCTAATATCAGAACTCGGGGGGGCAGGGCAAAATAATATGCAATACATGAGCGAACAAACACACACGCGCACGTATAAAACATCTCAAAGACATGCAAACTTGACATGTTCTCCATGTTTCTCCACCCACAGATGATGACCCACTTAGCATTTCAGTTACTGTGTTTTTATGTCAGATTTCCAGCATTTTTCTTTGTATTACTGAGATATGTAAACAGATCTGGTAGACATTCAGAAGAGGAATTAAAGGTAACCTAGATACATCAGGTGGAGTTGACATAATTTCAAACGAGCTTAGAAGGGTTAACCTTTTCCGAAAAGACGCCGCCAGGTAACAATCATTGTGGGTTATATAACTGTGGGAGGCACTTGCCTGAGGTGCAGAGGGAGCAACGCAATATTTGTAATATGTATACCTTACAGCTCAGAATAATATTACGCTAACTCCTGACACCTCTAAATATAAAAAGGATACACAGTATTATTAAATTCAAATATCCAACAGACATACACGTTTGAGCCTACAAATTGCAAAACTAACTTCCTCTCTCCACTTTTGGTAATTATTCATTCATTCTTATCTGTGTGTACTTTTGATGCTATTTATTACAATACTGTGGAGCTCTTGTTAGCATAGAGATTTTTTAATGTATTTTCCGATATGGACAATCGACTTATGGACGTCTGTAGAAATGGTACACGTTCATAACCTGTGTAGCTAAAATTGGAAAACTGCAAATCAGTCAAACTGCAGCAATACATCTTAGTTCAAGGAAGCTACTCTGCAGTAAATGAGAGGGTGATAACGTGCATATTGATCCAGCTTCCCACAACAAGAGGATGCAGAAATATAGTGGGTTGAGGTTCCATGTGAGATTAGATAGACACAAAATGCTGGAGTAACTCAGCGGGACAGGCAGCATCTCTGGAGAGAAGGAATGGGTGACGTTTCAGCTCGAGACCTTCTTCAGAAGTAAGTTTAGTTTAGTTTATTGATACAGCATGGAAACAGGCCCTTCAGCCCGCCGACTCTGCACTGACTAATGATTAACACAAGCGTACACGCACACATTAGGGACAATTTACACTGACACCAAGTATGCAAACCCAAGCCAATTAACCTACAAACCTGTACGTCTTTGGAGTGTGGGAGGAAACCAAAGAACTCAGAGAAAACCCACACAGGTCACGGGGAGGACGTACAAACTCTATACAGACAGTGCCCGTAGTCAGGATTCGGCGCTGTCTCTGGCGTTGCAAGGCAGCAACTCTACCGCTGCGCCACCATACCGCCCCTTACAATTGTTCAAATGGCCATTCATTTCATATTTATCTGTTCAGGTGGGACAGCATAGTATACAGCTACAAGGCATCGCAATCAAACTAAATTACACGCCCTTTGGATACCTAGATCTGCATTTTGTGGAGATAGTCAGCAAGAGTTTCTCTTGTTATGAGCTGTTCAGACTCATGTTCAGCTTCCTGAATATTGTCTTTGTCAGAAGACCTGGATATTCTTTACCTGTTACCTGGACAATCAAGCGAGCACAAAAATTCCAAACACACCATTAGACCACAAACACACAGCTAATCACCACATAATGAAATTCAGCTACATAAAATAGAACTTTAATTTCATTAAAGTTCATTAAAATCTTTTCTTAGTAAATCGGACCAATGTAATACTGCAGGAAGAACATTTTTCTCAAAAGCTGCGTTGTGCTAATACACACGATTTGCAAAAGCTGTTAAAATTGGTGTTGGAAACTAATTATTGATGATCCAATGCAAGTCCCTGGAATAGTCAAGACTCCTGGACTTAGAAGCACATATTAAGACCGGTATTTTTATATTTCAATCTGAACTTTAAATAGTCATTTAGGCCGAACCGTTCTTTTAATAAAACCATATTTTCTTCTCACGGTCACTTACCAATGAAATGCTTGATTTACAACAACCTGGCCCATCATTAATAACTGCATTTCCTTCCCCCCATCCAATAAAAACCCAGCAGACCCGAAAAGTTATTTTTATTTCATATTCTCCTATTTCTTAAAAAATACAGATCATCTTAAATATATTTATGCAAGATTCCCATCACAGTTGAATCAAGCAACATACTTTCTCACCCAGTGGCACACGGTGCTGGAGTAACTCAGCAGGTCAGGCAGCATCTCTGGCCTGACCAGCCGAATACTCCAGAGATGCTGCTGATTTACGGCAGCACTGTGTTTAAGAAAGAACTGCAGATGCTGAAAGAATTGAAGGTAGACAAAAAATGCTGGAGAAACTCAGCGGGTGAGGCAGCATCTATGGAGAGAAGGAATAGGCGATGTTTTGGGTTGAGACCCAAAACGTCGCCAATTCCTTCTCTCCTTAGAAACTGCCTCACTCGCTGAGTTCCTCCAGCATTTTTGTCTATTCCAGCACTGTGTGTCCTTGTGTGTATTAATTCGCATCTGCAGTTCTTTGTTTCTACATTTTACCATCTACTGACCCTTGCTGACTAATACAGATTTGAATCTTTCCTGCAAAACCAGACAAATATGTCACTGGTCATCAACATATTCTTTACAATTAATAAAACTGTAGCAATGTCAATAAAATATCTAGACAATCAAGTCTTCTAAGTTTCACACAAGACAAAGTCAGCGGTAACATCCCATCAATTGCAAAAGAGTGAATGATCAGTTTTAGAGACAGAGTGATACAGCGTGGAAACAGCCCCTTCGGCACAACATGTCCCATCTACACTAGTCCCACCTGCCCGTGTTTGGTCCATATCCCTCCAAACCTGTCCTATTCATGTACTTGTCTAACTGTTTCATAAACGTTGAGATAGTCCCAGCCTCAACTACCTCCTCTAGCAGCTCGTTCCATACACCCACCACCCTCTGTGTGAAAAGGTTACTCATCAGATTCCTATTAAAACTTTTCCCCGTCACCTTAAACCTATGTCCTCTGGACGTAGCTCACACACTTTTATTAATTAAGCACCCAAACTCTGACGGCAGGTGTAACATCAAACGGTATCATGTGATGGGGATTCATAGAGCTGATGCACCAGACAATGCCCAGCAATCCCTGTGTGGGCAGTTCCTGGTGCTGGAATGTCTAATATTTTCCTCTGTTGGATCAACGTTAAAAAGATACACATGATAGTTAAGAAATACTATCCCGCAAATTTCTACAGTTGCCAATGGTCAAGTAATATGTCTTCCTGGCCCAGAACTAACTTTACATGTCACCTGCTTTTAACATCAAATTCTTTATGTGGAGCACAAAGTGAGACGTGGACACAGTCTGAAATGCTTCATTTTCATTCATATCCAAATAAACGTCCATCATTTGAAAACTTTCACTTTGTATTACACCTTTCCTTCTCCCTCTCAAGTGTGTTTATCCACTTCTTTTCAGACATTCTCTCGCCTTTATCTGATAATGAATTATCTATATATACACACCAAATTACCCTCCAGTTCCTTCAGCTCTATTACCCTCCAATCAGCTAAAGAAACAAGTCTTGTACCATCAATTGGCCAGCGAAGGTCCACGACTTAACATATTAATTGAGTCCACCTCAGTCTAATTAATTTTTTTGATGATTTTTTGATGAAGCAGCTGGGCTTGTACACTCTGGAGTTTAGACGGATGAGAAGGGATCTTATTGAAACATATAAGATTGTTAAGGGCTTGGACACACTGGAGGCAGGAAGCATGTTGGGGGGAGTCCAGAACCAGGGGCCACAGTTTAAGAAAAAGGAGTAAGCCATTTAGAACGGAGATGAGGAAACACTTTTTCTCACAGACAGTAGTGTGTGGAATTCTCTGCCTCAGAGGGCAGAGGCAGGTTCTCTGGATGCTTTCATGAGAGAGCTGGATAGGGCTCTTAAAGATAGCGGAGTCAGGGGATATGGGGAAAAGGCAGGAACGGAGGACTGATTGGGGATGATCAGCCATGATCACATTGAATGGCGGTGCTCGCTCGAAGGGCCGAATGGCCTACTCCTGCACCTATTGTCTATTGATTCAAGCGCCTCACTAGATAAAAGCACTGAGGGCTCAAACGTGTCCCTTTCTCTCTAGATTCAGGGCCTTGCTGAAGAAACGAGTTGAGTTTTATTATTGTGAATGTTGAACCTGTTTCTTGCACAAGCTGGAAACTTGCCAGTAGAGATCACTGGATTCTGGATGTTAAAAGAGAACATGTAACATATGCCTGCAATAGCACTCAGCTTTGCTGCTTTTCCTCGTAATACTGACATCTGAAAGAAGGCAGATTCTATTCCATTAAACATAGTCCGAGCACTCAAGAAATGTGTACTTTAAAAATCTACGCATTTGTAAATAACTGCACAGATTCTGTGAACTACTTTTCTCGCGACTGAATGAATACAAGGAAAATCTTTTGGACTCGTTGATAATTGTCTGGAATAAACCGTGGCACAACAGGTTATCGAAAATGCAACTTGATGTATTACATACTAGAGCTTTGAAGGACTCAAGAGCAGTACAAATTTTTCATATGTTTAGTTCCCCCATAAATAAACCAACTTCTCCCAAAGTGCAACTCCACGTAAATAAAACAGTAAATGTCTGCAACATTCAGGTCAAAAGGCATTTGTGGAGAGAGATGGATTGAACGTTTAAACTACATCACCTTTGACCAGAATCACTGAAGAAGATAAACCTGAAACTCCATAAATGTTGCTGACCTGTTGAATATTTCTAGCATTTTAAACTCTACTTTCAGATCTTCAGACTAACGTGTTTTTAAAATAAAATTCAGGACCACAGACTCCAGTCGTCTCTCCTAGCTCATCCAAACAATTATCTGCTTATGTCCACACACTTAAGTAGTGGCCACATCAAAAAGCAAGACAATGCAGGTGTTAGAAATCAGAAGTAAAAACAGAAAACTCTGGAAGGGTTAGAAAGGTCAGGCAGCATCTGCGGACAGAGATACGGATGTCAACTTTTCAAGTTAGTGAGCTTTCATCTGAATTTTCCAAAGGTAAGTGACTAGCATTGTTAAATCAGCTTCTCTCTCCACGGATGTAATACATAGCTACGAGTTCTTAGAAGCAACTTGTCCTGGACCAGCCATATCGAAGCAATGGCCAAGAAAGCACACCAACGCCTCTACTTTCTTAGAAGGCTTAGGAAGTTCAGCATGTCCTTGTTTACTTTCTCCAACTTCTACAGATGCACTGAAAAATACATTTTATGAGGATGCATCAGAGCATGGTTCCATTCAAGACCACAAGTTGCAGAGTGTTCTGGATGTAGCCCAGACCATCATGCAAAACAACCTCCCTTCCATCGACTCCATCTACATGATGCTGCCTTGGCAAGGACAGCACCATAATCAAGGACCAGTCTCACACGGGTCACTCCCTTTTCACTCCTCTTCCATCAGGGAAAAGGTACAGAAATGTACAAACGCATACCTCCCAGATTCAGGGACAGTTTCTTCCCAGCTGTCATCAGGCAACTGAATCATCGTATGACTAACTAGATTGTGATTCTGACCTCCCATCTACCTCACTGGATAATCTCAGACTATCTCTAATCTGACTTTAGCTTGCACTAAACGTTATTCCATTCATCCTGCACCTGTACACTGTAGATGGCTTGATTGTAATCATGTATAGTCTTCCACTGACTGGATGGCACACAACAACATTATTTTCGCTGAAACGTGGTCTACATGACAACAATAAACTAAACGTACAGTATTAAATTTTACCTAAACAAGGAGGTCAGGCTACCGAAGAATCATAATCGTTCTGAGACCATTTGGCGCATGGTGTTACACAAGCCCGCTGTAGAACAATTCGCAAAAATTCCCATGTGTTGTCCCTCTATCCCTGCAAGTTTATTTTTCTGAACTCAGAACTCAATTTGGTTTTCAGATTAAGATGAGTTTATCATATATACCAGGGTGCAATGAAATTCTTTGTTCACATAACTTGGACAAGTTCAACACAGAACAAAGATTGTCGTGCAATCGGAAGTTGTGCAAAATAAACCCCAGCTTAAACAGAATTACCGAAGGAGGTAGAATTAAGGGTAAGAGTGTGAAAGAGGAGATTAGCTCAGGAGTCTGATAGTAGTTGGGAAGAAGTTGTTCTTGAGCCTGGCTGCCTGAGCTTTTATATCTTCACCCAGAAAGTAGAAGGCAGAAAAACTAGATCAACGCCTATCTGCCTTCTACCATTTTCATAGGCACCAGTTTCACACTATCACTACTCAAAAAGTAAGAAAGTTCTTTCCCACATCCACTATATATGTTGTGCGAAGTCTCACTTCTACGCCCATTCCCTGCATGGCTTGCTAATGAACAGTCCACATTTAAAAGACTTGCCAGTTTTACACCTCTCTCAAATCTATCTTTGCTTCGAGTAGGACATGGTTGGCATCAAAGCGGAGTCTGACCCCACGTTCCAACAGAGTAAATGCGCATTCGACCCAGAACCTCAACCGATTGTTCTCCATGAGCCATGACAGTCTGAAGCAAAGTCTCGACCCGAAGCGTTACCCATTCCTTCTCTCCAGAGTTGCTATCTGACCCGCTGAGTTACTCCAGCTTTTTGTGTCTATCTGCACTTTCCACAACCACTCATCAATAGTTTAATCACCCAATCATCACAACTGATAATCCAATTATCATAAAAGTAAAAGTAAACAGATGTTGAAAATCTGACATAAATCAAAAAATGTTGAAAATTTGAAGAAAGAACAGCAAGGGGAAAGGAATTACACATGCAGGTTGACGACCTCCCATTGAGAGCATTGACCTGAAACATGGCCCGCTTTTCCCTACACAGATGCTGGCGGAGATGCTGTTTTATTTCAGTCATTCTCACATGGTATCAGAGGCAGCTTGCAGCACACAGCTGACTGTTGCATCTCCTGTCTCAAAGTGGCTGCATTGCAACACTTCATTTGCTGTAACATAATTTGGGTTTCCCTTATGGAGAGGCGAAAGATAGCTACGCAAATTCAAATCTTGTCCTCTCCCTTCTCACCAGCAGAATAACCTTGAGATCAAACCAACAGCAGACACCTGCGTTTGCGTAGGGCAGTGTTACAACCTCCTTCAAGTTACTTCTAAAGTACGAGCATTTTTACAGCAACTTTTCCATACCTGACAGCTACCCAAAGTAAGCAAATAGGACTAGAAACCATGGTTTTTAGTTCCTGATCCCTTAAACTTTTCCTCTTTCACTTTAAACCTGTGGCCTCTAGTTACCGATCCCTTACACCTTTCCACTCTCACCGTTAACCTTTCCTCTTTCATTTTAAACCTGTGAGACTGAGATGGGGCGTGGATAAGTAGTCCAAAGGTCCCGTTTCTGTGCCCAACTAGATCTTGTGGGAAACCGAGCAATATTTGATTCAATCTTGCAATTTTATTTACATTTCTACAGTTTAATTCACACTAATGTCTGTGTATCTATATATTTATAGCATCTTATTGTGAGGCATCAGCTTTTCCATTCAAGTAAACCTGCTGCCTCACAGAGCCAGAGACCCGGGTTTGATTCTGACCTCGGGTCCCGATTGTGTGGAGCTAGGGTATCCTCCGGGTGCTCCGGTTTCCTCCCACATCCCAAAGACAAGCAGATTTCTTGGTCAATTGGCCTCTGTCAAATTGCCCCTAGTGTGTAGGGAATGGATGAGAAAGTATGATGACATAGAACAAATGTGAACAGGTGATCGATAGTCAGTGTGGACTCAGTGGGCTGAAGGGCCTGTTTCCATAGTAAACTGAATCAAGGCATAAATAAACACTGCAATAAATTATTTTTATATCATACATATTACTATCACAACTATGGACCAGATCTGCCATCTGTATTTAGAGTTAAGAGGACGAAATCAGGCCCTTCGGCCCAACTCACCCGTGCCAACCATCTACGCTAGTCCAATTTGCTTGCATTTGATCTATATCCTTCCAAACTTGTCCAAGTGTCTTGCAAATGTTGTTACTGCATGTCCCTCAACTACTTCCTCTGGCAGCTTGTTCCTCATACCCACATAAATAAATATGTACATATACACTTTGTCGTACGTGTGTGTGAAAAAGTTGCCATTTCGGTTCCTATTAAATCTTCCCCCTCTCACATTAAACCAATGGCCTCTAGTTTCTGATCCGTTAAACCTCTCTGCTCAACTTAAAATTACAGCCTCTAATTTCTGATGCCTTGAGCCTTTCTCGTCTCACCCAAAACCCATGGTTCTACTTCCTGATCCCTAGTTAAACCTTTCCCCTTTCACTGTAAACCTATGACCTCTAGTTCCCGATCCCTTAAACCTTTCACCTTCACCGTAAACCTTTCCACCTTCACCGTAAACCTTTCCTCATTCATTTTAAACCTATGGCCTCTAGTTCCTGATCCACTGTCTTTCCCCTCTCACCTTAAACCTATGGCCTCTAGTTCCTGATCCCATAAGTCTTTCTTCTCTTAACTTTAACCTACATGCTCTAGTCTCTGATCCCTTAGACCTTCCTCCTCTCACCTTCAGCCCATGGCCTCTAGTTCCTGATCCCTTAAATCTTTCTCATCTCACATTAAACGTGTCCTTTTCCCCCCCCCCCCCCCCCGACCCCTCACCTTAAACCTATGGTCTCTAGTTCCTGATCCCTTGGGCCGTTCTTCTCTTAACTTTAACCTACATGCTCTAGTCCCTGATCCCTTAGATCTTCCTCCTCTCAACATAAACCTGTGTCCTCTAGTTCCTGACCCCTTAAACCTTCTCTCCCACCTTAAACTTCTCTCCCCTCTCCGCACTCACACTAAATCTACATCCTCTCGCTCCTGATCCCCAGAGACTCTGAGATTGCTGGGGGAGGGGAGGGGGGGGGGGGGGGAAGAGAAGACTCAAACTTTGCTCCGGGGAGGGGGAAGAGTCAGAGGGGGGGTGGGGTGGGGAAGAGTCAGGGGGGGGGGGTAAGAGTCAGGGGGGGGGGGGGGGGAAGAGTCAGGGGGGGGGGGGGAAGAGTCAGGGGGGGGGGGAGAAGAGTCAGAGGGGGGGGGGGGGAGGGAGAGAGATGGGGAGGGAAGAGTCAGAGGGTGAAGGGGGGGGGGGGGGGGTTTGAACTCACCGGGAGTCAGCGGGAGCGGGGTGGGGGGGGGAGAGTCCCCACCGCCGGCCGGGAATGAAGCTGCTTCTCGCCCAGTGGAGAGGTGGTGAGATGCAAAGTTAACCCGCCGCCGAGAAAGCCGCTGCATTGGGCGCCGGTGTGTTGTGGCGTCGCCTGGTCCGGCCCGGCCCGGCCTGGTTCTGTTGGCCGCGGCCTCCACAAGCCCTGGGTCGCGGGCGGCAGCTCCCGGACAGTCCGCGGCTCCGGCTCGGCCTCGGCCTCTCGCTCTCCCCGCTGGGCCTCGAGGTGGGGGTGGGGGGAGAGGAGGCAGACAAATAAACAAACAGGCGGCAGGGGAAGGTGAGTGAGGGGGGAGGTGGAGAGGCCGCCGCTCCGTACACGCACACACACGCGCCGCCCGCCGCCGCCGCTCTCACTTCACTTCACTCGCGCCCGAGCCCGCCCGCACAACATGTCCGCCCCGCCGCGGTCCTCCCGCCCCGGTCCTCCAGTATCCCACACCGCCCCGCGCCACCGGCCGACAGGGCCATCCTGCTGCCGCCGCCGCCTCGGCCGCCCAGCCTGACTTCCGCTTCCTGGATAAAGATGCACATCAAATATCCTACAGACTCACACATGTGTAGATGTACACACACACACACACACAGAGGTGTAGGTCATATACACTCATGTACACAGAGTATAGGTCATATACAATTATATATACACACACAGCATAGATCATATACACGTATACACACAGTATAGATCATATACAATTATATATACACACCGTATAGATCATATACACACCGTATAGATCATATACACTTATATACACACAGTATAGATCATATACACACAGTATAGATTATATACCATTCTATACACACTGTGGATCATACACACTCATATATAGTATATAGCACAGTATAGATCATATACACTTATATACACACAGTGTAGATCATATACCATTCTATACACACAGTATAGATCATACACACTTATATACACACAATATAGATCATATACACTTGTATATACATATACACACACACATAGTATAGATCATACACACTTGTGCACACACAAAAATAGACACTTATATACACATATATATAGGCACATGCACACTTATATACACATACACGCACATATAGACACATACACACTTATATTCACGTATACATAGACACATACAGTTATACACACATATATAGACACATACACACATATCACTTATATACACTTATCCACACACATATATATACACACACACACACACACACAATATATGTATAGAGAGAGAGACAGTTTCCTATATCAAGTTTTATACATTACATTAATTTACTATGTACATCAAGGTGCTGTACATATATAGGAATATATATGTATATTCCAAGATCAAATTTTATATATTTGCACTAATTTACTATATAAAGTACATTAAGGTGCTATACATATATAGATTATATATACACATATATATATATAAGTTATATGTACATATATATAGAGAGATTCCTAGATCATGTTATATGCATTACATTCATTTACTATACAATATGTACATTAAGGTGCTATAAATATATGGCATTTCAAGATATTTCATATATTTGGCATTTCAAGATAATATGTTGTATATTTTGCAATTCTGGATAATATTTTATATATTTCACTACATTACATTAATTGACTATAAAGTACATTAAGGCGATAGAAATATATAAATATGCCATTTCAAGATATTTTATATATTTGGCATTTCTAGATAATATTTAATATATTACTGTGACGGGCCGAGCCATTTTGGTCTCGAACTATAAAGCTATATTAAGATGCACATTAAGGTGCTATAAATATATAGATATGTGGCATTTCTAGATAATATTTAATACACTACATTAATTTACTATATAAAGCTAGAAATTAAGATGCTATAAATATGGCATTTCAAGCTAATACTTTATATATTTGGCATTTCAGGATAATATTTTATATATTTGAACTAAGGATTGTATATTCACCCTGTCTATTCCCCCGTTTCCATGCTGTGTGAGTCGGTGACACTGTCTTTTAAAAAATCTTTCAATGCATCTCAGTGGGCAGATGAGGGTTTGGTTTAATATCTCGTATAAAAGATCAATCGTCAAGCAGTGGAGTGCTGCCTCTTAACCTTTGTGTGAACATCTTTAGATCTTTGGAGATATGCGTGCCACTGAATAAGCCACAGGTGACACATGAAACCACAAATGTATTGTATTGTATATCTTTATTATCATTTTTCCTGAGTACTTACATACCCAGAGGAAACAAAAAAACATTGCTCAACTCTTCAGAACTACCCTAAAATCGTCAGGGAATTTAGTTTAATTTAGTTTACAGGAGGGAGATTATCTTGGAACATAGAACAGCACTGCAGAGGAGCAGCCCCCTTCGGCCCACAATGTCCATACCCCCTCATCTCCTTCCTAAAGGAACGTCCTTTAATTCTGAGGCTATAACCTCTGGTCCTAGACTCTCCCACTAGTGGAAACATCCTCCCCACATCCACTCTATCCAGGTCTCTCACTATTTGTGATACTCGGTTTCTAACCAGATACAGAGCTTTTCCTTTTTCCATTCATTTTCAAACCAATTCACGCAAAGGTTTACGAGAGATTTCTGTAACAGAGAAAGTCCATTCAGCCCATTGTGCATGTGGTGGTTGAGGCTGAGGTGCCATGGCTGGCCCCACCTTCTACCACTGGGTCCATAGCCCTGCAGGTCACAGCTCATGTCCATAACCATGTACTGTCAAGGTGATGAGGCTTTAGTGGCTCCATGAGAATGATTCCAGAGAAGATTAGGTTAATGTACGAGGTGCATTTGAAGGCTCTGGGCCTGTACTCGCTAGAATTTAGGATGAGATGGGGATCTCATTGATACCTGCCAGATAATGAAAGGCCTGGAGAGAGTGGGCATGGAGATGATGTTTCCAGCAGTGGGAATGTCTGGGACCAGAGGGCACAGCCTCATTGTAGGACGCACCTTTGGAATGGAGACGAGGAGGAATTTAAAGAAATTGTGGGTGGAACTCGTTGTTCCAAATCAATGGGGTTTTATTAAGGCAGAGATTGCTAGGTTCTTGATCGAGAAAGATGTTAAAGGATAGGGGAAGAAGGCTGGAGAATGGGGTTGAGAGGGAATGAAAGATCAGCCACGATTGAATGGCAATAGACTCGATGGGCTGAACGGCCTAATGCTGCACCTACAACTTATGAACTTATTGGAAGGATGTCAAAGGTTATGGGGAGAAGGCAGGAGAATGGGATTGAGAGGGAAAAATAGATCAGCCATGATTGAATGGCAAGTAGACTCGATGGGCTGAACGGCCTCATTCTGCTTTAATGTCTTAAGGTCCACATGCCTGTTGATGGAAAAAGTAATGAACACCCTGGCACCAAAACAATAGGCATGAGAGGTCCACAGAGTCAAATGTCACTTTAATGTTTTCACAGAAACTGAAATAACACTTTGCAGCAGGAACAAAGAATTCACAAAACGATATCGACTTGTTACAGTCGTGGAGCAATCATCTCTTCAGGTTCTTTACAATATGTTCAAATGACAGCGTGTCGATCACACATACAGTGTGCCAGTGTGATCGACACTGTACAAGATGTGGAGATGAATGTGGTGTGTGGATCAACCTTGTGTAGGGACCGATACCCTGCAGGGACCCACAATGCTCAGGGTACAGGGACCCACACTGCGTGGACCAACACTGCACAGGGTGCAGGGACCCACACTGCAGGGTGCAGGATCAACACTGTGGGGGTGGGGGGAAGATTCATCCACACACACAGTTACTGCTCCTCTCCCCCTCTGTAAAGTGATGGGCTTTGTGACGACACTGTCTCCACTTCCCGAGTCTTGCCCCACACACACACACGGCAATCCAATCTAACTACGTGACTGCAGAAGGCATTATGTTCCAGTCCAACAATACCAATCCCGACTTGTGATGGAGGAGGCCCTGCAGCAGCCTGGGGCTTGCCTGAATCGGGGGCCGCCCCAGTAGGTTGGACTCTTTCTGTGCCTAAATGGCGCCAGCCAAAGTATGGCGACGTGCGATAAGAATCTGGCTGTGCGGTTGCATCAGGAACCATTGAAGAAACACTAATGACCCGCATGATCACATTCTGGTCAATCTCCCCCCACCTCTCTCTCTTCACGTTAACATTCCCAGTTTTACATATCACCGTGAAGATTTAACATGCTCGATAGTTCTCCACTCCTCCCACCCAAAGTTAATTTTCTTTAGACTAATTGCTTCCATGAGCTGCTCAAGCCAGAAGGGAATTCACAGCACGATGTGCCACAGTAACAAAGATCCCAGCAGTTCCCTGCCTTGGACCAGCCACCCAGGTTGTATCTTAGTTTGGGAAGCAGGGGGGGATTAGCACAGGTTGTTAATTGGGAATAAACTGCGTGGGGATAATGAGCAGGGGCTGTTGAGACTGATACAGCAGTGGGTTCAATTTTAATCGAGCGGGTGTGTGTGTGACATTAAAGGCGACGTCCCAATACAAATCTCCGCTTCCAGTTCTGGGGCCTAATTTAGAAAAGCTAACGGAAGCACAGAGAAAGAGATGGAGAATGACAAATTGCAAACTGCGCGGGGCCCAGATTGTTGACTGTATTCACCTCGCCATTAGTATTAATCCACTGGAGACAGACCAGAGGACATAGGTTCAAGGTGACGGGGAAAAGATTTAATCGGAATCTGAGGGGTAACTTTATCCACACAAAGGGTGGCAGGTGTACAGAACGAGCTGCCAGAGGAGGTCGTCGAGGCTAAAAAACAGTTAAGACGTGAATAGGACAGGTTTGGAGGGGATTTGGACCTAACACAGGTGGGACTAGTGCAGCTGGGACATGTGGGCAGGTAGGGCCGAAGGACCTGTTTCCACACTGTATCACTCCATGACTCTACAACTGTACATGGAGTATGTGACTGGATGGGACGTTAGGGTCAAGATTAAAAGATTGAAATAAATGTTTGATAAACAGTCTTTTTTTCGCAACAAGTGCAATATATAAGCTGATTCAAAATGCACCAAGCTTCCAAAGCCTTGCAAATGGCAATAGTGGGAATCCACCTGACAGAGAGAGAGAAAGAGAGAAAAAGAGAGAGAGAGAGAGAGAGAGAGAGAGAGAGAGAGAGAGAGAGAGAGAGAGAGAGAGAAAAACTGGGTAAATTCTTTCCAACATGGCGACGTAAGCAATCTTCGCAGGGACAACTCTTTGAATCACCGATCCATCGCGCTCTCGTCTGGCTGGCTGAAGCAAGCACGCAGTAGCTGCTCACAGAACTCCAACTCCTCCTGAAATTCATCAACAGCAAAATTAGATGGGATTCATTACTTGTTAATTTTCCTCACTGCTAGGTCTCTCCTCTCCACACGGTGGCGCAGCGGTAGAGTTGCTGCCTCACAGCGCCAGGGACCCGGGTTCCATCTTGACCGCAGGTGCCGTCTGTGAGGAGTTCTCCCCGTGACCTGCGTGGGTTTTCGCCGGGTGCTCTGGTTTCCTCCCACAATTCAAATACGTACAGGTTTGTAGGTTAATTGGCTTCGGTAAAATTGTAAATTGTCCCCAGTGTTCCTTTTGCTCTGGTATTTTATTTAATTCATATGTTTAATCAATAATCTATATACTATTAAAACTCTGTGTGTGTGTGTGTGTCTGCCGACCGACCGGCTGTGTGTCAGATTTGCCCTTTGATACCATGGTTCGCCAAAACCACACTTTCAAACCCCGAGATATTTTCCATTTTGCCACACATTACACTTTTACATTCACCCATTCACTCCTCATTACATTTATACATTTTTATGTACACTTTTTAACATAAAATCCTTCAGCCCCCCCACACACACACACACACCCCCCCCCCCCCCCCACACACACACACACTCACTCATTTTGTGGCCTCCTGCTTGCCAGACACCATAACGGCAGCTGCTGCAGCCCGCTCTCCTCCAAAAACGCCGCCATTTTTTTCCCCGCGGCCGATTTTCGCGACTGAAGCACGTTTTATTATGAATGTTTAATGTTTTAATGTGTCGTTGCTAACTGTCACTGCATGTCATGTTATCACTTGGGGGCAGAGCACCAAGGCAAATTCCTTGTATGTAAAAACTTGGTCAATAAACTTATTCATTCCGTGTGTGTTTAGTTTAAATATACAGAGCAAA
Organism: Okamejei kenojei; assembly: GCA_035221665.1. Taxonomy (NCBI): domain Eukaryota; kingdom Metazoa; phylum Chordata; class Chondrichthyes; order Rajiformes; family Rajidae; genus Okamejei; species Okamejei kenojei. The sequence continues at coordinate 2,962,846 of CM069167.1, forward strand.
GGACCTGTTTCACTGCTGTATATTTAAACTAAACACTCCCTTTCCTTCTGCAGAAGGTGATGGGTTTCACAATACTGCCTCCAGTGGTCACAATACTGGAGTAACTCAGCGGGTCAGGCAGTATTCTCAGGAGAACGTGGATAGGTGACGTTTTGGGTCAGGACCCTTCAGACTGATGGGGTGGGGGAGGGGGGAAAGAGGAAGAAAGTTGGAAGAGAGGAGAGTCAGATCAAAGCGCGGCAGGTAATAGATTGGTACAGGTGAGGGGGAGGGAGTGTGGTGGTTAATAAGGCTGATGGTTGGACAAAGGCAAGAGATGAAATGGCTGAAGGTGTGAGGATTGAAGTGCGAAGCCAGAGGAACGAATGTAGAGGCAGAAGGGGAGAAATAGGGTGAAGTCCAGGTGGGGCATGGGGGGGGGGGGGGGGGGTTGTAGAAAGGGAGAGGAGTCGGCTTCTACATTTCTGTGGCTACTTAGTGGATGAAAGATATTCAAGGTGCATAAATGTGGGAAACTGGCAGTCCAGGTGGCAAAGTAGACGGGTTAAAGAATCAGCCATGTTCTTTCTTACTGTGATAGAAGGATCGGAACCCGAAACGTCACCTGTTCCTTTTGACCAGAGATGCTGCCTGAGCCGCCACGTTACTCTAGGCATTTGTGTCTATGGTATAATCCAGCATCTGCAATTCCTTCCGACGCACTTTTTTCTTACTGTGGCGGCAAGGGGGCTTAACACTGTTGTTTATGGTCACATAAATGTCTTCGATAGAGCACAGCGGATGGGTGCCAGAAGACTAAAGCTAATTCAGTTTTGTTTATTTAGCTTACGGAAGCAACGCGGAAACAGGCCCTTCGGCCCACCGTGTCTGCACTGACCAGTGATCCCCTCACAATAACACCATCCTACTCATTTATTCTTGCACCAAGCCAATTTACCTACAAACCTGTACGCCTTTGGAGTGTGGGAGGAAACTGAAGATCCCGGAGAAAACCCACGCAGGTCATGGGGAGAATGTCCAAACTCTGCACAGACAGCGCCCATAGTCGGGATCGAACCATTGAAATGTTGTAGATGTGCAGCATAAGCCAGTAACGTGCACGTCCACTTTACAGAGGGAGATGGAACTGTCGTGCCATGGAAGAGTTATAGTTCATTAGGGTCAGTCTGAAGAAGGGTTTCGGCCCGAAACGTCGCCTATCTCCTTCGCTCCTTAGATGCTGCTGCACCCGCTAAGTTTCTCCAGCCTTTTGTGTAACCCTCGAGTTATAGTTCATGTTGTGTGCACAGCAGCACCATCATCAGGCGCTTTGATGTACTGCAGGTGCTCGCAAAGAGAAAATTCCCTTTAAATACAAATATGGCCAGAAGCGCTACTTTTTTTGATTGGAAGATACAGCATGGAAACAGGCCCTTCGGCCCATCAAGCCCATGCTGACCCATCGGTCACCCTTTCACACTAGTTCCATGTTATTCAATTTTTGCTCCCCCTCCCGACACACAAAGCCTATTAACCTAAACCCACATGTCTTTGGGGTGTGGGGGGGAAACCCTTGTGCTCAACGGGAAAACCTTTTGTCGTTCTCTTGTCCCGGCGGGACAGGCAGCATTGCTGGAAAGAAGGATTGGGTGACGTTTCGGGTCGAGACCCTTCTTCACACCAGGACTTGGTTTCGAAATGTAGTCGCTTCCAGTGTTCCTGAGACTGAAGAAGGGTTCCGACCCGAAACTTCACCCGCATTTTGTGTCTGTCTTCGACCAGCATTTTGTGTCTGTCTTCGACCAGCATTTTGTGCCTGTCTTCGGTTTAAACCAGCATCTACAGTTCCTTCCTACACATGGCTGATTGGCTTGGTATAAGTGTAAATTGTCCCTAGTGTGTGTAGGGTAGCGGGGATTGCGGGTCAGCATGGGCTCAGTGGGCCGAAGGGCCCGTTTCCATGCTGTATCTCTAAACCGAACTAATGAAGCACCTGAAATTCCTCTTGGTCTTTCAACATCCTCGATCTCTCATTTAGAATATCCTCCAGACCCAGCTCGGGTTCTTGACACTGTTTCACTCCACGAGGGAAATCGGTCACCAGGCTGCAGGGAATAGGTACATGTCATGATTCCAGACTGGCGGCTTGGTCCCGGATTGTACACGGCCAACCCTGCCCACCGCCGGCAAGGCACAACAAAACGACAGCAGTGGAGCACACTGTGGGGGTGCATCACTGCTTGGTTTGGGAAGAGCTCTACCCAAAACACCGAGACAATGCAGAGAAACTCAGCGGATGAGGCAGCATCTCTGGAGAGAAGGAACGGCTGACGTTTCGGGTCGAGTCCCTGCTTCAGACTGGTTTAGGGATAAGGGAGACAACAGATATAGACGATGATATAAAGAGATAAAGAACAACGAATGAAAGATATGCAAAAAAGTAAAGATGATAAAGGAAACAGGCCATTGTTTGCTGTTTGTTAGGTGAAAGTCTGAAAAAGGGTCTTGACCCGAAACGTCAGCTATTCCTTCTCTCCAGAGATGGATATCTTGCATATCTTAATTAATTTGTTCTACATCTCTCTCAACAACACTGTCTATATCTCTCGTTTCCCTTTCCCCTGACTGGTCCGAAGATGAGTCTCGACCTGAAACGTCACCCACTCCTTCTCTCCAGAGATGCCGCTTGTCCCGCTGAGTTACTCCGGCATTTTGTGTCTATCTTCAGTGTAAACTGGCATCTATCTGCAGTTCCTCCCCACACGTGTATTTCACTGTAGCTGCTGCGGGCGACGATAAACAAACCATTGCACGCACCTGCAGAGCGCTCCCAGGACATGCTCGTGAAAGGGATCGTGCTCTGTCTGTAGCAGTGCCACCAACTGCTGGACCATTCCCATGGAGCACAGGACATCTGCGGAAGGGAGAGAAAGCAAGCTCTTCATTATTGGGACTACCGATCTCGGGCAAGCCAAGGTCTTCAATAACACCCATTTACAAGCCATGCTTGTCAAGCGGAATGCCTTGCACACTTTCACGCAGGGCTCTGTCTCTGCCTGACAGTCATCTGTACAAACAAGGAACTGCAGATGCCGGTTTACCAAAAAAAAAGTAAAGACGCAAAAGTGCCAGAGTAACTCAGCGGGTCAGGCAGCATCTCTGTACAATGCAGATAGATGTCGGGACCCTTCTTCAGACATTTCGGGTCGGGACCCTTCTTTGAGTTCTGAAGATCTTCAAGGGTCCCGATCCGAAAAGTCACCTGTCCGTGTTCTCTAGAGCCGCTGCCTGAGCCGCTAAGTTACTCCGGCACTTCCTCCAGTGACAGTGGTCTGGCCTCCTTGGAGCCGGGAGAATTTGACCTGGCAGCGGCCTTCTGCTTCAATGTTCCTCACCCCTCTCATTATGGACATTGGCTGGGCTGCAGTTCCACACAGCTCAGCTCAGCTCCCCCCGCTCCACCCTTATAAGCGCACAGACTTTATCCCACACCAAGCATTGGCAGGCTATTCTACAACCACAGACCCAACATTGCCTTTACCCTGAGACCCCCAAGTGAACTTCTAACCATAGAGGGATGGGGTTGAGAGGAAAGAAAAAGCCTTGCTTAATCATTTATTAATCCTGGTCGACACGGACTCGGCAGGACGAAGGGCCGGTTTCCGTGCTGCATCTCTGAACTAAACTAGATTTCTCTAACCTAATCCAATCTAATCTGACCTGCATTGAGGAACTCTGTTGCAAAGTGAACATAGATGACAAATAAGGGCAGAAGCAAGCTGAGGTACAAAGCCCCTGTGATAGAATAGCCTGCCAATACTTACTGGGGATATTCAGCTTGTGTGGAACTGCATCCGTGCACGAGCCCTCACCTTCAGCAGAGAAGGGGAATAGAACAGGAGAAGGAAAAGCAGTTAAAACTCAATCACAGCACAATGGCACAGGCTCGGAGAACATCCTCCCATCCCCTGCTCACGGGGCGGTGTCTTACGGCCGCACTTGGAGCATACTGGGCTCTGTTTTGGATGAATGTCATTAATCTGGAAAGATCGCAGAGAAGATTTACCAGGACGTGGCCTGGAATCGAGGGCCTGAGCTACAAGGAGAGGTTGGGCAGGCTAGGAATTTATTCCTTGGAGCGCAGGAGGCTGAGGGGTAATGTTATAGAGGTGTAGACAATCGTGAGGGGAATAGACAGGGTAAATGCAGTCTTTTACTCCAGCTAGGAGAATCAAGGGCGAGAGACATTGGTTTAAGGTGAGAGAGGACCGATAATAGGACACTGAGGGGCAACATCTTCACTCAGGAGGTGGGAAGTATATGGAATGAGCTACCAGAGGATGTAGTTGAGGCAGGTACAATAACAACATTTGAAAGGAATAGAGATAGGAAAGGGTTAGGGGGATACGAGCCAAACGTGGGCAAATGGGATGAGCTTAGATGGGGCAGTTTAGTCAGCTGGGCTGAAGGGCCTGTTTCGTTTGACACTGAATCTATCAAGTCTGCAAAATTCTCCAGGGTGGAGAATCACAGATGTTCAACACTATCGAGCGTGCTCTGCTATTCAATCACGGCTGATCTATTTATACCCTCTCAACCCCATTCTCCTGCCTTTTCCCCGTAACCTTTAATGCCCTTTACTAATCAAGAACCTCGCAACCCAGCTGTATGGATATTGATTTCTCAAACTTCACGTAGCCCTTGCATCCCCTCTCTCTCCGTCCCTCCCCCACCAAAATCCTTGTACTAGTTTCAAAGTCGTCTTGTTGAGTCTCATTGTCTGTAACTTGTTCTCACCCAGCCCACAGCTAACGATTGCCTGTTTCAATAGACAATAGGTGCAGGGGTAGGCCATTCAGCCCATCGAGCCAGCACTGCTGATAAAGTTTATCATCGTTACAGATGATAAATGCTTATTTTTCATTCATATCTCTCTGTATCACTGTCTATATCTCTCGTTTCCCTTTCCCATGACTCGCAGACTGAAGAAGGGTCACCTCTTCCTTTTCTCCAGAGATGTTGTCGGTCCCGCTGAGTTACTCCAGCTTTTTGTGTCTATCTTTGGCTTAAACCAGCATAAAAACAAAGAAAGCAGGTGCAGGAGTAGGCCATTCAGCCCTTCGAGCCAGCACCACCATTCAATATAATCATGGCTGATCATCCAGGACCAGTACCTCGTTCCTGTTTTCTTCCCATATCCCTGGACTCAGTTACCACTTAGAGCTAACTCCAACTCTCTCTTGAATACATCAGTATTCAAGAGGCATCTGCAGTTCCTCCCTACACAAGAACCAGTCAAAAATAAATTTCTGCTTTTGAATCGGACTCTCTCGCTATATGGCCTCCCTCATGCCCCAGCCCCTGCACGATCGCTGCCACCCCTGCCCTGAGCCGCCACCCCTGCACAGTGCTGCCATCCCCGTCCAGCGCGGCTGCAGCAGAGTCTAACCTTTGTGCTCGGGGCTGCTGATCAGCAGGTTCTGCAGCAGGAACGCAGCCTTCACCTTCAGCTTCTCCACGCTGCTCTGCATGGCCCGCATCAGCACCGAGAAGCCGTCATGGTGGATAAACTCCCGCAGCCCGGCCTCCTGCTCGCGCACCAGGCCTGCGGAGCAGAGGGGGGCCGGTTAACATCAACCGCGCAGTGCATACACACCCACACACCCTTTACAGCAGCCACACAGCACAGGCTGTATTTATTATTGCTACCAGTACCCAGGTTCAGCGAGAAGCTTTTAGTTTAGTGAAACAGCGTGGGAACAGGTCCTTCCGTCCACCAAATCCGCGTCGACCAACAATCCCCGCATGCTAAGGACAAATTTAAACATTTATACCAAGCCAATTAACCTACAAATCTGTATGTCTTTGGAATGTTGTTGGAAACCGGAGCACCCGGAGAAAACCAACGCGGTCGCGGGGAGAACGTACAAACTCCGTACAGATAGCATCCGTAGTCAGGATCGAACGCGGGTCTCTGGCGCTGTGCGGCAGCAACTCTACCGCTGGGCCGCGTTGCTTTTGCTGCCATTCAGTACAATACCACGGAGGTATGGTTAGGATATGAGGACTGAACTTTGGTGCATTCCATCACATTGGGAAATGTTGATTCAGCTGTGGGGGGACGTTTTATGTTTTATTTAAATTCTAAAGTGTTGTGTTTATCTTATTTGTATGCTGCATGGTAACTGAAATTTCACTGCACCAATTGGTGTATGTGACAATAAATGTCCTTTGTCCCTTTGATAGAGAGATATTTTTGCATTTTCCGAGTTACAGTAGGGTGGCACGGTGGCGCAGCGGTAGAGTTGCTGACTCACAGCGCCAGAGACCCGGGTTCCATCCCGACTACAGGTGCTCTCTGTACGGAGTTTGTACATTCTCCCCGTGACCTGCGTGAGTTTGCTCTGGGCCATCCAGTTTCCTCCCACTCTGCAAAGATGTACAGGTTTGTACATTAATTGGCTTGGTATGAATGTTAAATTGTCCCCAGTGTGTGTAGGATAGTGTTAGTGTGCGGGGATCGCTGGTCGGCATGGACTTGGTGGGCCGAAGGACCTGTTTTCCGTGCTGTATCTCGAAATTAAACTGCAGTCAAGTCAACTTAAAGATGCCTGTATAAACAGAGTCCGTTCCTTACCCGGGATCAGCCTCTGATATTGGGGGCAACATTTTTTAGCACACGCAGGTCTCTCTCCCAATCTTACACTTCCCCCCGTGGTGCGTGGGCAGTGGTACTCACACGATACGGCGAAGAGCGTCTTGATTCGCACCAGGTCGCTGCTGTCGTTGTTGAGCATCTCCAGCAGTTTGGGCATGGTCCCCAGCTGCAACACGTGCTCCTGCACAAAGGGGTTGTTTTGGCTGCACGTCCCGATCAGGTGTGCTGTGCGCCAGCGCAGACCGGCGTCCGTGCACTCCAGGAAGTTGTCCACCACTACCCGCATGCCCGACAGCTTGCAGAAATCTAAGTAAAGCACAGAGCACATCAACAATGTTCACTCGGAGACGCGAGGGACTGCAGATTCAGGGTGGCAATGGTGGCTGCCTTACAACGCTTGTAGTACGGAGTTTGCACGTTCTCCCCGTGACCTGCGTGGGTTTTCTCCGAGATCTTCGGTTTCTTCCCACACTCCAAAGACGTACAGGTTTGTAGGTAAACTGTCCCTCGTGTGTAGGATAGTGTTAATGTGCAGGGATAGCTGATCGGTGCAGATTCAGTGAGCCGAAGGGCCTGTTTCCGCGGTATATCACATTAAATGGCGGTGCTGGCTCGAAGGGCCAAATGGCCTACTCCTGCACCTATTGTCTATCTCTAAACTAAACTAAAGATGCTGGAGTCATGAGCAAAACACAAGAACCAAGTGGAAACATCTCCAAACCAAAATCCAAGGAAATCCAACCAAGTAGAAGCTGTCCCCCACAGGATGTGCTTGGTGTCGCTCCACAAGGACATTCACCGGAACCCTCAAGAACTGAGATGCAAGTTGGCCAGTTTAACTTCATTCATTTACAAGCTTCATTGAAACTTACCGAACAGTGAAAGACAGGATACAGTGGATGTGGAGAGAATGTTTCCAATAGTGGGAAAGTCTAGGACCAGAGGGCACAGCCTCAAGATAAAAGGACGTACCTTTAGAAAGGAGATGAGGAAGAATTTATTTAGTTAGAGGGTGGCAAATCTGTGCAATTCATTGCCAGAGAAAGCAGTGGAGGTCAAGTCAATGGGTAGATTTTAATGGTGGTGATTGATAGATTGTTGATTAGTATGGGTGTCGTGGGGTTAGGGAGAGAATGGCCTGATTCTGCTCCCATGTCTTATGGCTAATATATGCTCCAAAAGTAACAGCACTAGAAGCTCAGGAAGGAACAGCAGATGCTGGTTTATACTGAAGATAGACACAAAGTGCTGGAGTAACTCAGCGGGTCGGGCAGTTTCTCTGGAGAAAAAGGATGGCTGACGTTTCAGGTCGGGACCCTCCTTCAAACTCACGAACACGAGAAGCGACTGCATTTCAAAAATTTGCACCCACTTCATAATGCTTTCAATTGTCCTGAAGTTGTAAAAATATGAGTTTAAAAAAAAAAATTAACTAATGAAAAAAAAGGAGAAATTACACTGGAGAAAAAGCCTCACAGAAAATATCCATTACCTCTCGCATTGTCGAGGTTTTCACACAAATCCGCCACCATGTCGAGGGCGTTCCAGCGCCTCTCCTCCTCGCCTGCATCATCCCCGGGAGTTTCATTCAAGATCTGGAGACAATCTTTGAGTTGTTTAACTTCATCCAACTGTCCATTAAATACATCCGACAGCGCATCCTGCAGCCACTGCCTGCGCTGAGGGAACACAGAAAGAAACGTTCATTAAACTGCAGTGAATCACACATGAAGTGGAGCGTTTGTCGGCACTGGGCCTGTACTCGTTGGAGGTTAGAAGAATGAGGAGGGAACAATGGACAATAGGTGCAGGAGTGGGCCATTCAATGTGATTGTGGCTGATCTGTGTAGCTTTGCAATGCATTTGAAGACTGGGCCGTTGAGAGGAGCCACGATGAGTGATACTTGCCTCTTCCGGCATGGGATGATGTTCTGGAGCTGTGTCCCCCACTGATCCTGCCTCCACTGCCAGCCTCAGCAGCCCCTGCAGGTTATTTGAATGTTGCCTGTTTCTCTCAGGCCCTCCTTCTGCCATTTTAAGTGGCCTACAATCTGGAAAAGACAGAAAAAGAATACATATTTTATTCATCAAGTAACAAGTAAGGGGAGCACAGTGAGGCAGTGGTGGCAGTTGCTGCTTCACAGTGCCGGAGACCAGGTTCGATCCTGACCTCGGGTGCTGCCTGTGCAGAGTTGGTACTTTTACCAAGACCATGTGGGTTTTCTGGTTTCGCTGGTCCTCCAATTCTGCCTCCCCCTCCAACCTCCCCCACCTCCTCCTCCAACCTCCCCATCTCCTCCTCCCCTCTTTCCTCCAACCCCCCGCCATCCATGTCCAACCTCCCCCACCATCCTCCTCCAACTCCCACCCACCTCATAGCACCCTCCTTCCTCCAACCACCTCCCCCACCCTCCTCCTCCACCCCCTCTCCCACCCTCCTCCTCCAACCTCCCCCACCCTCCTCCTCCACCATCTCCCCACCCTCTCCCCCCTCCCCCACCCTCTCCTCCACCATCTCCCCACCCTCCCCCACCCTCCTTCCTCCACCATCTCCCCACCCTCTCCCCACCCTCTCCTCCTCCACCATCTCCCCACCCTCTCCCCACACCCTCCTCCACCCCCCTCTACCCTTCCCCCACCTACTTCATCCCCCGCACATATTCCCCTCCTCCACCCTGCTCCCCTCGTGCCTCTCCCCTACACCACCCTCGCACGGCCGGCCCTTCGCTCACCCTCCGCCTCCGCCCTCCCGCTGCCGGCGCTCAGAAGCTTCTCGGCGTTTCCAGATTCTTCCAGCGTTTCGCCTCAGCCCCTGGGCGCCACCATCTTGCCGGACGTCGCGTCACGGGCCCGCTTGTGACGCGCGGCGGGGCGGACGTGACGTCAGTGCGGGGCACCCGGGCCCCTGACGGGTACCTGCCGCGCATGCGCTGTGTGTAAGCAGAATGTGGTCCCAGTCTTCTCTATCTCCAAGGATCTCAAGTGACGCTCATGAACACAAAATGCTGGAGTAACTCAGTGGGACAGGCTGCATCCCTGGATATGTCACCCGTTCCTTCTCTCTAGAGATGTTACCTTAACCACTGAGTTACACATTTATATTATTTTATATACATTTTATTAGCCAAATATGTATACATACAAGGAATTTGCCTTGGTGCTTTGCTCGCAAGTATCAACACAATATACAGTAGACTATTAAAAATCAAACTTTATAATTTAAATGTGTGAAGAATTAAATAAAATACCAGAGCAAAATGGGGCTACAGACTTTTGGCCGTTGTGTCTATAAAATAAGTTTTGGCTGTTGTGTTTAAGAAGGGGGGGGGTTACACAAAAAGCTGGAGAAACTCAGCGAGTGCAGCAGCATCTAAGAGGCGAAGGAGATTGTTGTTGTTTAAGAAGGAACTGCAGATGCTGGAAAACCGAAGGTAGAGAATCTCAGCGGGTGAGGCAACATCTATAGAGCAAAGGAAATAGGTGACGTTTCGGGTGGAGACCCTTCTTCAGACCCAGAAGGGTCTTGACCTGAAATGTCGCCTATTTCCTTTGCGCCATAGATACTGCCTCACCTGCTGAGTTTTGGCTGTTGTGGTTCGGGTCAAGACCCTTCTTCAGACTGAAAGTCAGGGGAGAGAGAAACGAGAGATATAGACGACGATGTAGAGAGATATAGAACAAATGAATGAAAGATATGCTCAGATTCATTAAACAGGTATTTATTTGCACCTGTAAAACATTTTTTTTAAAGTGATACTGATGATTTAGTTCAACAGTCAGTGCCATTCCTCTGTAACTTTGGCTGCTATTTACAAACTTTTAAATTACTGTCCTCAACTGAACAAAGAGATAACATGCATACTGTGCCCTCCATAATGTTCGGGACAAAGACCCATCATTTATCTATTTGCCTCAGTACGCCACAATTTGAGATTTGTAATAGACAAAAATCACATGGTTAAAGTGCACATTGTCAGATTTTATTAAAAGCCAAAGTTATACATTTTGGTTTTACAATGTAGAAATCACAGTTGTGTTTATACATAGTCCACACATTTCAGGGCACCATAATGTTTGGGACACATGGCTTCACAGGCGTTTGTAATTGCTCAGGCGTATTTAACTGCCTCCTTAATGCAGGTATAAGAGAGCTCTCAGTCTTTCCATCACCTTTGGAAACTTTTATTGCTGTTTATCAACATGAGGACCAAAGTTGTTCCAATGAAAGTCAAAGAAGTCATTATGAGACTGAAAAACAAAAATAAAACTGTTAAGAGACATCAGCCAAACCTTAGGAACATCATTAAGAAGAAAGAGAGCACTGCTGAGCTTACTAATCGCAAAGAGATTGGCAGGCCAAGGAAGACCTACACAGCTGATGACAGAAGAATTCTCTCTATAATAAAGGAAAAATCCCAAATACCTGTCCGACAGATCAGAAACACTCTTCAGGTGTAGATTTGTCAATGGCCGCAGAAGACTTAATGAACAGAAATACAGAGGCTACACTGCAAGATGCAAACCACTGGCTTGCCACAAAAATTAGGATGGCCGGGTTACAGTTTGCCAAGAAGTACTTAAAAGAGCAACCACAGTTCTGGAAAACAGTCTTGTGGGCAGATGAGACAAAGATTAACATATCAGAGTGATGGCAAGAGTAAAGTATGGAGGAGAGAAGCAACTGCCCAAGAGCCAAAGCAGACCACCTCATCTGTGAAACACAGTGGTGGAGATGTTATGGCCTGGGCATGTGTGGCTGCTTAAAGGTACTGGCTCACTTATCTTCATTGATGATACAACTGCTGATGGTTTTCCTCCCAACTGCTAATGAATTATGAAGTGTAAGACACATCCTATCTGCTCAAGTTCAAACAAATGCCTCAAAATTCATTGGCCGGCGGTGCATTCTACAGCAAGACAATGATTCCAAACATACTGCTAACGCAAGAAAGGAGTCTTTCAAAGCTAAAAAATGGTTAATTCTTGAGTGGCCAAGTCAATCACCCGATCTGAACCCAATTGAGCAAGCCTTTTATATGCTGAAGAGAAAACTGAAGAGTACTAGCCCCCAAAACAAGAAAAAGCATAAGCTAAAGATGACTGCAATACAGGCCTGGCAGAGCATCACCAGAGAAGACACCCAGCAACTGGTGATGTCCATGAATCGCAGACTTCAAGCAGTCATTGAATGCAAAGGATATGCAACAAAATACTAAACATGACTACTTTCATTTACATGACATTGCTGTGTTCCCAAACATTATGGAGCCCTGAAATGGGGGGACTATGTATAAACTCTGTTGTATAAACTCTTCTAAATGGTGAAACCAAAATGTATAAAAATGGCCTTTATTAAAATCTGACAAAGTGCACTTTAATCACATGTGATTTTTTTTCCTATTACAAATCTCAAATTGTGAAGTACAGAGGCTAATAAATAAATCATGGGTCTTTGTCTTAAAACATTATGGAGGGCAGTGTATGTAGTGATTGTACATTGCACCTCTGCACAATAACAAAGTGCATTTATAAAAACACCTGAAAATAAAATACCACAAATGGGTTAGCACAAGACAAACTATGTAAAGAACAGTGACGATAAAAAAACATCAGGCAATTAACTAATGCTGTGCTCACTTGCTCATCCTTGTTAAATACTTTGACGTCAGGTAGGTTGTAAAGGAGGGCAGGTAGAGAATGTCAGAGTCCACGCTAAGACGCACAATAAATTCCTATTTTTACCATAGTTTAGTTTAGTTTATAGATACAGCGCGGAAACAGGCCCTTCGGACCACCGAGTCCGCGCCAACCCGTGATCCCCGCACTCCAACACTACCCTACACACACACACACACATTTGGGACAATTTACAATTGTGCCAAGCCAATTAGCCTACAACCCTGTACGTCTTTGGAGTGTGGGAGGAAAACGGAGCACCCGGAGAAAACCCAATGCAGGTCACGGGGAGAAGGTACAAACTCCGTACAGACAGCACCTGTAGTCAGGATCGAACCCGGGCCCCTGGCGCTGTGAGGCTGCGCCACCATGCCGCCTGATAAACTCTTGTTTATAAGGATTTGCCCTTGGTTGTACAAGGAAATCAAGGAACCAGCAACTTAACACTTATTCCAGAAAATAAAAAAACATTTTTTTTTAAATCCACTCCCGCCTTGGAGAGATAGCATGCAGAGTTGCACGTATGCAGATCCCATGTTCTCACATGTTCCACCAAACCAGTGCCAATATTGTCATGGGAATATAGACTGCTCTGTTTCAATGAAGGAAAGAAACACCTTCAAACCTGTGATTTGCAACTCCATTCCTTCTAATAGCACCCGTCCAGATATTGGCTTAACCACACACAAGACAAACAACGTTGAGGACACTGTGTATGCAAAGTCTTTACACTTTATAAATGACAATTTAAGAATTGTATGAGACGGGGGGGGGGGGGAAAAGCAAGGAGAATTATTCTCCCAAGATGTGATGATATGCAATGTATTGTCCAAGGTGACGCAAAAAGCAAATTGAAGGATAACTGCAAGAAATGGAAAAACAAAATGTTGCCAATCGTGGAGGCAAGGTCACGGAAGTGGAATTATACAGCTCTTTCAAAAAGGGACAGGAGGCGTGATGCACCAAATAAACTCCTCGTGCACCGCATGAGCCGATAAAATCCTAACAACAGCACTTTCCACATTAATAGACCCAAGGCGTATGTGTTTTTCAGATCTGGTTAGAATCTGTAGTGAGTAAGAAATCCCCATGTGGATATCACACACATCTTTTGTAATCATTTGTAAAAAAAAGTGAACACCTTTCTTGTACGAGGGAAAAATATCAAGCACATCAGCCAATCGATAAGCACCAAGAGTTGTTATCCTGAGGTTATATTTATAAGAAGCTTTACATATTGTCCCTGGGATACAGTCAAGGTGTGAGAGAGTATTTCAATGGATATTCCATGGAATACTGTCCTGACATGAGCTGCCACCTCATGAGATACTCATGAGGCAAGCTGACACAAGCTGCCACCTCATGAGGTACTTGCTTTATTAACACTGTTCAAACACACAAGCTGGGTAGTCCCAACCCCTCCTCCCTGGTTAACACCGCAATTTATGCTCGTCTGTCAGAAACCCCCCCCCCCCCCCCCCTGCTCTCTGTCCTCTCGTGATCCGAGCTACGGTGTAGACCCAGTTCACAACTAGACATGTCACCCCTGCCCAGTTCACCAAGACTGGCAAACGCATTGGAGGGGGGCTCAATAGATTCAGCCTCGCACTGTTGGGTTAATGGACATATCAGGAGAAGTGGCGACAGTTAAGGGCATATCTTCACCAACTACCCCTGACAACTGGCATTGTGGCCAAGCACAGCAGCAGTAACTTTACCACTCCGCCCGCCCCCCCCCCCCCCACACCCCTCCAACTCATGTGATCCCCAACTTCTTGCACCAAGCTTTAGACTTTAGAGATACAACGCGGAAACAGGCCCTTCGGCCCACTGACCAGCGATCATCCCTATACCAGCACCATTCTACACACTAGAGAGAACTTGCAGTTTAAAAAAAAATTAAGCCAATTAACCTACAAGCCAGCACGTTTTTGGAATGTAGAGGAAACCGGAGCACCTGGAGAGAACCCACTCAGTCACAGGGTGAACGTACAAACTCCGTACAGACAGCACCCATGGTCAGGATTGAACCCGGGTCTCTGGCGCTGTGAGGAAGCAACTCTACCTCTGCGCCACCATGCGACCCCATAGAGAAATCCTCCTGGGGTTTGTTTATGAACATATTTTAATAAATCACCAATGCTGTGAGGGGGGGGGGGGGGGGGGGGGGGGGGAGAGGAGAGTGTGAAAAGACACCAATCTCCAGCATCAGAGAGCAGCAGAATTGTTGTTCAAACTGGAGTGATCGCCAGCCACTGAGCTGAACAAGAGTCGGAGGACATTTTGGTTGTGAGGAAACCTTGCCCTCGCCACAGAAAACTCCTTCAGGAAGTACCTCCCGCACCAGGGTGACCCTCAGACAGAGTTCTCGCTGGCCGAGGAGGAGATGTCGAAGTCTATGGAGCCATGGCTGACCACCAGACGCAGGTGCTTGGAGCGAGCAAAGGGAGTGAAAACACTGGGTCTTTTATCCTGGCCCACCGAGGAGGCAAAGCAGCTGTGGGAGAGCAAGCCCTCGTCGCATTCCCCGCCTGGCGATGTTCCCAGCCCCATCATCTCCGGAGAGCTCGCCAGGCACCTGATCCGCTTGTGGCGCGTTGGGTTCTGCCTCGAGCCGTCGGGATCCGCCAGGCAGGGCCCGCACTCCGTCCCTGCTCTCTCGCCGTCCAGCTGCTTCCGTTTGACAGCCGACTTCGGGGAGGGCCGGGCTCCTCTCCTCTGGCTGCCGCTTGCCCGCTTGTGCCGCCTGGTGCGGGAGCACGGCTGAGCGCCGCCGGCAGTCCTCGCCGTGCCGCCGCTCGCTGCTCCGGGATCAGGCGCACCAACCCCCTCTGCCCCCGCCTCGATGTTCAGCCTGGCCGCCAGCTTGCGGCTGTCGTACCAGGAGCGGGTGGCGCTCTCGCAGACCTTGGAGATGTCCTCCAGAACGACGCGGACACACTGCAATCCCGAGCGGCTCGTGCCGCCGCCCAGGTCTTGGCCACAGTTGGGGGGAGGCGTCGGGTTGCCTTGCACTTCGTTCCCGACACTGGTGACAAGGACCATGTCCTTGCTCAGATCAATTTTCACAAAATGGGTCAAACCAAAAGATCTTCTTGGAAGCATCTCCGGGCTTTGTGAGGTCCTTCTCTTTTGACCCATCCTTTCTTTCGATCCCTGTTTCCTTCGACACCACCACCACCACCTCCTCCTCCTCTTTCTTCTCAAGGAGCTACCAGACACACTCTCAGGTTTAGTGGGTGAAGCAACAGGAGGCTCCTCTGTGGAGAAATTGATGTTCACACCAGATGCCAACCCAAAAACCTTTGAATTCTCCAAAGTTGACTTTGACTCTCTGGAGTTGGGCCTAGATCCTGGGACTCTGCCTGTGTTTCCAGGGGGGTTTAGATTGGTCACATTTTCTCGTTGCTGAGAGGTTGCTAGGTTTTGGCCTCGTTCCGATTCTACTCGGAATCTGCTCCCGCCTTTTCTCGCAGTGATTCCAGTTGGATGGGACAAGTTTCCAGCCAGATTTCCGCAGTCGTACAGGTCTACTCGCAGTTCCTTCAGGACCACACCTTCGGGCACCAGGGACGTTGCCGACATTCCGGAGTCGGTTAGTCGAGCGGCAGGCGGTGATTCCGGCGTTGAAGCCTGGCACCTGGGCTGGCAGGGAGGTGTCCCCGCCATCTGCTTCTGCAACCCAGCCTCGCCCCGGCGACAGTCAGTCCTGCCCTCATTCGGCAAACAGTCCGCTGGACCTGGCGGCCTCACTGCCACTTCTGCTTTGCCAGCTGGACAGGTCTGCGGCCACAAGGCCAACGCTGGAGTTACAGACGGCGACCTGGAGTTTCCTGACACCTGCCTTCTCCATTTCTTCCGTCGGTTCCTTCTCAAACTCAAGGAGAGCCTTCTGGTTGAATCTGAAACCAAAACAAAAAACACAAATGTGTTAGCCTTCGTCAGTCCCATCAATTGTCATCCAAAACTTGGTTATTTTCTTTCAGCTTTGCGAGCCTTGAACTGGTTGGTATCCCCTTGGCTGTATTTCCACCGTTTAGAGATCAATTAAGATGGCGATAATTGACTAGGCGTCTGATCTAGGGGGGAGTTCATGATTTCCACTCATACACAATCAAAAAGGGTACTTAAAGTAATTAAGAAAGATTCATTACCACGGCCTCTCCATTTCACATGATTATTACAGTGCTTCCACTGCTGTCTAACAACCTATTATGCTAACACCAAGTCAGGGTGGCTCTGTGGTGCAGCGGTAGAGTTGCTGCCTCACGGCGCCAGATCTGACCCACGGGTGCTGTCTGTATGGAGTTTGCTCCAGTTTCCTCCCACACTCCAAATACATGCAGATTTGTAGGTTAATTGGCTTTGGTAAAATTCTAAAGTCCCGAGCATTTTACGTGCGTGATTTATGTGTTCTTGAAATAATACCAAAACCCAATTTACGAATTTATGAAATGACATGCTCAAATTTTCACCTTTTTAAATGTATATGTTTAATTGATGTGTTTTTGAACGACGCGCTGCTATTCAGGAACATTACCCCCATGTGAAAGGCTGGGTGCCCCTACCTTGCTTTGAAAAGCCTCCAATATATTTAAGAAACGGGCTCTTTAACCTGTACACTGCGGACGATTTGATTGGAACATGTATTGTCTTTCCGCTGACTGGATAGCATGCGACAAGAAAGCTTTTCACTGTACCTCGGCACACGTGATAATAATAAACTATTAGTCCCTTATTGAGACAGTGCTCCCTAGATCTAGAATCTCAACTCAAGGAAATGGAGGGAGCAACAGCGGAGGTTGAAAACCTTGGAAGAAATTGGATGGATGAGCCAAGGTGAGCCATTAAACTTTCTTCATTTGTGAATACTGTTCGCAAGATCGTGAGGAGTTTTAACCTGATCAACAGACTGAGAATCCGTTTGGATGTTTCACAAGCCATTTCCACCCAGAGTCACAGATTCATAGAGTGACACAGTGTGGAAACAAGCCCTTCGGCCCAACTTGATGTTTTCAAGAGAGAGTTAGATATAGCTGGTGGGGCTAAGGGAATCAAGGGATATGGGGAGAAAGCAGGAACGGGGAACTGATTGTGGATGATCAGCCATGATCATACTGAATGGCGGTGGTGCTGGCTCGAAGGGCAGAGTGGCCTACTCCTATGTTTCTAACTTGCCCGCACTGGCCAACATGTCTCAACAACAGAACCTGCCACACCCCAGCCGTAGCCGCATACGCCGGTGATATTACTCACTCTGCCACGCTGCCCTATCGACCGTTTTCTGGCAGCGGGCAGCACGTGTTGCCATCAACCATCTTCCTTTGCTTTTCTCTTTCATTCGACTCAGGCGACTGTCCGTCTCTCTTAGTCTGTAATTGCAGAGAGCATCCATTTCAACATCTCGCTTCTTCATCCTGAAGGCTCCTTCACCTCTCCTGGAAGAATTTAAAGATCAACTCTTTTTTTTTGTTCCTGATACGAACAGCGAAATAACAAATCTTCATTAATGGAGTTCATTAATTTCTTGCCACTGGCCTCTTTGTGAACCTTTCCAAAGCTGCCGGTGCCCATACTGAACTACCACAGTGGCTTGCTGAGCCATTTCAGAGGGCATTTAAAAGTCACCTTCACTGTTGTGGGCCTGTGGTCACACGTAAATCAGACCAGCCTTGATGGTGGAGTTTCTCCGCAAAAGGACAATAGTGAACGTGATGGATCTTAAACAACTCAGTCATTTCCAATCGACCGTTCTCCACCCGAAACTTCACCTTTTCTTTCGCTCCATAGATGCTGCCTCACCCGCTGAGTTTCTCCAGCATTTTTATCTACCTTCAGTCATTTCTAATGGTCACCATTACCAAAACCAGAGCTCAATTGCAGATTTGTTGTATTTCTGAATTTGATTTTTTCTAGCTCTGATGGTGGGTTTTCAGTTCACTTGACCAGGCCTCGGGATATGACAAACCCAATCATTTAATTACACCATTGTTGAACTCAATGTTGACTGAGGCATTCGCAAGGCTTAGTTGACTTGTCTCTGACTCACTTCACCTGAAGTGAACAATGTGGTCCCTCAACCCCTACACTACCTTCCCCCACATTAGGTCTGGGACTGATCTGATCTCTCACCTCTCACACGTGTAGCATTCACACAGCTCGTTGTTTTCACCAAAAAAGCTGTTGCCATAGTAGCAGGTGATTTCATCTCCAGGCTCAGTCTCGCGAAGGACTTTGACGCACGCCCGGCCACCCTCAGTTGGAACAAACTGCGTGAGTAAAACACAAGAGGAATGCATTTACAGGAGGCCAGTCATGCCACGATACAGTGTGGAACAAGACCACAACACCACACTTGCAATCATAGTCATAGAATGATACAGTGTGGACACAGGCCCTTCGGCCCAACTTGCCCACATCAGCCAACATGCCCCAGATACGCTAGGCCCACCTGCCTGCATTTGGTCCATATCCCTCCAAACCCGTCCTATCCATGTACCTGTCTAACTGTTTCTTAAACGTTGGGATAATCCCAGCCTCGACTACCTCCTCTGGCAGCTTGTTCCATACACCCACCACCCTTTTTTTTGTTACGGAATATCCCGCGGTCTAGGTATAAGCTCAGGGGAGACCGTGCCTTTGCGGTTGCAGCTCCTAGATTGTGGAACAGCATCCCTCTTCCCATCAGAACTGCCCCCTCCATCGACCCTTTTAAGTCGAGACTTATAACTCATCTTTACTCTCAAGCCTTTCTTGACGTCCTCTGAGGGAGGGCTATATGTTTGTATTTATGTATGTACTTAATCTATGAACCACTGTTGTATAACTTTAGTACCTCCACCAATGTAAAGCACTTTGATCAACAAGAGTTGTTTTTTAAATGTGCTATAGAAATAAAAGTGACTTGACTTGAAAAAGTTACCCCTCAGGTTCCTATTAAATCTTTTCCCATTCCCCTTAAACCCATGACCTCTGGTCGTCGATTCCCCTACTCTGGGCAAGAGACTCTGTTCATCTACCCAATCTATTCCTCTCATGAATTTATACACGATCCTCGATGCTGCAGGTTTCTATGCACAGCAATCCTATCTCTAGCATTCCTGAACCCTTCACCTCTCTCTCTTCACTTTAGATGCTTCTTAAAACCAATCTCCAACCAGACCATGATCAACAGTCCCTATGTCTACTGGTGTGGCTTGGTGTCGTACTTTGATTGCTAATGCTGATGTGAATGGGTCGGCTATGTTAAAGACGCTGTACAAATCACGTCTTTGCTATTGTGAGGAAGAAAGAACACGCCATTTTCCCCACAGAAAGGGAAGGGGTTGGGACAACGCCCATTTTCCGTTCCTAATTTTCCCAAAGACAGCAAGCACGGTAAATACCCAAGTTCTTGCTTTTGGTTGGTGACAAATGCTGACATGCAGAACACTTTGAACTGGCGAACATTTACGCCCAACTGAGAAGGCAGGCTTATTCTCCCCATGATGTATCAAGTCTCCAAGTACTACACCAAGATATCAAAACAATGGATTATTATGAACTTGAAATCTGCTCAGATTCATAAACTGGCTGAAATATTTCAGATAGGAAAAGCAGAAGACTGTAAAGGGGCTGTCCCACTTGACGATTTTTTCGGCGACTGCCGGCATCACTGACTTACGTATCAGGCCACCAGACAATTTGCAGTGTGATGACGTATTGACGCGCGGTGTTTTTTCAAGTGTCGCAATGTTTTTTTTTGTCGCCACTGGATTTTGAAATGTTCAAAATCTTTTGGCGACACCGATATGTGTCGCCAAGTGGGACAGGCCCTTAAAATTTAACGTCAATACAAATCGAGGAATTGTTTTCCTTGTATGGTACCAAGGAGGAGACAGATACAACAGGCTGGAGTAACTGAGCAGGTCAAGCAGCATCTCTGCATAAAAGGTAATAGGTGACGTTTTAGTTCAGAACCTTCCTTCAGACTTTAGCTGTTACTGTCTTGGTTGCACAAGGGACTGCAGCTTTGGTTTTGTTTTCCACTACTCTTGCTTTTTTTTAATTTGTTGAACTTTTATTATTAATTATGCTTTGTATTGAGTACTGTATTTACAGACCTGTTAAGCTACTGCAAGTAAGAATTTCATTGTTCCATCTTGGTACATTCAACAAATAAACACTTGACTAATACAATACAATTTGACTAATGCGATCGAGGTCTCTTACCTTACAGTTTGGTCTGCAGTCTTCAGGACATGGAGAGAAAAGAAGAATACCATTATTACATTTATTTAATTGTGCATTTTTCTTTAAATTGAAATGTAACCATTTGAGCTGTAGCCTCCATGAGAATTTGTCCTGCAGGACACTGTCACACAGCAGGAAGGTTCATGGAGCAGCAACCAAAGTTCAGGACTGTTGTTTTTTTAGTTTAATTTATTGTCACGTGTGCCAAGGTACAGTGAAAAGCTCTTCTTGTGTGCTATCAATTCAATTCAATTCAATTCATTCAAATTTAATGTCATTGCACAGATACAAGTATGGGTACAACGAAATGCAGTTTAGTGTCAGTACGTAGTGATAGCAATGTTTAGATAAATACAGATAAATAAATACAGATGTGGGAATCTATCGGCGGGACTCCGAGTTCAGCAGTGCGATGGTGTTATTGTAGAAGCTACGCCTCATCCTGCTGGTGCGGGACCTGAGGCTCCTGTACCGCCTCCCCGATGGTAGGAGGGCAAACAGTCCATGGTTAGGGTGGGAGGGGTCCTTGATGATCTTCCCAGCCCGTCTCAGACACCGTTTTCGGTGGAGGGCATCCAAAGCAGGGAGCGGGGGCACGATGATGTTGCTGGGCGGTTTTCACCACCCGTTGTAGTGCCTTCCTGTCTGGTACGGTGCAACTGCTGTACCATACCGTAAAGCAGGTGGTCAGGATTCTTTCGATGGTACAGCGGTAGAAGTTGGTCAGGATCAGGGGGGACAGGTGGGCTTTTTTGAGCCTCCTCAGGAAGTAAAGGCGCTGCTGCGCCTTTTTGACCAGCTTGGAGGTGTTGAGGGACCAGGACAGATCCTCTGAGATGTGTACCCCGAGGAATTTGTAGTTGGAGACCCGCTCCACCTCAGTCCCGTTTATATGGATGGGGGCGTGTCTGCCCCCTCTGTTCTTCCTGAAGTCGACAATGATCTCCTTCGTCTTTTGGGAGTTGAGGACGAGGTTGTTATTGGCACACCAGGTTGTCAGGTGCTGGACCTCCTCCCTGTAGGCTGACTCGTCGTATCCAGTCAGCATACAGATAATACCCGATTACAATCAGGCCATTTACAGTGTAATTGATACATGATAAGAGAATAACGTTTAGTGCAAGGTAAAGCCAGCAAAGTCTGATCAAGTTCCATTCCTTCACTCCAGAGATGCTGTCTTTCCTGCCGAGTTACTCCAGCAGAACTCCCCATAGATACATACATGTTAACGTTTGATTTTAGTTTATTGTCATGTGTACCGAGGTACAGTGAAAAGCTTTTGCGTGCTATCCAGTCAGCAGAAATCAATGCATGATTACAGTCGAGCCATCCACAGTGTATAGATACATGATGAAGGGAATAATGTGAATAACGTTTAGTGCAAGGTAAAGCCAGCAAAGTCCAATCAAAGATAGTCCGAGGGTCACTAAAGAGGTAGATAGTAGTTCAGCACTGCTCTCTGGTTGTGGTAGGATGATTCAGTTGCTCATAACAGCTTTGTCCAGGATTACATGTTTGAATCTCATTAAGTGTAAGAAGGAACTGCAGATACCGGTTTAAACCGAAGATAGACACAAAAAGCTGGGTTCACTCAGCGGGACAGGCCGCATCTCTGGAGGGAAGGAATGGGTGACGTTTCGGGACGAGACATGATGGTAGCTGGAATATTTAAATTCAAGTAATTCAATAAATTTGGGATCAAATCTCATCCCAGTAATTGTAACCATGAAACTACCAGGTCGTCGTAAAAACCCATCTGGTCGACTAATTCTTGCAGAAATGAAAATCTGCCATCCGTTCTCATCTGGCTGCGGATTCACCAGTGATGATTGATCCTTAAAGCCCACAACTCAGTGCAATTAATGCTGGCATTACCAGCAACGCCCCTATTCCATGAATGGATACATAAAGATATATTTACAGTGACCTTCGCACGTACTCGCGCACTTTAACATCCACCGAGAATCATAACAGCAAGAAAACTATTTTATTTTAACGACGCCCTCACTTGTGTGCAGTTAATGCCAACATTGATAGCAACACCCAATTCCGTGAGTGAATAAATAAAGATGTATTTACGGTGATCTTCGTACGCAAGCACGGTTTAATAATCCATCTGGGATCATAACTGCAAGAGAACCATTATAACTCAGCTAAGATTGGCTCAAACAATGTTGGCTATAGAATTGACTCCTGGTTCAAGGGTTTTTGCTAGAATAAGCTCACACAATGGAAGACTGATGAATCGTGCAGGAAGGAACTGCAGATGCTGGTTTACATTGAAGATAGACACAAAATGCTGGAGTAACTCAGCGGGACAGGTAGCATCTCTGGAGTGAAGGAATGGGTGACTTTTCGGGTCGAGACCCTTCTTCAGACTATTTCCTTCTTCAGTCTGAAAGGCCTCGACCCTAAACGTCACCCATTCCTTCTCTCTAGAGATGCTACCTGTCCGCTGAGTTTGTATCTACCTACAATGTATATGTTCTTGAAGTGTGCGATTGTACAAAGAGAATTGAAATATTATTTGCAACAATGGCACGGTCTCTCTACAGTCTTCTGCTTTTCTTCACTGTTACAGAAGGGCCAAGTGTGAACGTACCATGGTTGATGAAGGATGCAGGCCCCAGCCACAGCTGAGCACATTTCCTTCGGGTCGAGTACATTACACTGAAGTCGTTCTCTCCTGGGCGCAAGAGGGACTCCTCCTCCTCGGAGAGCTCTGCCAAACAGCCGACAAGTAGCTCGATCTTATCATTCTCTTTCCTGTTGAGCAGGAGCAAAGAACGTCGATTAAACTGACGAGGAAAGGAGAAAGGCGCAACTGTTGCATGGAAGTGAAGCAAAAAGAACTGGACAATATCAATGTGTAGGAAGGAACTGACGATGCTGGTTTATACCGTAGACACAAAGCGCTGGAGTAACTCAGCGGGTCAGGCAGCATCTCTGGAGAAAAGGTTGGGTCGGAACCCTTCTTCAGACTTTTTCTCCGGGGATGCTGCCTGACCCGCTGAGTTACTCCAGCACATTGTATCCAGAACAATATCAAGTGGCTGAGGAGACACAAGAGACTGCAGATAATGGAATCTTGAGTATAAAACGATGTGCTGACCCTTACAAGGTTTAGGGTTATTGTGTTAGAAGGAGATAGAAATGTTCAGTACAGGGTTGGGAAACGCTCCATGGTTGCCAGAAGTGAGGGAGATAGAAATGGGCAATATGAGGTTTAGATTAGTTTAGTTTAGAGATACAGCGCGGAAACAGGCCATTCGGCCCACCGGGTCCACACCGACCAGCAATCCCACACACTAACACTATCCTACACATAATAAGGGCAATTTACCTATACCAAGCCAATTAACCTACAAAACTCTACGTCTTTGGAGTGTGGTAGGAAACTGAAGGTCTCGGGAAAAAAACCATGTGGTCATGGGGATAACGTACAAACTCCGGACAGACAGCACCCGCGGTCTCGATCTAACCCGGGTCTCTGGCGCTGTAAGGCAGCAACTCTACAGCTGCACCACGATGGGGAATGATAAACGGATGAAGAAACAAAGAAGGTCCTGACCCAAAATGTTGCCTATGTATGTTCTTCAGAGTTGCTGCCTGATCCGCTGAGTTACTCCAGCGCTTTGTGATGTGCCACAAGATGACATGATTATCACATTACTCTGGCTGGAACCTTCTCTGAAGTGAACGGCCATGTCACTACTCACTCAGATCACATGAAAGGCAAGGAAACATACCACTTTCTCAAGGACACAATCTTGGCTCCATTAGATTCTGAAGAATATCGATTACATGGGAGGATTTCAAAGCCACTTATAGGCAGGAATATTCGAAGGTAGCGGAAAACCTAAATTAGAGACAAAATTCCAAAAAGTTTCCAAATAAACAAATGACTGAAAGAGAATCCATGGGAGTATATTTAACTTACACACGTGCCTGCCTGCATGTTTGCTTATTTTTACTACATGTATATTTTTGCATATACAGAGCATATTAAGTGGACGACAAAATTAAAGGTACGTTACTTAAAAGTACAAATTCTACTTGAATAATTTGCAAAATAATTTCTTTGAAATAGGCAATATCAATTGTTTCAATCAACTGCCCCCCACATTGGTACTTATTTTAAAGATGGGACTGTTACAAGTGGTTTCCGTGTCACAGGCTGGTGAAATAAGAGAGGATATTTATGAAGTGATATGTAACTGATGCCTGACCAATGAATCTGTTTGTTTAGTAAGGAATAGACTAGGATCTGGTGATGTTACTTTCTCGACATGTGGTTAAAAATGGCCACTTGGATATTGAGCGCATGATTTCTGCCAGTGCTTACCGAATCTAGAGTACATTGCTTCATTATGAAAAGCAAATGGGGGAATAAAATTAAACCATTCAGAAGAGCTGTACTTTGGGTAAATAAGCTGCGGCCCCGTGGTTTATGTCTGTTTCTTCAAGTTGTGGAAAACACAAATCAGCACATAGGCATGTCGCGCAAACTCTCCCCGAAAGCTTAGCAGGGAAGAGTTGAACTGAGGCACACACATGCCCCGAGACGGTGACAGAGGCCTCACAGTCAGCCTTAGAACTCCCTGGCAAGGGTGGAACATGACTGGGGGGGGGGGGGTAACATTAAAACCAACAAGAGGAGCATTCCTGATTGTTCACGATGTGCGACAAAGTGGAAGCGTGGACACTGGTGAGGACGCCAAGGGGCATATTTAGTTTAGTTTAGAGTCATAGTGATACAGTGTGGAAACAGGCCCTTCGGCCCAACTTGTCCACACCGGCCAACATGTCCCAGCTACACTAGTCCCGCCTGCCCGTGTTTGGTCCATATCCTTCCAAACCAGTCCTATCCATGTACCTGTCCAACTGTTTCTTAAATGTTGGGATAGTCCACAACTCAACTTCCTCCTCTGGCAGCTCATTCAATACACCCTTTGCATGAAAAAGTCACACATATTCTTATTAAATCTTTTCCGCCTTCACCTTAAACCCATGTCCTCTGGTCTTCGATTCACCTACTCTGGGCAAGAGACTCTGTGCATCTACCCGATCCATTCCTCTCCTGATTTTATACACCTCTATGAGATCACTCCTCATCTTCCTGCGCTCCAAGGAATAGAGTCCCAGCCTGCTCAACCTCTCCCTATAGCTCACACCCTCTTGCCTTGGCAACATCCTTGTAAATCTTCTCTGTACCCTTTCCAGCTTGACAGTTTAGTCACAGACCCTTCAGCCCATGGTGCCCGCGCTGCCCACTAGACACCCGTTCACAGCGGTTCTATGTTATCCCACTTTCCCATCCACTCCTTACACACTCGGGGCAATTTATAAAATTATGCAAAATATACATGTAGTAAAAATAAGCAAACATGCAATTAACCTATACACCTGCACGTCTTTGGGACTTGGGAGGAAACTGGAGCCCCCGGGCGAAACCCACATGGTCATAGGGAGAACGTGCAAACTCCACACAGGCAGCACCTGAGGTCAGGTTCAAACCTGGGCCCCTGGCGCTGTGAGACAGCAGTTCTACCCACTACACTGCTCCTTTGTTCCCACAGCTGGACTGGACTCGGGCAGGAATGTCAATCGGGTATTTATGGAGCTGTAGGAAACATGGCAACGCTTTTAAGAAAGGTGGAGAGAAGAAATAAAGATTTGCTCGCTCACTCACTCACCTGAGCTTTGAATATTTCTTCTTCGAGAGGTGTCTTGTGTAGGAAGTAATGCCAGGCCCAGTCGCCCAACGTTAGCGCCCGATACACAGTCTCCAAGTCTTGAGATTGAAGAAACCTTTGAAGAATATCCCTGAGGTATTGGTGTCTCCTTACAACAGGTCGACGGCTAGAGTTAATTAAAACACACAGTGTCAGTGAGAGTTTCTGGTTGCTTCAGTCCCAAACAGGAGAGTAAAGTCAAGAGAGAATCAAGAGTTTTTAAGCGCCACATGTATCAAAAACAGGACAATTAAATGAAAGGCAGAAAACAATAAGACGACCTTTGCAGATCAGATACTAAAACATACAAAGTCAGCAATCAGCCATAAACCACCTTTGCACAATAGCTCCCAATATCTGGATTTTGCCAAGAACACTAGCTTATGAAGATTACAGTGCATCACAGCGAATAGATCCGCTGCCTCACGCCGACAGAGACGCAGGTTCAATCTTGACCTCGGGTGCTGTATGTGTGTGAGTTTGCACATTCTCCTCCCACATCCAAAAGGCATGCTGGCCTCTGTGAAATGGGGAGTAGATGAGAGTGGGATAACATGGGAACTAATGTGAATGGGTGATCAATGCTTGGCCAATGCTCTGTGGGCTGAAGGGTCTGTTTCCA
Organism: Okamejei kenojei; assembly: GCA_035221665.1. Lineage (NCBI taxonomy): Eukaryota > Metazoa > Chordata > Chondrichthyes > Rajiformes > Rajidae > Okamejei > Okamejei kenojei. The sequence continues at coordinate 2,989,748 of CM069167.1, forward strand.
TGCTGTATCTCTAAACTAATTAGTAAAAGGTAAATACAAAGGGCATTTTAGCTATTATAAATCTTAATGTTAGGGTGGTGGCCATGTCGGAAAAGTGTTGGGATCAATGGAGCAAGGAAAGGTTATGTATTATAGTAAGCATATGGAATCCCTTGCTTTCAGACAGTATTACAAGGAGTAAGGTAGCACATTCATCAAGGAGTAGGAATGAGTAGGAATGATCAAGGCTTAGCTGGTGCAATCAGTTCAAGGAACAGAACATACAACAGTACAGCACAGGAATAGGCCCTTCATCCCACAATGTCTGTGCCCAACATGATGCCAAGATAGACTAATCTCATCTGCCTGCACGTGGTCCACATCCATCCATCCATTCCCTCCTAAATTGAACAACAGGAGGAAACTGTGGAACAATTTACAGAACATGAGTAGGGCCCCAGTTAAGAAGAGGCAGAAAGTCAGGTCGGGAGGAGTTCCCCCCGCAACGGGTATCATGTAATCCCGTGCTACCTGCTCCATGGTCGGATAGTCTGCGACTAAACTGTCTCCCCCACCTGGTTTGCCAGGTGAGGAGGGGGCTGTGGACCCCCAGCAGGACCAAAACCAAGACCTGTCAAAGGGCGGATGAGCCTCTAGCGAGCCAACGGCCATCCACACTTCAGTAGAAGTTGCGACCACTGTCGTACACGGCATTGTAAGGCAACGTGCTCGTTGATGTTTTCACAGTGATGATGATGATGTTGAGAAAGGTTCAGAATGGAGGGGAGATCCTGCCCTGGGGCAGCTCAGAGGTGGAGGATTGCAGGACAGATGCAGCAACCTGCTCTATGCTCACCTGATGTTCATCTTGTGGGTTTGAAACCCCAAGTAAGGATCCAGTACAAGGCTTGTAGCAAGATCATCATACTCGCATAAGTCTCTAGCTGTTACACGTTTGGATTCCATGTCCTGCAATCACCATACTAGCGTTTACAGGATTTAAAAAGAAAGAACACATTAGAATGAACAATGCAAAGTAACAATTTTTAGTTTAGTTTAGTTTATTGTCACGTGTACCAAGTGTACAGTGAAAAGCTTTAGTTGCGTGCTAACCAGTCAGTGGAAAGACAATACACGATTACAATCGAGCCGCCCACAGTGTACAGATACACGATAAGGGAATAACGTTTAGTGCAAGAAAAAGTCCAGTAAATTCCAATTAAAAATAGTCCGACGGTTCTCCAATGAGGTAGATAGTAGCCCAGGACCACTGCCCGGCTGTTGATAGAATGGTTCAGTTGTCTGATAACAGCTGGGAATGTCAACTTGCTACAGCTGCGATGACGTGTGGAGCCTGCGCAGTGGTTGGGTTGCTGCCGTACTACGCCAGGGAACCGGATTCGTTCCTGACCTACGGAGTTTGTACGTTCTCCCTGTGACCGCGTGGGTTTTCTCCGGGATATCCGGTTTTCTCCTACATGCCAAAGATGTAGTTTGTCAGTTAATTGGCTTCAGTTAGAATTGTAAATTGTCCCTAGTGTGTGTAGGATAGTGCTAGCATATGGGGTTCGCTGGTCGTCACAGACGCAGTGGGCAGAAGGGCCTGTTTCTACGCTGTATCTCTAAACGAAACTAAAAGATAGCCAACAATAAATGTGAGATTTCTCGATTCCTTATCTTAAAACAGCATCCTAGATTGTGTAGTGCACAATGACCCACAATGATTTCAAAACATTTCAGCCAACTTAGGCCAGATATTAGTAATGTTTCGTAGTCTTATTCTTGGGTTAAGGAGGGCGTGGTGCTTCCGTTCCAGCTCTTGCCTCATTCCTGTGTGAACCATGTTTGGTAAACTTCACTGAATGAGCCTCAGAGCCAGATTAGGTTTAGTTGTGAAGCTCCAAGCGATCATTGAGCTGATCAAAATATCGAAACACAAACATAGAGAATTGTAGATCAAAGAACTTTAGATGCTGGTTAATACACAAAAAGGACACAAAGTGCTGGAGTGACTCAAAAAAGTAGGCAGTATCTCTGGAGAACATGGATATGTGACGTTTCGGGTGGGGACCATTTCTTCCTGTCGGGTTTTCACCGTCCTGTCCTGACCTTCCCTTTTCCGATGCAAAATGGTCAGTCCTCAGCAGAAGCCTTACCTTTGTACCCCGACACCCACTCCTCAATGAGTTCTGAGACCACCTTCTGTCCTCTTCTGCTGTCGCCTCTGCCTCCAGGCCCTTCTCTCTGGAATGGAGTCCTCACCTCCTAGAAGGAGGAAGGGTCCCAACCTGAAATGCACCTATCCATAATGTTCTCCAGAGATGCTGCTTAACCCGCTGAGTTACTCCAGCACGATGTGTCCTTCTGTGTACATGAATAATTGTGCTGCCATTTATCTCACTCCATAAGACAACCCACCTCACTACCTCTCCCCTTCCCATCCCACTTCCCTTCGCACCCCTACTCACTCCATCCCTCTCACCCTTCCCTTCGCACCCCTACTCACTCCATCCCTCTCCCACATACCTTCCTCTCTTTCCCTCCTCCTCCCTTCACCTTCCACACCGCCTCTCCATTTCCCACACCACCCTACCACGCTCATGCCCAACCACACTACCCCACCATCTTCCCCATCCTCTTTCCCACCCCTCATAGAAGGAGAGGGGGGGGGGGGGAGGAGGAAGAAGTGAATGAGGGAGAGAGAGAGGGAGAGGGAGGGAGGGAGGGAGGGGGGATGGGAGAGAGGGGGAAAGAAAGAGAGGACGTGCGGGGAAGAATGGGAGTGGGGAGAATGGGAGTGGGGCGTGGGAGAATGGGGAGAATGGGAGGGGGGAGAAATATGGAGGGTGGGGGAGAATGCGAGGGGGGGGAGAATGCGAGGGGGGGGAGAATGTGGAGGGGGGGAGAATGTGAGGGGGGGGAGAATGAGAGAGGAGGGGGAGAATGAGAGAGGAGGGGGGAGGAATGACGTGAGGAGGGGGGAGAGAATGAGGGGGGAGATTGAGGGGGGAGAGAATGACGGGGGGGGAGAATGAGGGGGGGAGAGAATGAGGGGGGAGAGAATGAAGGGGGGTGAGAATGATGGGGGGGAGAGGAATCTCTCTATGAGGGGGGGGGGAGGGGGAGAATGAGGGGGGGAGAATGAGGGGGGGGAGAAATGTGAGGGGGGGGGGAGAGAATGAGGGGGGTGAGAGAGGGGAGAATGAGGGGGGGAGAGAATGAGGGGGGGAGAATGTGGGAGGGGAGAATGAGGGGGGAGAGAATGAGGGGGGGAGGAAATGAGGGGGGGAGAATGAGGGGGGGAGAATGAGGGGAAGAGAATGGGGGGGGAGAGAATGGGGGGAGAGAATGTCGGGGGGGAGAGGTTGGGGGGGGAATGAGGGAGGTGTCAGGGGGAAGGGGGGGGGGGAAGGAGGAGGGAGTGAGGGGGGGTAGAGAATGAGGGGGGGGAAAGAGGGGGTGTAATGAGGGGGAAGATTTGAGGGGGGGATGAATGAGGGGGGAGAATGAGGGGGAGAATGAGGGGGAGAATGAGGGGGGGATGAGGGGAGGGTTGAGGGGGAGGGTGAGGGGGAGGGTTGAGGGGGAGGATGAGGGGGAGGGATGAGGGGGAGGGATGAGGGGAGGGATGAGAATCTAATTTCATTCTAGGGCCCTGCCGTAGCAAGGGTGGGAGGGAAAAAAAAAAATTAAAAAAAATAAAAAAAAAGTATATAAACTTTAAATTAAAAAATAAAAAAAAAATAAAAAAATGTATATGGAGATATAAATAATGAAAAATGAAATACAAAATGATGAAAAACAATGAAAAATAAAAATTAATAATGAGGGGGAATTAATTAAAAAATATATATAAAAATTAAAAAAAAAAAATATGATGATAAAAATATTATGATAAGTGAAAATGATAATAAATAAATATTATGGAATATGATATGTTTTTAGATAAAAAAAATGATTAAAATAAATAAAAAAATAAATGAAATAAAATTGAAAAAAATAAAGTTAAATGTTGATGAAATAAGATAAAAAAAAAATAAATAAAATAATGATATTAAAAATTAATTAATTACAAAAATGGAATATAATAATAATGCGTATGTATATAAAATAATATGAATTTAATTAAATGTAGTAAAAATGATAATAAAAATAAACTATGATTAATGAGGGGAGAAGTGGAGGGGGGGGGGTGCGGGTGGGCGGAACGGCTGAGGGGAGGGAATGAAAAAAAAAATATGATAAATGTCGGGTGGGGGAAGAATGGGGGGGGAAAAAAATAAAAATATAAAAATTTTGAATTTGAGGGGGGAGAGAAAAAATATATAAATGGGGGGGATGAACTCGAAAAAAAAATGACGAGGGGGAATGAATGAGGGGATATAAACAATAAAAAAAATAAAGAATGAATGAGGGGTGAAAATATATGAATTAAATGAGGGGGAGCGAATTTAGGGGGGAGGGAAAAATTGAGGGGGAGGGATGAGGGGGAGGGATGAGGGGGGATGAGGGGGAGGAGGGGGAGATGAGGGGGGCAATGAGGGGGAGGGAATTTGGTGGGGGGGGGGGGGGTAATGGGGGGAGGGAGAATGAGGGGGGGGGAGGTAATGAGGGGGGAGAATGAGGGGGGAGAATGAGGGGGGGAGAAATTGGGGGGGAGAGAATGAGGGGGGGAAAGGGGGAGGGAGGGGAGATGAGGGGGAATGGGCGGAGAGATTGCGGGGGGGGAATGAGGGGGAGTGAATGAGGGGGGGAATGATGTGAATGAGGGGGGAGGAGAATGAGGGGGTGGAGAATAGGGGGGGGTGAGGGGGGGAGAATGGGGGGGGGGATGGGGGGGGGGGAATGAGGGGGGGAATGATGGGGAGAATGAGGGGGGGGGGTGAGAAGAGGGGGGAATGAGGTGGGGGGAATGAGGGCGGGGGAATGGGGGGGGGAATGAGGGGGAGTGAGGGGGGGGAGAGAGAATGAGGGGGGGGAGAAAAGAGAATGGGGGGGAGAGAATGAGGGAGGGGGAATGGGGGGAGTATGAGGGGGGGGAATGAGGGGGGGGGAGAATGTGGGGGAAATTGGGGGGCGAGAATTTAGGTGGGGGGGAGAATTAGAGGGGGGGAGAATGCGGGGGGCGAATTTAGGGGGAGATGGGTGGGGAGAATAGGAATGGGGGGGATAAAGGGAATTGTGGCAAGGGGGGGAGAATGAGGGGGGGGGAGAAGAGAATGGGGAATGGGGGGGAGCAAATGGGGAAATAGGGGGGTGGGGAATGGGGGGAGGGTGGGGTGGGGAGAGGGGGTGGGGAGGAGGGTGAGGGAGGGGGGAGAGAATGGAGGGGGGTGGGAATTGAATGAGGGGGGAGAGAATAGGGGGAGGGGGGGAGAGAATGAGAATGGGGGGGGGAGAGAGAATGAGGTGGGGTAGAATGAAGGGGGGATAGAAGAACTGAGGGGGGTGGGCAGAATGAGGGGGGATGAGGGGGGGGGAATGATTGGGGGGGGAATGAGGGGGGGGGGGATGAGGGGGGGGGGAGAATGAGGGGGGGGAATGAGGGGGGGTGGGGCAATGGGGGGTGGGAATGAGGGGGGGTGGGGAATGAGGGGGGTGGAATGAGGGGGGGGGAATGAGGGGGGGGGGGGGAGAGGGAGGGAATGAGGGGTGGGAATTGGAATGAGGGTGGGGAATGGGGAAATGAGGGGGGTGGGGAATGTAGGGGGGGCGGTGGGGAATGAGGGGGGGGGTGGGAAATGGGGTGGGTGGGGATTGAGGGGTGGGAATGAGGGGGGGAGTAATGAGGGGGGTGGGGAATGAGGGGGGTGGGGATGAGGGGGGTGGGGAATGAGGGGTTTATGTGGGGAGTAATGAGGGGGGGGTTGGGAATGAGGGGGTGGGATGGGGGTGGGGAATGAGGGGGGTGGAATGGGGTAGAAGGGTGGGGAGAGAGGGAGGGGGGTGGAATGAGGGGGGGTGGGAATGAGGGGGGGTGGGGAGGGGAGGGGAATGAGGGGGTGGGGGATGAGGGGGGTGGGGAGGTGGGAATGGGGAATTGAGGGGGGTGGGGGATGAGGGGGGTGTGGAATGAGGGGGAATTGAGGGGGGTGGGGGGAAAATTGAGAGATTGGGTGGGAATGAGAGGGGGGGTGGGACTGCGGGGGGTGGGGGTGGGGAATGAGGGGGGGGGGGAATTGAGGGGGTGTGGAGAAAAATTGAGAGGGGTGAGGAGGGTGGTGGGGAATGAGGTGCGATGGGGAAGAATGAGGGGGGGGGGGAATATGTGGGGGGTGGGGAATGAGGGGGGCTGGGGGGGAATGAGGGTGGGAGGGGGGTGGGGAAATGAGGAGGGTGGGAATGAGGGGGGTGGGGAATGAGGGGGGGTGAGGGAATGAGGGGGTGGGGAATGAGGGGGTGGGGAAATTGAGGGGGTGGGGAATGTGGGGTTGGGGGAATGAGGGCGATGGGGAGGGATGAGGGGGTGGGATGAGGAAGGAGTGGCGAATGAGGGGGGTGGGGAATGAGGGGGTGGGGAATGAGGGGGAGACTCCCAGCTCTGTACAGCCGGACATTCCCACTCAGGTATTAAACAAAGGACAGGGGCGTGCACTCCATTCTCCGCTGAATCACTTTTATTTTAAACACCACCCCTCCCTCTGGCACTGTTACTGGTGCAACGTTAATTAAAATAATATAAATATCCGGATAAAACTTACCGCCGGCGCGCTTACCTTTAAACGGCGGAGACAATCCCGGGTCCACGCGTCACACAAACCCGCTGCCCGGCCATTCCCCGCCCACCCCCCGCTCGGCGATTGGCCCGGATCCGCGCATAACGTCAGCATTCCGCATTCCGATTGGCCGGCCCCCCATCGATCAGCGTCCGTTTCCGCTTGGTAGCAGGTTAGGGTGTGGCGGAAGTGGAGGCCGCACTGAAGCCTACCTTGCGTTGCTAGGCGACTTTCTCACCCACCCCCAGACCATTTGTTTTACAATATAAACCATCACCTGGATTGTTTTTTTAAATAAAGAATAACTTTAAATTCGAGCTTCATTGCAATCACCAAACACTACAATGACACAAAACATTCCCTGGCCATTCCCCTCCACAGATGCTGACTGACCCAATGAGTTCCTTCAGCACTTTGTGTTTTGCTCAGGATTCCAGCATCTGCAGTTCTCTGTGTCCCTAAAATTTGTGATTGCATTTGGAAATTATTATCTTTATGGCCTAACTTGGAAATTAACTGTAGTCACTTGAAACAACTCCATCAAACAAATAGGTGTCGGGTCACACCAATTGCAATTGAGTTTTCAGTCAGAAGATCCAAAACGTTGGCTGTCCATTCCCACCATAGATGCTGCTTGACCAATGTTGGGTTCCTCCAGCACTTTGTGTTTTGCTCAACATTCCTGCATCTGTAGTTCGTACAGTCTCCAATTAACATTTAGACTCTTTGCAACAAACGCAAGTTGCAAAATTGTGTTCTTGCATAAAAATAATTTGGACATCGAGATATCTGAAAACATATGGATTTTTAACACGGTTTGTAATCAGAGTACAAATGATGGTCCAGATCCATAACACCAAAAAACTACATATTTTATGGTTCAATGGTGCTTTTAATGTGTAAAGTGCAAACACAGTGAAATTCTTTATCTTACAAACAGTCGAGTAGAGTATTGCCATACCTCTGATCCCAGATTAGCAAATGTACAGTAATAGTTTACTTAGCCCTCATGCAAGAGGCACCATGTTCTGGTGCCATTTTCAAAGTATACGCTCTAGTTCTTATGGGTGGTGCCTGTTCCAGGCAAATCCCAGGCTGTTGCGGGTCGCCAGCCATCTTCTTCCTTGCTCCCTCTCCTCGACTGTCCATCTTTGTTCTCTGGGGCTGCATCCCGCAGCCAACCACGTAGGCGTGGTAGGCCAGTACTCTCTCCTAAACATCCTAGAACACTTTGACAGTACTGGGCCTCTATTCGCTGGAGTTTAGAAGGTTGAAGGGAGGACCTCACTGAAACTTACAGAATAATGAAAGGCATAGATAGAGTGGACGTGGAAAGGGTGTTTCCACTGGTGGGAGAGTCTAGGACCAGAGGTCATAGCCTCAGAATTAAAGGACACTCTTTTGGAAAGGAGGTGAGGAGGAACTTCTTTAGTTAGAGGTTAGTTAATCTGTGGAACTCATTGCCACAGAAGGCTGTGGAGGCCAAGTCAGTGGATATTTTTAAGGCGAAGGATAGACAAATGCTTGATGATAATATGTGTTACAGTGTTTTGCGGGGAAGCAGTAAAATGGGATTTGGCGGCAGAGATCAGCCATGATAGAATGGCGGGGGGGTAGACTCGATGGTTCCGTAGGGCTAATTCTTGCTCCTATAACATGTGAACGTGAACACTTATGGGTGTAGATGACATATTGGTAACGCTTGCCCTGCACAATCATATTACTTAATCCAGTTCCACGATCACCTGCCATTCTCTGTCCGACTCCCCCACCCCAACCCCACATTGTTCTGTAGTGTACTGAAAATATTTCCTCTCCCCTGACTCAACCTGAAATGTTGGCTAACACCTCTTGTCTTCAAAGATGAAACCACAAAGTGCTGAAACAGACATTGTGGGCCGAAGGGCCTCTTCCTGTGTCATATTGTTCTATGGTCTATGTGCACAATGGTAGTGAAACTGGAAACAAACATTTCCTCTGAATTTCCTTTATGAACAGCATTTAATCTTAGCAAACATTCCTGGAAAAAGGCAGCATCTCTGAAGAGAACGAATGGGTGAAGTTTCGGGTCGAGACCCTTTCTTCAGACTGAGAGTCAGGGGAGAGGGAAACTTATCTCTAGAGATGTTGCCTGACCCGCTGAGTTACTCCAGCTTTTGATGTCTCCAGTTCACCTCTCCTTAGACTCTCAGCCTGAAGAAGTGTCTCGACCCGAAACATCACTCGTTCCTTCCCTCAAGTGAAGCAGTCAGTTCCGCTGAGTTACTCCAACATTTTGCGTCTATCTTCGGTGCAAACCAGCATCTGCAGTTCCTTCCTATACATTATTGGAAAGAGGATGTCAGAGCAGAATAATGGGAACCTCTTGGGCCTGTGGTCACTCTCATCGTCATCTCAACTGTCTACAGTGCTGGACGTGTCAAGAAAAATGTACTGTATTCTTGAAATTTAAAAGAAGGAAGTACAAAATTTAGTCTATTAACCAAATTGCAAAAAAAGGATGTTTTTTCCCTTGTCTTGTGCAACTAAAGGTTAGTGTATCAAGCAGTTGGCCATTTTGGGTCTTTTTTGGTCCCTTTTGAAAATAGGTCAAAGTTTGTTCAAAACGCCCAGGATGTAGCACAAAATAAACTCTGTGAAAATCCCTCAGAAATCCGTTTGCGCATTTGCAGCCTTCGTTTGGTCACTCCAGCCACAATTCCGTACCGGGAGTCTCACAGGGTAAGTTTCTTTTAGTTTAAAAAAATATTTTTTTGGTGTTTGAGATACAGCGTGGAAACAGGCCCTGAGGCCCACCGAGTCCCCGCCATCAGCTATCACCCCGTACACTATTTCTATCCTACACGCTACTGACAAGTTACACAAGCCAATTAACATGCAGACCTTTGAAGTGCTTGGCTTTGACGTGTGGGAGGAAACCGGAGCACCCGGAGGAAACCCATGCGGTCACGGGGGAACGTAAAAACGCCGTACAAACATCACCCACCAGTGAGGAAGGGGAGTTAAAATGGTTAGTGACCAGACTGTGGTGGGATCATAGGTTCTAATGTCTGTGGGGTTGGAAGAGGGAGTACAAGAGACATCGACTCATTCATTGAAGATAGGCACAAAATGTTGGAGTAACAAACTGCTGTAGTTTAGGGTCAAGACCCTTCTTCAGACTCTGGGCTGAATAGTCTGACATAAACTAAACTCAACTTCGCTCAGTCCGCCAGAACCTACCTGATCTCCCGGTTGCCAAACACTTTAACTCTCCCTCCCATTCCCACACTGACCTTTCTATCCTGGGCCTCCTCCATTGTCAGAGTGAGTCCCAGCGCAAATTGGAGGAACAGCACCTCATATTTCGCTTGGGCTGCGTACACCCCAGTGGTATGAACATTGACTTCTCTAACTTCAAGTAACCCCAGCATTCCCTCTCTCTCCATCCCTCCCCCGCCCAAGTCGCATCAGCTTCTCATTCTCACCTAACAAACAGCCAACAATGGCCTGTTCCCTTTATCATTGTTAATCCATTTGTTCTACATCTCTCGTCTGAATCATCGTCTATATCTCTCGTTTCCCTTTCCCGTGACTCTCAGTCTGAAGAACGGCCTCGACCCGAAACGTCGCCCATTCCTTCTCTCCAGAGATGCCGCCTGTCCCGCTGAGTTACCCCAGCATCTAGTGTCTACCTTCGGTTTAAACCAGCGTCCGCAGTTCTTTCCCACTCAACTTGGTCATTGCTCTCCCCCGAATTTAGCTCCACCCCAGGTAAGGAGGACCCCTTGTCGCCACATGCCCGGCCTGCTTCAATGTTGCCCGCCTTCAAGCAGGCAGTTTGCTAGCAGCCACCATACAAGGAAGTGGTGCATACAGGAGGCAGGAGCCCCCAACACATGCTGCTCCCATGCATCTGGTAAGAACGACCGATTATAACAATCTTTATTGTGTCTGAAGAAGGGTCTCGACCCGAAACGTTGCCCATTCCTTCCCTCCAGAGATGCTGCCTGTCCCGCTGAGTTACTCCAGCTTTTTGTGTCTATAGCAATCTTTATTGTTAAAATATATAGACACAAAGAGCTGGAGTAGACCTGAAGGGCCAAGTGGCCAAATTCTGCTCTTATCACATGATGATAACCAACCATGTCATCTCTGGGTGCCCGCTCTACCACCCACCAAATGGAGCTCAGGACCTGGCAGACATTGACGCAGAGAAAACAACCTGGCTGCTCAACTCCCGGCTTGAGATCTAACTATTCCTTTGGTTTATGTTTCATTCGCAAGAAGAAGAAGATCACTTATGACCTTACGTGTTGGGAGGAACTGCAGGTGCAGGTTTAAACCGAAGACAGACACAAAAATCTGGAGTAACTCAGCGTGTCAGGCAGCATCACTGGAGAGAAGGTACAGGTGATGTTTCGGGTCGAGACCCTTCTTCAGACTGAGAGTCAGGGGGAGAGGGAAACTAGAGGTGTGAAAATGTCTCGACCCGAAACGTGACCCGTTCCTTTTCTCCAGAGAGGCTGCCTGACCTGCTGAGTTACTCCAGCATTGAAACCAACATTTCCTTCCTACACAAATTAATTGCCACAGACCGCTGCCCAAGTCATTGGGCATTTCTAAAGCGGAGCTTGACTGGTTCTTGTTCAATAAGGGCATTGGATGTTATGGGGAGGAGGCAGGAGAATGGGATTTAGAGGGAAAGGCAGATCTGTCAGTCTCCAGTTAAAACCAGCATCTGCAGTTCCTCACTACAGATTTTTAGGTTAATTGGCTTCAGTAGACAATAGACAATAGGTGCAGGAGTTGGCCATTCGGCCCTTCGGGCCAGCACCGCCATTCAATGTGATCATGGCTGATCATCCCCAATCAGTACCCCGTTCCTGCCTTCTCCCAATATCCCCTGACTCCGCTATCTAGCTCTCTCTTGAAAGTATCCAGAGAACCGGCCTCCACCGAGGCACAGAATTCCACAGACTCACAACTCTGTGTGAAAAAGTGTTTCCACATCTCCGTTCTAAGTGGCTTATCCCTTATTCGTAAACAGTGGCCCCTGGTTCTGGACTCCCCCAACATTGGGAACATGTTTCCTGCCTCTAGTAAAAAAATTGTAAATTTTCCCTTGTGTGTAGGATAGTTATAGTGTATGGGTCAGCACGGACCTGGTGGGCCGAAGGGCCTGTTTCTGCACTTTATCTCTTGGGTCTAAAGAGACAGACAGAGTTTATATTTAATACCCGATCTGACTATCAGTCCCTCTAACCAGAACTTCCTTAGTACTGTACAGTGAAAATCAGCCTGGTGTATCCAGGAGTTGGACTTGAACACACTACCTCAGGGGCACGTGTAACAACTGGATAATCTATAAATTTTAGATTTTAGATTACCCGCATTCGCAACTTTCCCCTTGCTAATCTTTTAAGAGCTGTCAACGTTATCCAGGGGTCAAGGAAAGAGCGTTCACATCGCGGCTCTGCTTCCACCAATCTTTCCACCAACACGCACAAGAAGCGACAAGACACCACAGTATGTAGATGCCAAGAAGTGTGTTCAGCTCTGGCTGAACAGTTTCTAATCTTGTGATGTGGGCTTGATAAGAACGTTATCCATCCTGATTAGACTCTGCCAATTTAACACCTTGAGTGAGATCTATTAGTTCTGGGAAACGTTGACCACTTCCCAACAATTCTCCCATTCAGAGATGACCTCCGGAGTAACTCAGCGGGACTGAAGGTGGACACAAAATGCCGGAGAAACTCAGCGGGTGAGGCAGCATCTATGGAGAAAAGTAAATGGGTGATGTATTGGGGCGAGACCCTTCCTCAGACTGAAGGGTCTCGCCCCGAAACGTCACCCATTCCTTCTCTCCAGAGATGCTGCCTGTCCCGCTGAGTTACTCCAGCATTTTGTGTCTCTCTTCAATTTTAAACCAGCAACTGCAGTTCCTTCCAACACATGATCTCCGGAGTGCCAGTTTAACAGATGGGACGACGTGTTCAGTTTGTACTTGGAAACCCCAACCAGGATGTTCTTGTTTATTTTCGCACATAAATCCCTGGTGGTGCGTCTTCAAAGGACTCCTTTGTTAGGGGGCTGGAGAGACCTCTTCCAGAGGAGCTAATACTCTTCCCTGTTAATTTCCACCAGATGGTATGCACCAGATCCTTTTCCTTTAATACTGACTTTCCTCTGCCTTTGTCCTTTCGAAGGCCGGAGTTTATTTCTACAAGGCATTCACTACATCGTGGACTGGTCTGGGCAAGCTGGGCTTGTTGTGCAAGAAGAGAGAGTGTGAGCTGTCGGAGAGGGGAGTGAAGTTCTCTCCCCAACCCATCCCTTGGCCCAGACTGACCACCGCCCGCTCCTCCCACAAGACCAACAGACTGCAGACAGGAAGGCAGATGATTCTCCATGTGGTCACACAAGACGCTGGAATCTTCAGCAAAAAGAGCTGGACGAGATGCAAGGAACTGCAGACGCTGGTTTACAAAGAAAAAGGCACAAAGTGCCGGAGTAACTCAGCGGGCCAGGCAGCATCTTTGGAGAAAAGGAATAGGCAATGTTTTGGGTCAGGAGACTTCATCCTTCTTCTTCTTCTGTCGTATGTCTTTTAGACCTGCAGCTCCGTTGAGGCGAGCCAGGCCAACGTGTCGTCGTCCAGGTCAATCAGACCTCGTTCACCATTCGGTGGGCGGTGTTTGGGGCAACTGGTGACGATGTGCTCCACTGTCTGTGTTGGGTCCCCACACTCGCAGGAGGCGCCCGCTGTCCACGAGGCCCCACCTCTTCATCGCTCCTCCATAGCGTCCGACGCCTGTCCTCAAGCGGTTGAGGGTTGTCCACTGCTTTCGGGGCAGGTCCTGGCCAGGGACATCCATGGGTCATCGATGTACTGGTGTAGCCTAGATGGTTCCGCTGGCTTCCACTGGTCTCTCCATCTCGTCTTGACCCAGGCAGCCTTAGCAGCGTCCTTCATCCTCAAAATGTAGAAAAGGAACTGCAGAATGCAGGAAGCAGGGTCTTGAACTGATAAAACATTTTCACCCAGAGAGTTGTGAATCTGTGGAATTCCCTGCCACAGAAGGCAGTGGAGGCCAATTCACTGGATGTATTCAAGAGAGAGTTAGATTTAGCTCTTAGGGCTAATGGAATCAAGGAATACAACTTAATGACAATTAACTAATATATCCCAATTCAAAATAGTTCCTAGGGAGAGAGATCCTTCTTTGTAGCTGGACACAAAATTCTGGAGTAACTCAGCGGGACAGGCAGCATCTCTGGAGAAAAGGAAAGGGTGACGTTTCTGGTTGAGACCCTTCTTCAGGCTCTTCTGAAGAAGGGCCTCAACCCGAAACGTCACCCATTCCTTCTCTCCAGAGATGCTGCCTGACCCTGCTGAGTTATTCGCGGGATGGCGGGACTGTCATATGTTGATAATGGAGCAGCTGGGCCTGTATACTCTGGAATTTAGAAGGATGAGAGGAGATCTTATTGAACATATAAGATTATTAAGGGTTTGGACACACGAGAGGCAGGAAACATGTTCCTGTTGTTGGGGGATTCCCGAACCTGGGGCCACCGTTTAAGAATAAGGGGTAAGCCAATTAGAACGGAGATGAGGAAATACTTTTTCACACAGAGAGTGGTGAGTCTGTGGAATTCTCTGCCTCAGAAGGCAATGGAGGCCAATTCTCAGGATGCTTTCAAGAGAGAGTTAGATAGAGCTCTTAAAGATAGCGGAGTCAAGGGGGCTACAGTTTAAGAATAAAGGGTAAGCCATTTACAACGGAGATAAGGAAATACTTTTTCACACAGAGAGTGGTGAGTCTGTGGAATTCTCTGCCTCAGAGGGCGGTGGAGGCAGGTTCTCTGGATGCTCTGAAGAGACAGCTAGACAGACCTCTTAAAAATAGCGGAATCAAGGTATATGGGGAGAAGGCAGGAACGGGGTACTGATTGTGGTTGATCAGCCGGCTTGAGGGGCCGAAAGGGCTACTCCTGCATCGTATTGTCTATTGTCGCTTGTATATCGTCCAGCATTTTGTGTGTTTATCTTCAGTGAAAACCAGAATCTGCAGTTCCTTCCTGCACACTTCTTCGTAGCTGCCTTATATATGGAGACGGGCGATACACTGGTAAATACGGTAGCTACCCACCTGTGCCTGTTCAACCCTTTACAGAGGAAACTCACCCTGTCGACGTGTAGAGCAAAGTACACCCGGGAGATTGACTTCATTCATTCCGTCAAGCCCGCTGGAAGGAGGTGGGTGAACGGCTTCACAAATTATGTACGCTGTGAATCAAACAGGAAATGTGATTTAAGAGGGGGTGACAAGGAGACTCATTCAGGGGGACAGTTAGTCACAGAGTTACTGAGATGGGGGGAGGAAGAGAGGTTGGGGTGGGGGGGACCGACCGACAGCCCCGCGTAGAGTAGCCAAGGGGTTCGCAACAACGCGCCTGCTCTTTCCGCAGCAATGGGGCTATGAGAGAGACTGGGGGTAAAAATTAAAAAAAATCACAGAGAATCCTAGACCCGACCCGCACCAAAGACGAGGTTCGGCATTGGGGGGGGGGGGAGCCCCACATGGCTGAATGTGCCTCTTTAAATGAGGCAAAGGATGAGATTTGTGGCGTTTAATCTGGTAAAGACGTTCCAGGGGGCGAGACGGATTATTGGTAAGTAAAATCTGCTCACTTGTTGCTGCAAGTAAGAATTTCACTATTTTACCTGGGACATGTAACAGTAAAACACTCTCGACTCTCTCTTGAAAATCATTATCAAATTATTAGGCATTTAGAAGGATGAGAGGGGATCTTATTGAAACATATAAGATTCTTAAGGGTATGGACACGCTAGAGGCAGGAACTATGTTCCCGATGTTGGGGGACATCTGCAGTCTCCAGAACCAGGGGCCACAGTTTAAGAATAAGGAGTATGGCATTTAGAACGGAGACGAGGAAACACTTTCTCTCACAGAGAGTTGTGAGTCTGTGGAATTCTCTGCCTCAGAGGGCGGTGGAGGCTGGTTCTCTGGATACTTTCAAGAGAGAGCTAGTTAGGGCTCTTAAAGATAGCGGAGTCAGGGGATATGGGGAGAAGGCAGGAACGGGGTACTGATTGTGGATGATCAGCCATGATCACATTGAATGGCGGTGCTGGCTTGAAGGGCCAAATGGCCTACTCCTGAACCTGGTGTCTATTGTCTACAAATAGCATAGCAATAAGAGTTGTAAATAATCGTTCCTTACTGGTCTGCTAAATACTCTAAAATTCTTTCTTGGAATGAATTTTATATTCTGTGTGAACTCAGGAACGTAACTTCAAATCTACATTAAAAAATAATAATATATTCTGCATGAATAAGGAAATATCCTGGATTATGGCAAGAATTTATAGCCTCTGAATTAACTGAGATCTTTATGGGCTGCGCAGTGGCGCAGCGGGTAGTGCCGCTGCTCACAACGCCAGAGACCCGGGTTCCATCCCAGCCTGTGTGGAGTTTGCACGTTCTCCCTGTGACCGCTTGGGTTTCCTCCCACATCCCGAAGAGGTGTGAAGAGGTTAAAGATTTGCAAATTAATTGGCCATTATAAATTGTCCCTAATGTGTAACGAGTAGGTGAGGACGTGGGTAAGAAAGGACTGCAGATGCTGGTTTAAATCGAAGGTAGACACAAAATGCTGGAGTAACTCAGCGGGTGAGGCAGCATCCCTGGAGAGGAATGGGCGACGTTTCGGAACACGCAACGGCGCCCGTTCCTTCTCTCCAGAGATGCTGCCACACCCACTGAGTTACTCCAGCATTTTGTGTCTACCTTAGGTGAGAGAGTGAGATAGTTTAGTTTAGTTTACTGTCACGTGTACCGAGGTACAGTGAAAAGCTTTTTGTTGCAGGCTAACCGGTCAGCGGAAAGACTATACGTGATTACAATCGAGCCGCCCACAGTGTACAGATACAGGAAAAGGGAATAACGTGGAACGTGTGATCGGGTGATCAATGGTTTTTTGTGTGTTCGATGCGGTGTGTACCGAAGGTTTATGGGTGATCAACGGTTTTTTGTGTGTTTTGCGTAGCGGTGACTACTGAAGGTTTATGGCCGCGACCACGGGTGAACAAAGGAGGAGGACTGACTAAACTTTGTGCCTTCCCCAACAGTAGAGGATGCTGTGGTGGATGTTTGTGTCAAATGTTATTGTGTATTGTGTGTTCTTTTTAAGCGTATCGCTGCTGGCAAATTCATTTCACTGCACCTTTGGGGTGAAAAGACTTTGGCTTTGACTTTGGTTGGTGTGGCCTCGATGGGCCGAAGGGCCTATTTCCCTGTCGTATCCCTGAACTAAACTAAAATTAATCTTTTCAGTTGCTTTGAAAATCATGACCCAAAGTGTTTACGCAGGTTTTACCCGACGTTCCTGTAAATTCTTCAAACTGTATTTTCTGTGCGGTATTCTCGAACAATAAGAGACTTGTACCTATGTGGTACGAGTTTATTTACCGTTCCATCTAAGTGCCTCTCAGTTTTATTTTTTTTCCGTATATCATTAAAACCTATGAATAAGGTCAAGCAAATAAGATTGGCCCGTAAGCACTAATCCAGTGGTATATTAATGTCTGCTGTAAAATTTAGTTTAGTGGCCATCTAATACATTAGGTTTTAGTTTAGTTTAGGCACCACGGTGGTAGAGTTGCTGCCTCACAGCGCCAGAGACCCGGGTTCGATCCTGACCACAGGTGCTGTCTGTCTGTACGGAGTTTGTATGTTCCCCTGTGACCCGCGCGGGTTTTCTACGGAATCTTCGGTTTCCTCCCACACTCCAAAGGCGTACAGGTTTGTAGGTTAATCGGCCCTCTGTAAATTGTCCCCTAGTGTGTTGAGAGCGGATGCAAAAGTGGGATAACATCAAACTTGTCTGAACGGGCGATCGATGGTCGGCGTGGACTGGGTGCGCCGGAGAGCCTGTTTACGCGCCGTATCCCGATACTAATAATAATAGACATACCTAAGTACAATCAAGCCTCTCTCCTCAGCGAAACTCTGGGTCCCCAATTCTAAATGTTAGTGTGCGGGGATCGCTGGTCGGCAGGGACTCGGTGGGCCGAAGGGCCTGTTTCCGTGCTGTGTCTCATGTATCTCTAAAGATACAGCATCCATTCTTTCATCATCCCCGGGTCAAAATCCTAAACCCTTCAAACCAGTGCCGCCCTGAGGAAACTCTTGGCTCAAGAAGACCTCCTCAAGGGTTGGCGGAGGGAGATAGGTTGAGTTGATTGATCGAAAGATACTTTGTGGAAATAGGCCCACCGGGTCCAAGCCGACCATCGTTCACACTAGTTCTATGTTATCCCACTTTCCAGACACAGTTTTACAGCAGCCAATTAACCCGCAAACCCACACATCTTTGGGATGAGGGGGGAAACCGGAGCACCCGCAGGAGCGCAAAGTCCACACAGACAGACAGCATCCGAGGTCAGGATCGAACCTGGGACTCTGGCGAGGTGTTTTCCCAGTTAGTGTTACGTAGCAAGGAAGGTAGACACAAAATGCTGGAGTATCTCAGCGGGTCAGGCAACATCTCCGGAGAGAAGGAATGGGTGACGTTTCGGGTCGAGGCCCCAAGGATCTCGATCTGAAACGTCACCCATTCGTTCTCTCCAGAGATGCTGCCTGACCCGCTGAGTTACATCCTGCATTTTGTGTCTACCTTTGATTTTACCAGCATCAGCAGTTCTTTCTTACTACACTTTACTTAGCAAGGATATGTTTTAACAGGGCATGTTTATTTTAATAAAGGGAGGGGGAATTGATGTAAACCTTTGGTTTATAAACTTATGGAAATTTCCTGCCACATAGGTAAATCTGTTCGATAAATGTGCTATTTTCTGACAGAGTGCGATTCCAACATCACCAAGCTGTGGGAGGGGATAAATGCAGAAGTTTTGGTCAGGCAAATATCTGGTTGAATATTAATAGTTTTAATCCTGAACCTAAACCTCTGAGCATCATATAATGGGCAGTGTTGGCACACCTTCCTGGTCAGGTTAGTTCAGTCAGCAATGTGCTATCTAGCGAGGATAAGCAGGCAAGGGAAAGTATAGAATGTTTATAGAGTCATAGAATGATACAGTGTGGAAACAGGCCCTTCGGCCCAACTTGCTCACACCGGCCAACATGTCCCAGCTACACTAGTCCCACCTGCCTGCGTTTGGTCCATATCCTTCCAAACCTGTCATATCCATGTACCTGTCTAACTGTTTCTAAAACGTTGGGATAGTCCCAGCCTCAACTACCTCCTCTGGCAGCTTGTTCCATACATCCACCACCCTTTGTGTGTAAAAGTTACTCCCTAGATCTCTATTAAATCTTTTCCCCTTCACCTTAAACCTATGTCCTCTGGTCCTCGATTCCCCTACTCTGGGCAAGAGACTCTGTGCATCTACCCGATCTATTCCTCTCATGATTTTGTACACCTCTATAAGATCACCCCTCATCCTCCTGCGCTCCAAGGAATAGAGACCCAGCCTACTCAACCTCTCCCTGCAGCTCACACCCTCGAGTCCTGGCAACATCCTCGTAAATCCTCTCTGAACCTTTTCCAGCTTGACAAGTATATTTCCTATAACAATAGAAAATAGACAATAGACATTAGGTGCAGGAGTAGGCCATTTGGCCCTTCGAGCCAGCACCACCATTCAATGTGATCATGGCTGATCGTTCCCAATCAGTACCCCGTTCTTGCCTTCTCCCCACATCCCCTGACTCAGCTATTTTTAAGAGCTCTATGTAGCTCTCTCTTGAAAGCATCCAGAGAACCGGCCTCCACCGCCCTCTGAGGCAGAGAATTCCACAGACTCACCGCTCTCTGTGAGAAAAAGTGTTTCCTCGTCTCCGTTCTAAATGGCTTACTCCTTATTCTTAAACTGTGTGTGGCCCCTGGTTCTGGACTCCCCCAACATCGGGAACATGTTTCCTGCTTCTAGTGCGTCCAAGCCCTTAACAATCTTTGCTATGGCCACTGGGGATGGTGTGAGGGGAGGTTGTTGGTGTGATGGTGTTGTGCTTCAGAATGACGGGAGGTTTTCAATCTGTTTCAGCTGCTGCAGGATGTGGGTATGGGCGCTGCTCCCTATCTTCTTGGCCATCATCGCCACAGGAGGTATCTGGGCCGTGTAAGTATTTTCACCTTCATGCCACTGCCGGTACGACACAATACGACTCTATCTATCCCACAGGGAGACACAAAATGCTGGAGTAACTCAGCGGGACAGGCAGCACCTCTGGAGCGAGGAGGAATGGGCGACGTTTCGGGCCGAGACCCTTCTTCAGACTGATGTCAGGGGAGTGGGCAGTGCAGAGATAAGGAAGCGTAAGGTGTGAAAACATGACAAAGGGGAATGGAGATATGGAACACGTAGAATGGATCATTGTTGGTTGGGAGAAGGTGACAACAAAGCAAACAGAGATAAAATGTAGTCGGAGACAGTAAGGCTGGTCGGAGAACTGGGAAAGGGGAGGGGATGCAGAGAGGGGGAAAGCAAGGGATTTGAAATGAAATTGAAGTGTTAAGTGGAAAAGTCCAGGATTGGGGATGTGCAAAGATTGGGGAGGGGAAGGGAGTCAGTCTCAGTCTACCCTACAGCAGAAGGGGGAGGAGTTGTACAGCTTGATAGCCGCAGGGAAGAAGGATCTCCTGTGGCGCTCTGTGCTGCATCTTGGTGGGACCAGTCTGTTGCTGAAGGTGCTCCTCAGGTTGGCCAGTGTGTCACGGAGGGGGTGAGCTGTATTGTCCAGGATGCTCCGCAGTTTGAGGAGCATCCTCCCCTCCAAGACCAACCTCCCGTGAATCCAACGCCAACTCCGCCCCCAGGATGGAGCCGGCCTTCCTGATGGGCTTGTTGATTCTATTGGCGTCCGCGGCCTTTCTCCCTGCTGCCCCGGCACACGGCAGCACCTCACCACTTCCCCACCATCAAAACACACACAGCGCTGGAGTCACTCAGCAGGTCAGGCAACATCTCTGGAGAATGGTGGAGTTACAGCGCCAGAGACCCGGGTTCGATCTCAACCATGGCTGCTGTCTGTACGGAGTTTGTACGTTCTCCCCGTGACCGGTGTGGGTTTTCTCCGGGGTTGGACAGGCTAGATGCAGGAAGATTGTTCCCGATGTTGGGGAAGTCCAGAACAAGGGGTCACAGTTTAAGGATAAGGGGGAAATCTTTTAGGACCGAGATGAGAAAAACATTTTTCACACAGAGAGTGGTGAATCTGTGGAATTCTCTGCCACAGAAGGTAGTTGAGGCCAGTTCATTGGCTATATTTAAGAGGGAGTTAGATGTGGCCCTTGTGGCTAAAGGGATCAGGGGGTATGGAGAGAAGGCAGGTACAGGATACTGAGTTGGATGATCAGCCATGATCATATTGAATGGCGGTGCAGGCTCGAAGGGCCGAATGGCCTACTCCTGCACCTATTTTCTATGTTTCTATGTTTCTCCGGGTGCTCTGGTTTCCTCCCACACTCCAAAGACGTGCAGGTTTGTAGGTTAATTGGTTTCAGAAATAACTGTAAATTGTCCCCAGTGTGTGTAGGATAGTGTTAGTGTGCGGGGATCGCTGGTCAGCGCGGACTCGGTGGGCCAAAGGCCCTGTTTCTGCGCTGTATCTCTAAACTAAACTAAACTAAATTTGACATTTTTTTCCTTCCGCTCTAGCCTCTTGCCCATCTGCTGTCTTTAACACTCATAGACCCGTCTTGGGATAAGAGACTGGGGCTTGAACCTGTCTAAACCCCAATCTCTTAAGTCCCTTCCCTATATCTTTCGACCCACCCTACCTCTTTAAGGATCTCTGACTGAGATTTTCATCATGTATCCTAACATTTCCTTGTGTGGCTTGGTTAATAATTCTCTGGATATGTTTTACTGCTTTGAAGATAATATACATGACCCTTCGTATGATCCTTGATGTAAACCTGTGAAACAGCTGGTAGCCCGACACTTTGTGAGATGTCTGAGAATGAATTATTAAACAGCTGTGTTGCACGTATGGTGTATATTTATTGTCCATCTCTGTGAGCTGTGTGGATTACCAATTATTTTATAGGACAACCAAAGTCCAATCTCTCTGGGTCAACAGCCACCAATATCGGACTCGATGAGATTGTAAATTCTCTTCTCAAATTTACTTCCTCCCTCCTCCTTAAAAATTGTCAAAGACTCAACTTTCACCGACCTTTGAGGAAGAGGGTTCCAGAGTGTCGTGTTCCTCTTAGAGAAAAATAAATCTCCGTCTTTAATATACAATCCTGACCATGGCCCTGTTTCCAATGCTGCATAACTATATGTTATGCAGCATTGATCTGCAGGAACTATACATCAGGAGGTGCAACTCCAGAGCCAACAAGATCATGGGGGACCCCTTCCACCCCAGCAACGGACTGTTCCAGCTGCTACGGTCGGGCAAACGCCCCCGTTGCCACGCTGTGAGAACGGAGAGGATGAGAAGGAGTTTCTTCCCAGAGGCCATTAGGACCGTAAACTCCTATCTCTCCAGGGACTAACTTTGCTGTACCAATTTACTGTTGTGTGGTGTCTTTTTAAAATTGCTGTTTTTTTCTTTTTTTCCTCCCACCAATATGTAATATGTGAATATGTGATTCTGTTCCATTCTGTTTGTATTTTTTTTTTCACAATCCACAAGCATTGCCACTTTTCATTTCACTGCACATCTCGTATGTGTATGTGATGAATAAACCTGACCTGACTTGACTTGATTTTACAGCGATCTTATAGACAATAGACAATAGGGGCAGGAGTAGGCCATTTGCCAGCACCGGCTCTTGAGTCCGTGATACATTTAATCTCTTTCAAAACAGTTTGTTCCTTATTTTGGAAGACCATTTTAGATATATTCAGGTATATTCCTCATTTTAGATATATTCAGGTCTGTGCGAACATTTATCTGAGGGAATGCTTAAGAAAGAACTGCAGATGTTGGAAGAAATCGGTAGACAAAAATGCTGGAGAAACTCAGCAGGTGAGGCGGCATCCATGGAGCGAAGGAATGGGTGACGTTTCTGGGTGAGACCCTTCTTCAGACTGAGTTGGGGGGGGGGAGAACGGGAAGAAGAAAGGAAGAGGCGGAGACTGTGGGCTGTGGGAGAGCTGGGAAGGGGAGGGGAAAGGGGGAGAAAGCAAGGACTACCTGAAATTGGAGAAGTCAATGTTCATACCGCTGGGCTGTAAACTGAGGAAGGTTTAATTATTATCAAGGATTGTTTGCAACCTTTGGATTTAAGGTGGCTGTTCACAATCACCATCAGTGTCTGATAAGTGACTGGCAAAGTGATATGGCTCCTCAATCATTCACCTCACACTTGAAGGCAAATTCAGTGTATAGCATCTATGTCAAGAGGACTGGAATACAAAATCAGAGATGTAATAAGGCGCTGGTCAGGCCGCATTTGGGGTACTGTGAGCACATTTGGGCCCCATATCTGAGGGAGGATGTGCTGGCCCTGGAGAGGGTCCAGAGGAGGTTTACAAGAACGATCCCAGGAATGGGTGGGTTAACATATGATGAGCGTTTGACAGCGCTGGGCCTGTACTCGCTGGAGTTTAGAAAGTTGAGGGGGGTCCTCATTGAAACTTACAGAATAATGAAACGCACAGGTAGAGTGGATGTGGAGAGGATGTTTCCACCATATCTCTCGTTTCCCTGATCCCTGACCAGTCTGAAGAAGGGTCTCGACCCGAAACGTCGCCTATCTCCTTCGCTCCTTAGATGCTGCTGCACCCGCTGAGTTTCTCCAGCTTTTTGTGTACCCTCGATGTTTCCATTAGTTGGGAGAGTCTAGGACCAGAGGTCACAGCCTCAGAATTAAAGAGCACTCTTTTAGAAAGGCTGCGCGGAGGAACTTATTTAGTCAGATGTGACCTCTGGTCCTAGACTCTCTCACTAGTGGAAACATCCTCTCCACATCCACTCTACCTGTGCGTTTCATTTAGTCAGATGGTAGCTAATTTGTGGAACTCAATGGCTGTGGAGGCCAGAGACAAATTCTTGATTAGAACGGGTGTCAAGGGTTTTAGGGAGAAGGCAGGAAAATGGGGTTAGGAGGCAGAGATCAGCCATGATTGAATGGTGGAGCAGACTCAATGGGCCGAATGGCCTAATTCTATTCCTATAACTTGTGAACATTGTTTTTGTAAGTTCTTTTTGGTATTTTTTTGCATTGCCTCACCTTGTTACGTCATGGTTGGCCATCCCATGTTGCTCCAACGTCATTGATGGTTGCTCTCCTGCAGGTTTGCAATGGCGGTGATCAATGGGGCAGTCAACACCACCGTGGAGTTCCCCTACATCAGGTGAGCAATCCAAGACCCTCAGCTAGGGCGGCACGGTGGCGCAGCGGGTGGAGCAGCTGCCTCACTACGCCGGAGACCCGGGTTCGATCCCGACTACGGGTGCCGTCGGTGCCGAATTTGTATGTTCTACCTGCGTGGGTTTTCTCCGGGTGCTTCGGTTTCCTCCCACACTCCAAAGACGTGCAGGTTTGTAGGGTATTAGGCTTCTGGATATTGTCCCCACTGTGTAGGATAGTGCTAGTGTACGGGGTGATCGCTGTAGAAGGATCTCCCCTCTCCCATCGGGCAAGAGGTACAGAAGTGTGAAAACCTCCAGATTCAGGGACAGTTTCTTCCCAGCTGTTATCAGGCAACTGAACCATCCTCAGACAAACTCTCACCAACTAGAGAGTGGTTCTGACCTCCCATCTACCTCATTGGAGGCCTTCAGTAACTTTAATCAGAGTTTACTGGACTTTATCTTGCACTAAATTCTCTGCCACAGAAGGCAGTGGAGGCCAATTCACTGGATGTTTTCAAGAGAGAGTTGGATATAGCTCTTCAGGCTAATGGAATCAAGGGATATGGGGAGAAAGCAGGAATGGGGTACTGATTGTGGATGATCAGCCATGATTATATTGAATGTCGGTGCTGGCTCGAAGGGCCGAATGGCCTACTCCTGCACCTACCTGCTATGTTTCTATGAACTGCAAATGCTAGTTTGAACAGAAGATACTGGGAGCATCGGTGGTGTGAGCAGGTATTGAGGGAGGTTGTTCTGGGATGACAGAACCAATTGTTGGGCCTTCCCAAGGTGTCTTGGGCCTAACTCAACGAGGCACCAATGAAGGGAGGTGCCCACTTGAAAACCCCAATAATATACTTGCATCAACAGGATTTGTTTTTTTAAGAACTAGTTAATATGTAAGTAGCTGTTTTTTTGCATACAGAGTTATTTACTTTTATGTAGGTATATTTAGTTAGATAGTTAGATTTTGGCATTGGGCTTGGTTTTCTTAGTTGAGCATTTATCCTAGAGTTATAGCACAAGTACTTTGTGTTTTAATTGTAAATCAGACACAAAATGCTGGAGTAACTCAGCGTGAGTTAACTCTGCTGCAACTCTGGAGAGAAGGAATAAGTGACATTTTGTGTCAAGACCTTTCTTCAGACGTTTAATTAACCCGAAACGCCACCCAGAGATGCTGCCTGTCCCGCTGAGTTACTCCAGCATTTTGCGTCCGTCTTCTAACTTATGTCCTCTCCTCAGCGTGTGCGGTGCTAAACCTCCTCAGAGCTGTGTCTTTGGCCAAGTCATGAACGTCGGATCCTTCCTGGGTGAGCCATCTTGATTATCCTTCCCCTCGGGCTAAGATGAGGTCGGGTGGAAAGGAATGCGTCAACGACATCCAATAATGGGCAAGATTCTGTTCTGGTGATTTTTGGTCTTGCAAATAGAGCGAGGGCCTCTTTTACACGATGTTTTATCTAAACCAAAACTATAAAAAACTAAAAGTAATTCATGTTTTATCATTGGTCCTTATATCTCCAATCACTTCAATGCATCTCCCCACCATAGACAACCAGAGATACATCGTGGAGGCAGGCCCTTTACATAAAAACATAGAAACATAGAAAATAGATGCAGGAGGAGGCAATTCGGCCCTTCGAGCCAGCACCGCCATTCATTGTGATCATGGCTGATCGTCCCCCATCAATAACCCGTGCCTGCCTTCTCCCCATATCCCTCGACTCCGCTAGCCCCCAGAGATCTATCTAACTCTCTCTTAAATCCATCCAGTGACTTAGCCTCCACTCCGTCTGTGGCAGGGAATTCCATAAATTCACAACTCTCTGGGTGAAAAAGTTCCCAGTCTTAAATGACCTCCCCTTTATTCTAAGACTGTGGCCCCTGGTTCTGGACTCGCACAACATTGGGAAAATTTTTCCTGCATCTAGCTTGTCCAGTCCTTTTATAATTTTATATGTTTCTATAAGATCCCCCTCATCCTTCTAAACTCCAGTGAATACAAGCCTAGTCTTTTCAATCTTTCCTCATATGACAGTCCCGCCATCCCAGGGATCAATCTGGTGAACCTACGCTGCACTGCCTCAATCACAAGGGTGTCCTTCCTCAAATTAGGAGACCAAACCTGTACACAATACTCCAGATGTGGTCTCATCAGAGCCCTATACAACTGCAGAAGAACCTCTCTACTCCTGTACTGAAATCCTCTTGTTATTCTTTGGCCTAGGGGCAGATATCGTTTTTAAAACTAGGCGGGGGGGGGAGATACAATAGACAATCGACAATATTGAAGCAACGCCCTAGAAAGCACATCAACGCCTTGACGTCCCTCAAGGACTTAGGAAGTTCGGCATGTTCCCCTTCAACTCACACCAACTTCTACAGATCAACTTCTATCAGGCAACTGAACCATCCGACTGCAACCAGAGAGCAGTGCTGAGCGTTTATCTACCTCTTTGGTGACCCTCGGACTATCTTTGATCAGGCTTTGCCTTGCACTGCACATTATTTCGTTGTCATGTATCTAAACACTGTGAATGGCTCGATTGTAATCATGTATTGTCTTTCCGCTGACTGGTTAGCACGCAACAAAAAAGCTTTTCACTGTACCTCGGTACACGTGACAATAAACTAGACTAGACTAGGCTAAACATTTTTCCTGTAATAGGATGACCAAAACTGCCCATAGATACATGATAAGGGAATAACGTTTAGTGCAAGGCAAAGCCAGCAAAGTCCGATCAAGGATAGTCCGAGTGTTTAAGAAGGAACTGCAGATGCTGGAAAAATTGAAGGTAGACAAAAATGCTGGAGAAACTCAACGGGTGAGGCAGCATCTATAGAGCGAAGGAATGGGTGACGTTTTGGGTTGAGACCCTTTTTCAGACTGATGTGGAGATGGGGGGGGGGGGATCGGGAAGAAGAAAGGAAGAGGCGGAGACAGTGGGCTGTGGGAGAGCTGGGAAGGGGAGGGGAAGGAGGGGGAAAGCAGGGACTACCTTCTTCTTGCGTGTGGCGTGCACGGCCTAAAGTTGTGGGACAACTTGTTCTATTTGATCTTATTTGATCGTGCACGCCGGGTTGATTGCATTTGTCGAAACAGGGCGGACCACGTGAAGGTTGCAATCTCCCACCCCCAAAGACTACCTGAAATTAGAGAAGTCAATGTTCATACCACTGGGGTGTAAACTACCCAAGCGAAATATGAGGGTCCTCCAATAGTCTGAGGGTCACCAATGAGGTAGATAGTAATTCAGCACTCCGGTTGTGGTCGGATGGTTCAGTTGCCTGATACCTTGGGACACGTGACAATAAACTGAACTGACCTGAGCAGCTGAGGCTCCGTGTGGAAGAAGCGTGCGACTCTGGGGAAGACGCCTTGGTGACGTTTAAGCCGGTCTTTGTCTTGCAGTGACCTGGGTTTGCGTCATCAGGTACCAGCAGGTGGTGGACTATGGCTTTCAGTCCACCCTCAACATCCTCAGCCTGGTGGCCGGTTGTTTTTGTGCCCTGGGAGGCTCGTTGGTGGGAAACTTCCAGGTAAGTTCACAAGGTCACAAGTGATAGGAACAGAATTAGGCCATTCGGTACATCGAGTCTACTCCGGCTTCACTCAAGGCAGATCTATCTCCCCCCCCCCCCCCATATTTCCTAGGTTGTAGATGCAGCCCAGACCATCGCACAAACCGACCTCCCTTCCATCGACTCCATCTACACCTCACGCTGCCTCGGCAAGGCCAGCAGCATCATCAAGGACCAGTCTCACCCCGGCCACTCCCTCTTCTCCCCTCTCCCATCGGGCAAGAGGTACAGAAGTGTGAAAACGCACACCTCCAGATTCAGGGGCAGTTTCTTCCCAGCTGTTATCAGGCAACTGTACCATCCTACCACAACCAGAGAGCAGCGCTGAACTACTATCTACCTCATTGGTGACCCTCGGACTATCCTTGATCGGACTTTGCTGGCTTTACCTTGCACTAAACGTTATTCCCTTTATCCTGTATCTGTACACTGTGGAATACGCGATTGTAATCGTGTATTGTCTTTTCGCTGACAGGTTAGCACGCAACAAAAGCTTTTCACTGTACCTCGGTACACGTGACAATAAACTGAACTGAACTAAATAGGTTGGAAGGAACTGCAAATGCTGGTCTGACCTCGGTCTGACAATAAAGTGCCATTGTATCGTATCGTATTTAAACAGAAGGTAGACAAAATGCTGGAGTAACTCAGTGGGACAGGCAGCATCTCTGGAGAGAAGGAATGGGTGACGTTTTGGGCCGAGACCCTTACTAAATGGGCGGTTGGTGTATGAAACGAGCTGCCGGAGGAGGTATTTGAGGCAGGGACTATCACGACATCTTATCGGCTAGAATGAAGGAGCGAAGAGCGAATTAACTCTGAAAATCGAAATGCTGGAGTAACTCAGCGGGTCAGGCAGCATCTCTGGAGAGAAGGAACGGGTGACGTTTCAGGTTGAGGTCTCGACCCGAAACGTCACCCATTCCTTCTCTCCAGAGATGCTGCCCGTCCCGCTGAGTTACTCCAGCTGTTTGTGTCGACCAGGGCAAGACTGATCTCTCCGACCGTTGTCCCCACAGACTGTCAACCAGATCTACGTCCATCTGCTTGGAGCTTTCCTGTCCTTCTTCATCGGCAACCTGTACTTCTGGCTACAGGTGGTGCTGACATACAGACTCAAGCCCAGGCACGGGGGAGGCTGGGTCGGCCCTCTGAGGATCATCTGCAACCTGCTGGTCACGGTTTGTCTCGTCCTAGGTATCCTTTGAGCAGAGGTCGCAGAGACAGGGCAGGATACCGGGATTTGATCCGGAGACCTTCTGTCTACCTTCGATTTCTCCAGCATCTGCAGTTCCTTCTTAAACATACCGGCTATTTTTGGTGTCTTATCAATCAGTTTTATTTGATTGACGAATGAAACTGATTGATTGATTGAGATAGACACCAAAAAAGTCGGGATGTTTAAGAAGGAACTGCAGATGCTGGAGAAATCGAAGGTAGACAAAAGGTCTCGACCCGAAACACTGCCTTTTTCCTTCGCTCCATGGATGCTGCCTCACCCGCTGAGTTTCTCCAGCATTTTTGTCTACCTCCAAAAAAAGCCGGAGTAACTCAGCGGGTCGGGCAGCATCTGTGGAGCGAAGGAATGGGTGACGTTTCGGATTCGAGACCCTTCTTCAGACCGAGAGTCAGGGGAGAGGACACAGGCGGTGATGTAGAGAGATTGTAGAACAAATTAATGAAAGATATGCAAAAAAGTAATGATGATAAAGGAAACAGGCCGTCAACTTAAAGAGCATTTGATTAGTACGGAGTTGTGGGGAGAAGGCAGGAGAATGGGGTTAGGAGGGAGAGATAGATCAGCCATGATTGAGTGGCGGAGTGGACCTGTTGGGCCGAATGGCCTAATTCTGCTCCTAGATCGTATGACCTTAAGAACATATGGAGGCTCCCATGGGGGATAATTTACCAATGGATGCGGAATGGGATGTGGGGGGGGGGGGATGGGATGGGGGGGATGTGGGGTGGGGGAGGGGTGGGTCTGGTATGCAGAATGGCATGAGGGGATGGGAAGGGGTGTGGAGGGAATGGGGGTGGGGATGGGATGTGGGTGGTGGTGGGGGCGGTGTTCAACAATGGGGGGGGTTGGGATTGGGGTTGGGGTTGGGGATGTGATGTGGGTGGGGGCAGAGGGCAACAATGCGGGGGGGTTGGGGTTGGTGTTGGGAATGTGGGGTGGGATGGGAATGCGGGGGGGGTGGGGATGTGGATGTGGGTGGGGGAGTGGGCAACAATGCGGGGGGGATTGGGGTGGGGTTTGGGGATGGGGGTTGGGGATGTGATGTGGGTGGGGGCAGTGGGCAACAATGCGGGGGGGTTGGGGTTGGGGTTGGGGATGTGATGTGGGTGGGGGCGGTGTTCAACAATGCGGGGGGGTTGGGGTTGGGGTTGGGGATGGGGGTTGGGATGTGATGTGGGTGGGGGGCAGTGGGCAACAATGCGGGGGGGTTGGGGTTGGGGTTGGGGATGTGATGTGGGTGGGGGCAGAGGGCAACAATGCGGGGGGGTTGGGGTTGGGTTGGGGATGTGATGTGGGTGGGGGCAGTGGGCAACAATGCGGGGGGGTTGGGGTTTGGGGGTTGGGGATGTGATGTGGGTGGGGGCAGAGGGCAACAATGCAGGGGGTTGGGGTTGGTGTTGGGGATGTGATGTGGGTGGGGGCAGTGGGCAACAATGCGGGGGGTTGGGGTTTGGGGGTTGGGGATGTGATGTGGGTGGGGGCAGAGGGCAACAATGCGGGGGGTTGGGGTTGGTGTTGGGGATGTGATGTGGGTGGGGGGCAGAGGGCAACAATGCGGGGGGTTGGGGTTTGGTGTTGGGGATGTGATGTGGGTGGGGGCAGTGGGCAACAATGCGGGGGGGTTGGGGTTGGGGATGTGATGTGGGTGGGGGCAGAGGGCAACAATGCCACGGCAGTTTCCTTGACAGCGGCCGCAGTGGTGGTGCTGCATCTCTTGGAGCAGCGGACGGCAGCGGCCATTTGCGAGTGGGTGGCGGGCATCGGCCTGCTCTTCCTCTTCGGCCTCTTTGCCGTGGACTTTGGCCACATTGACGGCCACTACTTCCATGTCATGAGGGAGAAGAGCGCCATGCAGACCTCGGTCACCACCCTGGAGCTGTAGCGGCAACAACTGCCCCGGCCGGCGGGACAGACGGACTGTGGCCCAGAGCCAAGGCTCCCTCCATCTGCCTCTACCTCAATGGAACGTGAAGGGACTGCACATTTTGCCACGCTCCCTTGAGGACATTTTACCACACTGCCTTGGTGGAGGACATTTCACCACGCTCCCTTGAGGACATTTTACCACACTGCCTTGGTGGAGGACATTTCACCACTCTCCCTTGGGGACATTTCACCATGGTCCCTTGCTGGAGGACATTTCATCACAGTCCCTTGCTGGAGGACATTTCACCACGCTCTTTTGGGGACATTTTACCACAGTCCCTTGGTGGAAGACATTTCACCACTGTCCCTTGAGAACATTTTACCACGGTCCCTTGAAATACATTATTTACTACACTCCTTTAAAGCAACTCAGGACATTTCGCCACACTCCCTTGAAACATTTTACCATTCCAAAAAGGTGCTACATAAATGCAGATTACTACCAGCATGTAAGAATCAATGCAAACCGCAGGTCGTTTTATGTTAATATCAGGGAGAAATAATATGATTAACAATCTTATTTCATTCCAGTTTTGCTAATCAGTGTTTGAATCTGATATTTTAGTTTTAGTTTAGTTCAGAGATACAGCATGTAAACAGGCCCTTCGGCCCACCGAGTCCGTGCTGACCAGCGATCACCTGTTCACATTAGTTCTATGTCCTACACACTCTGGGGAGACAATTTACAGAGAGCTGATTAACCTACAAACCCGCACATCTTTGGAGTGAGGGAGGAAACCGGAGCACCCGGAGGAAACCCACGCAGTCACGTGGAGAACGTGCAAACTCTACGCAGACAGCACCCGACGTCAGGATGGACCCCGGGTCTCTGGCGCTGTGAGGCAGCAACTCTACCACTGCGCCACCGTGCCGTCCTATAGAATGTTCTCACCATTGAGTTCAGCCATTGAATGGTACGACATGGTCTAGTTTAGTTTGGAAATACAGTGCGGAAACAGGCCGTTCGGCCGTTGCAGGACAGTGTTGGTCCCCGCGCACCAACACTGTCCTGCACACACCAGGGGCAACTTTACATTTTATACCAAGCCAATGAACCTACAAACCTACATATCTTTGGAGATTGTTTTACCACTTACCCGAAGGTACAGCCTTTATATTCCGCCTTTGCCCCCTCACGTTGCCTTTATCTTCACGAGATGCTGGTAGAACCAACACCTCGCTTCCAAAGGATAAGTTCAGTTGAGTTTATTGTCACGTGTCCCGAGGTACAGTGAAAAGCCTTTGCTGCGTGCTAACCAGTCAGCGGAAAGACAATACATGATTACAATCGAGCCGTCCACAGTGTACAGATACATGATAAGGGAATAACGCTTCGTCCTTCATTGATCAAAGTCCGATCATTGATAGTCCGAGGGTCTCCAGTGAGGTACATAGTAGCTCAGCACTGCTCTCCTTCCCTGCCCCTTCCCAATTCTCCGACCAGTCTGACTGTCCCCCTGATTATATTTTATCTGTTTGCTTTGTCGTCATCTTCTCCTAGCTAATTAACCAATCTGCTTTTACCTTGATCACCAACTCTTTTGATGTCTCGTTTTCACACCTTACATTTCCTTATCTCTGTGTCTCCCTCTCCCCTCACTCACAGTCTGAAGAAGGATCTCGACCTGAAACGTCACCCATTCCTTCTCTCCAGAGACACTACCTGTCCCGCTGAGTTACGCCAGCATCTACTGCCTTTCCAACCCTTTACCTCTTAATAAATAGTGGAGGTTTGCTGCCACTGTGTGGCTATCCTTGTAACTGCAGTCGTCAGAACTTCAAGAGTGAATTAGGAGCAGAATTAGGCCATTCGGCCCATCAAGTCTGATCATGGCTGATCCATCTCTCCCTCCTAACCCCATTCTCCTGCCTTCTCCCCATAACCCCTGACACCCGTACTAATCAATAATCTATCTATCTCTGCCTTGAAGATGTCCATTGACTTGGCCTCTGTGGCAAAGAATTCCACGGATTCACCACCCTGTTTTACTGCCTTATTGTCATGTGTCCTGAACAATGAACTTCTCACTTACACATCTTGTATCTTGCAAACTATCCCAAGGTACCAACTTGAAGACTCGAGTTAAAATCATGAGAGGAATAGGTCGGGTAGATGCACAGAGTCGCTTGCCCAGAGTAGGTGAATCGAGGACCAGAGGACATAGGTTCAAGGTGAAGGGGAAAAGATTTAATAGGAATCTCAGGGGTAACTTTTTCACACAAAGGGTGGTGGGTGTATGGAACGAGCTGCCAGAGGCGGTAGTTGAGGCTGGGACTTTCCCAACGTTTAAGAAACAGTTAAATAGGTACATGGATAGGACAGGTTTGGAGGGATATGGACCAAACGCAGGCAGGTGGGACTAGTGTAGCTGGGACATGTTGGCCGGTGTGGGCAAGTTGGGCCGAAGGGCCTGTTTCCACGCTGTCTCACTCTATGACTCTATTGATGAAAAGCAAAGCAAGACACAGAGTGCTGGAGTAACTCAGCGGGTCAGGCAGCATCTGTGGACAGTATGGAGGGGTGATGTTTCAGGTCCAGAGATGCTGCCTGACCCACTTGATGCTTTGCTCGCTTTCAGCAGAAATTCCAAAGGACAACCAGTGCATCTGAGCGATTCCCCCAAGACTCGGCATTGAACGGATGCTCAGGGGGGTATTACTCTCTGGGAAACATCAAGAGTCAAGAGAGTTTTATTGTCGTTTGTGTCCCAGATAGAACAATTAAATCCTACTTGCTGCAGCACAACAGAATATGCAAACATACTATGATATTGCAAACAAGAGAGAGAAAAGAAGAGCTCGGTGTGTATATATACACATACAACATACCCGTATATATGTATATATATATATATATATATATAAGGTGGACACAAATGCCAGAGAAACTCAGCGCGTGAGGCAGCATCTATGGAGCGAAGGGATAGGTGATGAAGTCTGAAGAAGGGTTTCGACCTGAAACGTCCCCTATTCCTTCGCTCCATAGATGCTGCCTCACCCGCTGAGTTTCTCCAGCATTTTTGTCTACCTTCAATTTTTTCAGCATCTGCAGTTCTTTCTTAAACATATATATATGTGTGTGTATATATATATTTATATATACATATACAAACACACACACACATATATATATATACATATATATACACATATATATACATACATACATATATATACATACATACATACATATACATACACATATACATATATATATATGTTTGTGTGTGTGTGTGTGTGTGTGTGTATATATATATATACACACACACACACACACACACACACACACACACAGAAAAGACAAACAGAACAGTGCAACAGTAATAGTCTATATTGTAGTTCAGAGCCTATATGAGGTTGTGTTTAATAGCCTGATGGCTGTAGGGAAGAAGCTGTTCCTGAACCTGGACATTACAGTTCTCAGGCTCCTGTACCTTCTTCCCCATGGCAGTGTGTGTGGCCGGGATGGTGTGGGTCTCTGATGATGTTGGCTGCCTTTTTTTAGGCAGTGACACCAATAGATCCCTTTGATGGTGGGGAGGTCAGTGCCGGTGATGGACTGGGCAGTGGTCACGAGCGTTTTCCAGTCTTTTCCGCTCCCGGGCGCTCAAGTTGCCGAGCCAGACAATGATGCAACCAGTCAGTACGCTCCCTCATCGAAGTCAAATGCCGAGATGCTTCCTCTAAAGTCCCCTGATCTAGCCCGAGAAGGCGAGAGGGCGTCTTCGAACTCCGGGCAGTGTGCGTGGTACAGAATTAGCGAGCGGTTCAGTCGGATGTGTGGTTAATGCTGTCAGCAATGCTGAGCAGTGGAGCTGTGCACAGAGCATTTCCATCTCTCCGCTGCCTTTGCCTGTGAAATCAACCGGACAGCCAGCTGAGAATAAAACACAACTAACTGTCTCTTGTTGTTACTCAATTGTAGCCAACCTTCGAGGAACGAGGTGTCTGGGTATGCGACAGAGCGCGGGTCGCCAAACCAACAATAAATTGCATTTATACAGCGCCTTGATCTTCCTCATGTCTTCAATCACTTTTACAAATAGAGTCATACATAGAAAAACATAGAAAAATAGGTGCCGGGGAAGGCCATTCAGCCCTTTCGACCCAGCACCGCCATTCAATATGATCGCGGGGCAGTCACAGTGGCTCAGCGGTAGAGCTGCTGCCTCACAGCGCCGGAGACCCGGGTTCGATCCCGACTACGGGTGCTGTCTGTACGGAGTTTGTACGTTTTCCCCGTGACCCGCGTGGGTTTTCTCCGGGATCTTCAGTTTCCTCCCACACTCCAAAGACGTACAGGTTTGTAGGTTAATTGGCTTGGTGTGAATGTAAAAACTGTCCCTAGTGGGCGTAGGATAGTGTTAGTGTGCGGGGATCGCTGGTCGGCGCGGACCCGGTGGGCCGAAGGGCCTGTTTCCGTGCTGTCAATCTAAACTAAACTAAAAAAGTACCCCGTTCCTGCTTTCCCCCTCATGTCCCTTGACTCCGTTAGCCCTAAGAGCTAAATCTAACTCTCTCTTGAAAACATCCAGTGAATTCCGCCTCCACTGCCTTCTGTGGCAGAGAATTCCACAGATTCACAACTCTCTGGGTGAAAACGGGCACTTTGGCCTGACTTGCCCACTCCGACCAGCATTCAGTTTATTGTCACGTAGGTACAGACAATAGACAATAGACAATAGGTGCAGGAGTAGGCCATTCGGCCCTTCGAGCCAGCACCGCCATTCGATGTGATCATGGCTGATCATCCACAATCAGTACCCCGTTCCTGCCTTTTCCCCACATCCCCTGACTCCGCTATCTTTAAGAGCCCTATCTAGCTCTCTCTTGAAAGCATCCAGAGAACCGGCCTCCACCGCCCTCTGAGGCAGAGAATTCCACAGACTCACCACTCTCTGTGAGAAAAAGCGTTTCCTCGTCTCCGTTCTAAATGGCTTACTCCTTATTCTTAAACTGTTACACTGCGTGGAAACAGGCCCTTCGGCCCAGTTTGCCCATGCCCACCAAGCTGCCCCATCTACACTTGTCCCACCTGCCCATGTTTGGCCCATTACTCTCTGAACCTTTCCTGTCCATGTACTTGTTCTAAATGGCTTACCCCTTATTCTTAAACTGTGGCCCCTGGTTCTGGACTCCCCCAACTTCAGGAACATGTTTCCTGCCTCTAGCGTGTCCAAACCCTTAATAATCTTATATGTTTCAATGAGATCCCCTCTCATCCTTCTAAACAGTGAAAAGCTTATGTTGCCTGCTATCCAGTTAGCGGAAAGGCAATACATGGTTACAATCGAGCCGTCCACAGTGTGCAGATACAGGATAAAGGGAATAACGTTCAGTGCAAGGTGAAGCCAGCAAAGTCTGGGGAGATGGATGAGGTGGACGAAGGGGGAAGAGAGAGGTGGAGTGGGGGTGAGGTACTGAGGGGGAGTGGGTGACCGGAGATTAGTCTGTGTCATCAAGATGTCTAATTGTTGCCAACAGCTGGGGAAGAGGGGGGTGGGGGAGGAGAGTCACTGGGGGAGAAACTTGGACCATTTCTCACCAAACTATTTTGGTCACAGAGAGAAAACGGTTATTTATTCTCTGGTCGTGCAGTTCCTACTGTTCAGTTTCCTCTTTCGTTCCAATTCAGCCGGGCGGAGATACCGTAATACCTTGAATAGACGCGCACACAGAAACGGAGAACATAGGTGGGGGAGTAGGCCACTCGGCCCTTCGAGCCAGCACCGCCATTCAATACGATCACGGCTGATCAGCCAAAATCTGTCCCCCGTTCCTGCTTTTTCTCTCCATTTCCCTTGATTCCGTTAGCCCTAACTATCTGACATCTTGCAACATTTCATATTTCGGAATCTCAACAATCTCTGCCGATGGATTGGAGTCAGAGAACGATACAGCATGGAAATAGGCCATTCAGCCCATCGTGTCCATGCTGACCAAGAAGTCCCATCTGAGCTAATTTCATTTGCCTGCATTTGGTCCATATCTTTAGACTTTAGCCTCTTAGACTTTAGAGATGGGAACAGGCCCTTCGGCCCACTGAGTGCGCGCTGCCACTCCACACATTAGCCCTATCCTACACACACTGGGGACAATTTACAATTTTACCAAAGCCAGTTAACCTACAAACCTGCATGTCTTTGGGACGAGGGAGGAACCAGGGCACCCGGAGAAAACCCACGGGGTCACAAGGAGAACGTGCAAACTCCATACAGACAGCACCCGAGGTCAGGATCGTACCAGGGTCTCTGGCGACTCAACTCGACCCATCGAGTCTACTCCGCCATTCAATCACGGCTGATCTGTCTTTTCCCTCTCAACCCCATTCTCCTGCCTTCTCCCCACAACCCCTGGCATTTTGTAATGAAATAAACTGCGCGACGTATAAAACGGTGAAAGATCATAGATTATATTATTCGAAAACAAGACTGAATAAAATATTTTCAAATGTTTCCCCCATCTGCGACAAATGTCTAACTCAAAATGCCACTATAGCACAATCCTTTGTCTATTGTACAAAACTGTATACATTTTGGAATGATATTTTTGGAATTTTTACAAAACTATTTAACACAAAATTGAACGCCAATACTGAATTGACTATCTTTGGATCAATGGAAGAGGGAAGTAAACTAACTATATTCCAAGAAGCTTTTCTTAATTACGGTCTAATATCAGCGAAAAAACTTAAAACTTAAATTTTGGAAAAACGCACCTACGCCAACATTCAAAATGTGGATCTCAAACATGTCTGAAACGCTACATCTTGAAGAAATGAGATTCCTCTTACTAGGCAAAGTAGACCAATTCTTAAAGATTTGGTCTCCGTTTATCAACTTTATACAAGCATATGGTGCAACATAACATAACCTTAGAAAGTAAATGTTTAGAACTGGGTGACGGATGGGCAAAAATATGAGATAGGTAGATCTCTCCAAATCTCTTTTTTCTTTTTACTTTTTCCTTCTCTTTCAATCTTTTAACTTCACACCTCTGTCCTTTATTTTTTTTTTTTGTTTTCTGTTTCTACTCGCTTGTCTATCTATTCCGACACTCTTTATTTCTTTTTTCTCTCACTGATCTTTTATTATTGAACTAGAAGTATGAAGTTGTACAAGAATGAGAATATGTATTTATGTATTAGGTACTTAAGTACCAGACTACTGTACTTACTTCTAACAAAAATAAACAAACAAAAAAAAACAACAACAAAAAAACGGTGAAACTAAAAGGGAAATGAGAGAATGGTTTGCAAAAGAGAAAAACAGTCCAAGTGGGTTTATCCTTGAAGCTCAAATGACATGATGCAAAGTTATCTTAGCCCTTTCTGTTGTAAAGTATGGGGCATGCAGTGAGCAAGTCAAGTCCGTTACAGAGATGAGCATCTGTCATTTCTGAAGGTTTTTCACGAATTGTTCAAAGGACATTTCTTCCCTTTTCATGTGTGGAGACTGATACACTTCCTGATTATCTGAAGTGCGCGGGGAGGGGGGGGGGGGGGGGGGGGGGGGGTGGTGGCGGTAAGAGAAACTGCCTCCCAGCAAAGTTGAGATCGCCTCTCAAAAGGGAAGTACTAAACATGCGAGAAATCTGCTCCAGAAGCAGAAAGTCTTGCAACAGGAGGTTAGCTCATTGAAACTTACTGAATAGTGAAAGCCCTGGATAGAGTGGATGTGGATTGGGTCGACACAAAAATTTGGAGTAACTCAGCGGGACAGGCAGCATCTCTGGAG
Source organism: Okamejei kenojei (assembly GCA_035221665.1). NCBI lineage: Eukaryota > Metazoa > Chordata > Chondrichthyes > Rajiformes > Rajidae > Okamejei > Okamejei kenojei. The sequence goes on from CM069167.1 coordinate 3,028,281, forward strand.
AGAAGGAATGGGTGACATTTCAGGTCGAAGTCTCAACCTGAAACGTCACCCATTCCTTCTCTCCAGAGATGCTGCCTGTCCCGCTGAGTTACTCCAGCATTTTGTGTCTACCTTCGATTTTCAGAGTTTTCGGGTCGAAACCCTTCTGCAGACGGATGTCAAGGGAGGGGGCGGTACAGAGATTTTAAAAATGTAGTCAGAGGCCGTAAGACTGGTGGGAGAACTGGGAAGGGGGAGGGGATGGTGAGAAAGAGGGAAAGCAAGGGCTATCTGAAGTTAGAGAAGTCAATGTTCATACCGCTGGGGTGGAAGCTGCCCAACTATGAGGTGCCCCATCAAAATTGGTTTGTTATTATTCTCATGTGTAGTTCATTACATAACTTCATAAGTGATAGGAGCAGAATTAGGCCATTCGGCCCATCAAGTCTACTCCGCCATTCAATCATGGCTGATCTATGTCTCTCTCCTAACCCCATTCTCCTGCCTTCTCCCCATAACCCCTGACACCCATACTAATCAAGAATCTGTCTATCTCTGCCTTAGAATGGGAGAGAGGGGGATAGGGGGTGAGGAGGAGGAGAGGAAGAGGGTGGGAGGGAGAGAGGGAGAGAGGGGGGGAGAGAGGGAGGGGAGGGGAGAGAGGGAGGGGGGAGAGAGGAGAGAGGGGTGAGAGGAGAGGGGAGGAGGAGGGAGGGGGGGAGAGGGGTGGGGGAGAGAGGAGGGGGGGGAGAGGGGGAGAGGGAGAGGGGGAGAGGGGGGAGAGAGGGAGAGAGGGGAGAGAGGGAGAGAGGGGGGAGAGAGGGAGAGAGAGGGAGAGGGGGGGAGAGGGGGAGAGAGGGAGAGAGGGGAGAGAGGGAGAGAGAGGGAGAGAGGGGAGAGAGGGAGAGAGGGAGAGGGGGGAGAGAGGGAGAGAGGGAGAGGGAGAGGGAGGGGAGAGGGGGAGAGGGGAGAGGGGGGGGGAGGAGGGGGAGGGGAGGGGGAGAGGAGGGAGGGGGGAGAGGGGGGAGAGGGGAGAGAGGGAGAGGGGGGAGAGGGGGAGAGAGGGGAGGGGTGAGGAGGTGGTGGGAGGGCTAGTCTCTGGCAGCTTAGAGGAAGTGGCTGTTTAGCAGTGTCTAGTGACGCTGAGAAGAAGTGGTTTGCGCACTGCCGGCCTGTCGTACAGAGCACAGAGCGGCTTCTGTAACCCCTCTTCCCCTTCTCCACTACCGGACTGCCCGTGAATCATTTTGTGAAGAGGCGAGGCCAGCCATGGAAGAACACCAAGAAGGTAAGAAATACCTTGAAGAATTGTGAAAGACAGAGTGGATGTGGAGAGGATGTTTCCACTGGTGGGAGAGTCCAGGACTAGAGGGCACAGCCTCAGAATTAAAGGACGTTCCTTTAGAAAGGAGATGAGAAGGAATTTTTTTAGTCAGAGGGTGGTGAATCTGTGGAATTCATTGCCACATATGGCTGTGGAGGCCAGGTCAGTGGGTATTTTTATAGATAGATTCTTGATTAGTACGGGTGTCAGGGTTATGAGGAGAAGGCAGGAGAATGGGGTTAGGAGGGAGCGATAGATCAGCGGAGTAGACTTTATGGGCCGAATGGCCTAATTCTGCAACTATCACTTATGATATTGTGTGTAAGAAGATGCTGGTTTAAACCGAAGACAGACACAAAATGCTGGAGTAACTCAGCGGGACGGGCAGCATCTCTGGAGAGAAAGAATGGGCGACGTTTTTGGTCGAGACCCTTCTTCAGACTGAGAGTCAGGGGAGGGGGGAATGAGAGAGATAGACAGGACTTAGGACAAATGAATGGAAGATATACAGAAAGCAGCAATGATCAAGGATATGTGGAGCCCTCAATGGTCCATTGTTGGCTGTGGGGTGGGTGATAACTCGATAATACAAGTGAGAAACATGTTAACTTTATCCGGGTCTCGACCAAAAACGTCACCCATTCCTTCTCTCCAGAGATGCTGCCTGTCCCGCTGAGTTACTCCAGCTTTTTGTGTCTACCTTTGGTTTAAAGTAGCGTCTGCAGTTCCTTCCGACAACTATCTCCAGGTGTTGGTTGTGCTGCTGTTTTAGACATTGTTGCCTCTTTGACTGATAGAAAATTTTGCATGGAAATAGGCCCTTCGGCCCACCTGAAGACAGACACAAAGTGCTGGCGTAACTCAGCGGGTCAGGCAGCATCTCTGGAGAAAAAGGATGGGTGACGTTTCGGGTCGGGACCCTTCTTCAGACATCCCGTCCTGAAACATCACCTATCCTTTTTCTCCGGTGATGCTGCCTGACCCGCTGGGTTACTCCAGCACTGAGTGTATTGTTCAGGATTACAGCATCTGCAGTGCCACAGGCCCGGGTTTGATCCTGACCACGGGTGCTGCCTATACGGAGTTTGCACGTTCTCCCCGTGACCTATCGCAGTCGCTGCCTCAAAAAGGCTGGCAGCATCATCAAGGACCCACACCATCCTGGCCACACACTCATCTCCCTGCTACCTTCAGGTAGAAGGTACAGGAGCCTGAGGACTGCAACGACCGGGTTCAGGAATAGCTACTTCCCCACAGCCATCAGGCTATTAAACCTGGCTCGGACAAAACTCTGAACATTAATACCCCTTTATCTGTTATTTGCACTTTATCAATTTATTTATTCATGTGTGCATTTACGTATATAATGGTATATGGACACGCTGATCTGTTCTGTAGTCAATGCCTACTATGTTCTGTTGTGCTGAAGCAAAGCAAGAATGTCATTGTCCTGTCAGGGACACGAGACAATAAACTCTTTTGACTTTTTTGACTTTGACCTGCGAGGGTTTTCTCCCACATCCCAAAGACGTGCAGGTTTGTAGGCTAATTGGCCTGGTATAATTGTAAATTGTCCCTAGCGTGTGTCAGATAGTGTTAGTGTGCGGGGATCGCTGGACTTGGTGGGCTGAAAGGCCTGTTTCCGCTCTGTATCTCTAAACTAAACCCAACTAAACTAAACTAAATTAAATTAAATTTAACTAAACTTAACTAAACTAAACTAAACTGAATTAAACTTATCTAAATTAAACTAAACTTAACTAAATTAATTTAAACTTAACTGAAGTAAACTAAAGGGCTAGCACAGGAAAGATGGGCTGAATGCATCCTTTCTTTGCTGTATTCGGTTTCTCCTGCAGAAGATCACACAGTTTTCTGCAGACCTTTGTGAGGTCACGGAGTGAAAAGCTGCCTTCTTGAACCACTGCTTTCCTTGTGGTTACAAAGTGTGAAATGTATTTTTACAGTTTACGAGAACAGGTTTAACTGTGGAACTATTCACTGGTCAGGCAGCGTCTGTGAGGAGAGAAGCAGAGTTAACTCTTCAGGTCCAACCCTGCATGTTGGATTAGACGGCATCATCAAGCCCGCCCTGGTTGATGTCAATCTGCCTTCTATCATTGAAGGTAGACACAAAATGCTGGAGTAACTCAGCGGGTCAGGCAGCGTCTCTGGAGGGAAGGAATGGGTGACGTTTCAGGTCGAAACCCTTCTTCAGAGTGAGAGTCAGGGGAGAGGGAAACGAGAGATATAGACGGTGATGTGGAGAGATATAGAACTAATGAATGAAAGATATGCAAAAAATAGCAATGAACAGGGAAGCACAAACGAAGTAAGTAAGTTTATTGGCCAAGTATTCACATACAAGGAATTTGCCTTGGTGCTCCGCCCACAAGTAACAACAGTGACAAGTTACGAAGCCCACAAAGTTCCCCTAGTGGGTGTAGGATAGTGTTAGTGTGCAAAAGTCATTGGCCGACATGGACTCGTTGGGCCGAAGGGCCTGTTTCTCTAAACTAAACTATAAAAAATAACTTATGAACTCACGAAGCTGTCATGAAGTTTAAAGATACAGCGCGGAAACAGGCCTTCGGCCCAGCGAGTCCGCGCCGACCAGCGATCCCCGCACATTAACACTATCCCACACACACTAGGGACAATTCACAATGATACCAAGGCAATTAATCAACAAACCTGCACGTCTTTGGAATGTGGGAGGAGACCCGAGATCCCGGAGTAAACCCACGCGGATCACGGGGGAGAACGTGCAAACTCCGTGCAGACAGCACCCGAAGTCGGGATCGAACCCGGGTCTCTGTGCCGTGAGAGCAATTAGGGGTTGGGCAAGAAGCACTGAGCTTGTCAGAAGGCATGTTTAAGAAGGAACTGCAAATGCTGGAAAAACCGAAGGTAGATAAAAATGCTGGAGAATCTCAGCGGGTGAGGCAGCATTTATGGAGCAAAGGAAATAGGTGTCGAGACCCTCTCAACTCGAAACGTCGCCTATTCCTTCGCTCCATAGATGCTGCTTCACCCGCAGAGTACTTGTCAGAAGGCAGATAGATCGTCTTGTGAGTAAGAAGCAGATTTTCGACGAGCGTTTGACTTTGGTAGTTATGTTTGTGTTCTTTGCCCGATAGCTTGTTTGTTTGTTTTCTGCACCTTAGTTAAAACCACCAGGGGACTTTTGCAGGGGGGAGGTTGGCCCCCCTGGCCTACTCTGTTACTGCGGGTAGCCAGAATGTCATTACACTGACACGGAAGCACTTTGCGTTTCTATAAGCAGATAGACACAGAGGAGGGTTTAGAAAGGAACTGCAGATGCTGGAACATCAAAGGTAGACAACAATGCTGGGGAAACTCAGCGGGTGCAGCAGCATCTATGGAGCGAAGGAAATAGGCAACGTTTCGGGCCGAAACCCTTCTTCAGACAGAGGAGGTCTCGTGGCTGAAGATTGACACAAAATGCTGGAGTAACTCAGCGGGACGGGCAGCTTCTTTAGAGAGAAGGAATGAGGAATCCTTCTTCAGTCTTGACCCGAAACATCACCCACTCCTTCTCTCCAGTGATGCTGCCCGTCCCGCTGAGTTACTCCAGCATTTTGTGTCTACCTTCAATTTAAACCTACAGCTCTTGATGCCGGGCAGGGTGTGGTTTTGCAAATGGCTCGGCCTTAGACCACACACCCTCCTCGCTTGCAAATGTGCTCCTTGTAAACGCTACCAGAACAGCTCTCTCTCGTCCGAAGATGATCTCGCCGGGGCATTAAAAGTTCCGTTTGATGACAATCTGATGGTCACTATTTTCAGCATCCTCCCACGTTTACCACAATCTAATTATTTTTTGCTTCGTGAGGTGAATAGTTTAATTTAGCTCATTTACAGTATATATTGTCACGCATAACCGAGGTACAGTGAAAAGTATTTTTGCTGCAAGCTATCAGCTCAGCGGGAAAACTGTACATGATTACAATCGGGCCTTCCACAGAGCACAGATACAGGAAGGCACAAAACGTCATCCGTTCCTTTCTCTCCAGAGATGCTGCCTGACCCGCTGAGTTACTCCAGCACTTGGTGTCTATCTTTGGTGTAAAGCAGTAACTGAAGTTCCTCCTACACGTATCGTAGTTCAGTTTAGTCTCTGACTAACACACAAAGCCTGACTTAGGCCCCATCTTGGATCGCCATGGATGGTGTTAACTCTTAATTCCTCCCCAGATCATAAGGTCATACGCTGAGAGAATGGAGCGGCTGGGCTTGTACAATCTGGAGCTTAGAAGGATGAGAGGATATCTCATTGAAACATATAAGATTGTTAAGGGTTTGGACACGCTAGAGGCAGGAAACATGTTCCCGATGTTGGGGGAGTCCAGAACCAGGGGCCACAGTTTAAGAATAAGGGGTAAACCATTTAGAACGGAGGCAAGGAAAAACATTTTCACACAGAGGCTAGTGAATTTGTCTAATTCTCTGTCTCAAAAGGCAGTGGAGGCCGATTCTCTGGATGCTTTTAAGAGAGCTCTTAAAGTTAGCTGAGTCAGGGGATATGGGGAGAAGGCAGGAACGGGGTACTGATTGGGGATGATCAGCCATGATCACATTGGATGGTAGTGCTGGCTCGAACGGCCGAATGGCCTACTCTCTATTGTCTATTGTCCTTATTTTATGCTCATTGTGAATAAGACTGCTGTTTTGAGATAAACACGCAAAGTGCTGGAATAAAGGGCCTGTCCCACTTACGCGACCTTTACAGGTGACTGCCGGCACCTGTGATAGGTCGTCAACATTTTTAACATGTTGAAAATTCGGCGGTGACAAGAAAGACACTACGACTCTTTGGAGAACTCTCACGACCAAAGGAGACCTCTCACGACTATACAGCCTAGTGTGGCCGTGAGAGGTGTCCCATGGTCGTGAGAGGTCTCCAAAGATCTCGTAGCGTCTTTCTGGTCACTGCTGAATTTTCACATGTTGAAAATTTCGGCAACCTATCACGGGTGCCCGCAGTTGCCTGTAAAGGTCGCACAAGCGGGACAGGCAGCGTCTCTGGTGAAAATGGATGGGTGATGTTTCAGGTGGGAATGTCCGATGAAACGTCACCCGTCCCTTTTCGCCAGAGATTGTGGACCGGAGCACCCCAGAGGAAACCCAACGCGGTCATCGGGAGAACGTGCGAACTCCACACAGAGAGCACCCGCGGTCAGGATCAAACCCGGGTCTATGGCGCAGTGTGACAGAGCACATTAAAACTGAAACTGGATTGCTCATTAATGTAACGAAAGCAACGAGGGGGATGGAGGGGGAGGTGAGGTTGGGTGAGTCGATAGTGTGGTTTGCCATTTTCACACACCTTTCATGATGGCACAAGCATTCCCACAACCATTGAAGTATTTTTATACTCAATGGAGATTAGGATGAGGGGCAACTCATTGAAATATAATATATACCTATCTATCTTATATCTTATATATCACCAAAACTCTAATCTTGCTTGTTTGTTTTTTTGTATGTGTTTTCCTGAAACCCCGCCAAAACGGTACAGGATAGGGCTACAATCTTTGGCCCACCTTACTCACCATTGTCCTGCGGTGTGAACCAGCAAGTTTTGTTCAGATTGATGTTATATTTTACAACAAATTGGCATTTTAAACTTTACTAAAAGTCACAGTCGCGCTCCCACTTGCCAGCCGTGCGTGCGCAGTTGGGGGAGGGTTGCCGGGCCCACCGCCATTTTGAGATCGCCATTTTGACTCGCGTCACAACGGGGACCCGTCAGCCGCGTCACAATTGAAAATGGCGGCACAGTTGGGGGCTATGGGTGAGTGGTGGAATATTGCGTTGGGGAACGGGACCCATGAGGTTCCGCGCTTGGTCTAGTATAAATATAAGTATAAACACACACATTTTTATGTACATGCGCGCGCGCACACACACACACATATATTTACACACACACAAATATCGCTGGTCGGTGTGGACTCTCTGGGCCGAAGGACCCGTTTCCAAGCTGCAACTCTAAACTAAACTCACTCTCTGTCACGCACGAAGCGGCTGCTTCCTGCAAGGCAGTCAGCCAATTTTGGGCTGAGAATGGGGAATTGCAGGAGTTAGTTCCTCCTCATGACAAGAGCACCTGTTTCCGCCATCCACACACGCTAAGCAACAGGCAATGCTGAACTGAGATCATGGACTCAGTGAGTAATTCAGGCCCCGGATCTGAGGAAGGATGTGCTGGCGCAGGAGATGGTCCAGTGGAGGCTTACGAGAATGATCCCGGGGATGAATGAGTTCACGCATCATGATGAGCCTTTGACGGCACTGGGCCTGTGCTCGCTGGAATGTAGAAGGATGAGGGGGAACCTCATTGAAACTTACCGAACAGTGAAAGGCCTGGATAGAGTGGATGTGGAGAGGACGTTTCCTTTAGTGGGAGAGTCTAGGACTAGAGGGCACAGCTTCAGAATTAAAAGACATACCTTTAGAAAGGAGACGAGGAGGATTTTTTTTAGCCATAGGGTGGAGAATCTGTGGAATTTATTGCCACAGACGGCTGTGGAGTCCAAGTCAGTGGATATTTTTAAAGCAGTGACTGGCAGATTCACAAGTGATAGGAGCAGAATTAGGCCATTCAGCCCATCAAGTCTACTCCACCATTCAATCATGGCTTTCCCTCTCAACCCCATTCAGACACGCTGCCTTTTCCTCGTAACCCCTGACACCCATACAGGGAATGGGAGGGAGAGATAGACCAGCCATGATTAACCTCTGACTTGCGAACTTTAATTTCGGACAGATCGGTGACGTTTCTGTTCAGATGTTTAGATGTAATAGTGGACGTTACGCTGGGAACATGTTTAGAAGTACGTTTCTTCTGCACGGTTTCTTCTGCCTGAAGAAGGGTCTCGACCCGAAACATCGCCCATTCCTTCTCTCCAGAGATGCTGCCTCACCCGCTGAGTTACTCCAGCATTTTGTATCTCTTTTCGATTTAACCAGCATCTGCAGTTCCTTCCTACATACGCTGCAACATACGCTTTTATTCCACATAATGTTTAGTGGTATATAAAGTTCAGTATAGTCCAATTAAAAACAGTTTGAAGGTCTCCATTGAGGTAGATGGCAGGTCAGGACCACCCTCTAGCTGGTGGTAGGATGGTTCAGTTGCCTGATAACAGCTGGGAAGAAACTGTCTCTGAATCTGGAGGCGTGTGTTTTCTAGGGTTGCTAACTGTCCCGTATTAGCCGGGACATCCCGTGTATTGGGCTAAATTGGTTTGTCCCATACGGTACAACCCTTGTCCTGTATTTGACCGCTACTACTCGGGTCGAGGGGACTGTCGGGTCGGAGTGTCGCGTCCGGCCCCGCCTCACCCGTCCCGACGTAGTGCAGCCCATGGAGTGCAGCAGCAGCAGCAGCAGCAGCGTCTCGCCCGTGGCCCCGTCGGTCAGTCGGCCGCCCGGCCAGCTGTCCGACCTTCGGACCTTCGCTTACCGCTGACACCACCACCACCCCTCCTTCTCACGGCCGATCATCGGTTCATGAGTTGGACGGGGCGCCGGACTTTGCACGCGGCCCCCGGGCCAAAACCCCTCAGCTGGCCCGCCGGCTGGGCTTTGTGTGCAGTCCAGCACCCGGGACAACTCATCATTCACCCAGACACGGCCCAGTCGGTCAACGAATTGCCGTCGGGAATTTGTCCCGTATTTGGGAGTGAGAAAGTTGGCAACCCTAACGTTTTCACACCTCAGTAAATTCTTGTCCGATGGGAGAGGGGAGAAGAGGGAGTGGTTGGAGTGCGAGACTGGTCCTTGATGATGCTGCTGGCCTTGCCGAGGCAGCGTGAGGCGTAGATGGAATCGATGGAAGGGAGGTTGGCTTGCGTCGAAGATAGACACAAAAAGCCGGAATATCTCAGCAACTCTGCAGAAAAGGAATAGGTGACATTCTGGGTCGAGACGCTTCTTCAGTGGGTTGGTGTGATGTTCTGGGCATTCAATGCAACTCTTCCACCCTCTTGTCCCTCAGAGTCACAACTCACGTCAGTGGAGCAGGAGGAGGTCCACGTTATACGTCTGCACAAGGAGGAACTACTGGACGACATTCAGGTATGGATCGTAGAACAATACCACACAGGAACAGGCCCTCGGCCCACAATTTCTATGCTAAACATGATGCTAATTTAGTTTAGTTCGGTTTAGAGATACAGCAAGTAAACAGACCCTTCAACCCACCGAGTCCGTGCCGACCAGCGATCCCCGCACACTAACACTATCCTACACACACTTGGGAATGTATACCAAGCCAATTAACCTACAAACCTGCACGTCTTTGGAGTATGGGAGGAAACCAAAGTTGTCACAGGGAGAATGTACAAACTCCGTACAGACAGCACCCGTAGTCGGGATCGAACCCGGGTCTCTGGCGCCGTGAGGCAGCAACTCTACCGCTGCGCCACCGTGCCATCCTAAATCACCGCTGCCTGTACATGATCCATATCCCTCAATTCCCTGCGTATCCAGGCGCCTGTCTAATAACCTCGTAAAGGCCAACACCTTGCCTCCCTCTGCTTATATCTTTTAAGGGGGCGTCCCGGTGGCGCAGCGGGTAGAGCTGCTGCCTCACAGCGCCGGAGACCCGGGTTCCATCCCAACTACGGGCGCTGTCTGTACAGATTTTGCACGTTCTCCCCGTGACCTACGTGGGTTTTCTCCGGGTGCTCCGGTTTCTTCCATATTCCAAAATCGTGCAGGTTTGCAGGTTAATTGGCTTCTGGAAATGGTCCCTAGAGTGCAGGGTAGAACTAGTGTACAGGTGATCGCTGGTCGGCGCGGACTCAGTGGGCCGAAGGGCCCGTTTCTGTGCTGTAACTCTAAACTTATCTGAACACCACCCCCTCAGCAGTGTGTCCCAGGCACCCTCCGCCCTCTGTGTGACAAACCTGCCCCGCACATCTCCTGTCAACTTTGTCCCGCTCACCTTAAAGCAAAACCCTCTCGCCCGGGATACATCCACCCCAGGGGAAATCTTCTGACAGTCTGCTCCTTCTCACATTTCTCTTTGTGGGATGTTGCTGTGTATAAATTGGCTGCTCTGTCTCCCACTTTAGCCAGGGCTTCTGAAGAAAAATATCTAAAAGAATTCGGAGCACTTTGAAAGAAAGTGACGGAGTGCTACATGAATGCAATCTTTTCTCACTTGCTTCTCTTGAATGAATAAATTAATGAATTGATTGATTAATTGATTCATTAATTGATTAATTGATTGATCAACTGATTAATTGATTAACTAATTAATTAGCTGTCCGGCCAATTAATTAATTAATTGCTCACTTAATTGATTAATTAATTGGTTGATCGACTAATCGATTCATTAAATTAATTGATTGGCTGATTGATCAATTAATTGAGTAATTCATTAATTGGTTACTTGATTAATTCATTAATTAAATTATTAATTGGTTAATATATTAATGAAGCTTTATTATCACATGTGACGAGTCTCAGTGTGATCCTTTGTTTTGCATCCACAAGGTATGCAAAGAGTGGCCACACAAAGGGCGCCGACAACTATATTGACTTTATTGCACTGTATTTATCTGCTCCCAGCTCCTAATCCTTTCTGCCCCCTCTCTCTCCCACTTACTGGAGAAGCCCCTTCTCTCCAGCCCTGCCAACCTTGCCCGACACACTTCCTAACTGCAACAATCTTTCCTCTTCAGAAGCTGAAGATGGAGATTACTCAGGTCATCACGGAGCTAGAGAACTTCCACCAAGCAGGGGAGAGGTGAGTCCGAGACAATTTGACCATGGAGTTACAATAGTCAATAGGTGCAGGAGTAGGCCATTCGGCCCTTCGAGCCAGCACCGCCATTTAATGTGATCATGGCTGATCATCCCCAATCAGTACCCCCGTTCCTGCCTTCTCCCCTATATCCCCTGACTCCGCTATTTTTAAGAGCCCTATCTAGCTCTCTCTTGAAAGCATCCAGAGAACCTGCCTCCACCGCCCTCTGTGGCAGAGAATTCCACAGACTCACCGCTCTCTGTGAGAAAAAGTGTTTCCTCGTCTCCGTTCTAAATGGCTTACTCCTTATTCTTAAACTGTTACACAGCGTGGAAACAGGCCCATGCCCACCAAGCTGCCCCATCTACACTTGTCCCACCTGCCCATGTTTGGCCCATTACTCTCTGAACCTTTCCTGTCCATGTACCTGTCCAAACAGTATCTGATGTTCCGAGCCATCCAAGTAATTCCACCCACGAAATGTCCCTCATGGCCCACAGAGTCCACACCGAGTCCACATCGATCACCCGTTCACGCTAGTTCTATGTTATCCCACTTTCTCATCCACTCCTTCCACACTCAGGGTAATTTTTACAGAGGTCAATTAACCTGCACCTCGGATGCTGTCTGTGTGGAGTTTGCATGTTCACTCGAAGATGGACACAAAATGCTGGAGTAACTCAGCGGGACAGGCAGCATCTCTGCAGAAAAGGAATGGGTGGCGTTTCGGGGCGAGACCGTTTTGTCTGAAGAAGGATCTCGACCCGAAATGTCACCCGTTCCTTCTCTCCAGAGATGCTGCCTGTCCCGCTGAGTTACACCAGCTTTTTGTGCCTATCTTCTGGAGTCCATAAGGGTCCATTGTTGGCTGGAGAAGGGGGGGAGAACGAGAGGCTACAGGGATGTGAATAGTGGTACTGGTAGGACAACTAGGATGGGGGAAGAGGGGGGGGGGGAGGAATGCACCCTTTCTCCCACGTGGGTTTCTCCGGGTGCTCCGGTTTCCTCCCACATTCCAAATACGTGCGGGTTTGTCGGTTAATTACAGGCGGTCAGGTTGGCGCAGCGGTAGAGTTGCTGCCTCACTGCGCCAGAGACCCGGGTTCCATCCCGACTACGGGCGCTGTCTGCACAGGGTTTGCACGTTCTCCCCGTGACCTGCGTGGGTTTTCTCCGAGATCCTCAGTTTCCTCCCACACTCCAAAGACGTGCAGGTTTGTAGGTTAATTGGCTTGGTATAAGTGTAAATTGTCCCTAGTGTGTGTAGGACTTAGTGTTAATTTAGTGTGCGGGGATCGCTGGTCGGCGCGTACCCGGTGGGCTGAAGGGCCTGTTTCTGCGCTGTATTAAGCCCCCTAGTGCGTACGAAATGGTGCCAGAATGTGGTATCTCCCGTGGGATATCATAGAAACATAGGTGCAGGAGTAGGCCATTCGGCCCTTCGAGCCAGCACCGCCATTCTATATGATCATGGCTGATCATCCAAAATCAGTACCCCGTTCCTGCTTTCTCTCCATACCCCTTGATTCCGTTAGTCCTAAGAGCCACATTCAACTCTCAAAATGGAATTAGTGTGAACTGGTGATCGATGGCCAGCCAGGACTCGATGGGCCGAAGGGCCTGTTTCCGTGTTGCATCTCTAAACTAAGTTAATAAAGTTTTCCTTTGCTTCCGTTCAGCAAAATTGCAGAAAGGAACAAACTGCTGGCTGTGGGCAGGAAGAAATTCAACATGGATCCGAAAAAGGTACCAACCTTCTCCTTAGAGCACATCACCACTCTCCAACAAGAGGAACCCCACACCTCTCCTCGTCTCACACTCCCTTTTATCTCCTTGCCATTTGGCCTTTTTCCACCCACCTGACGATCAGAAACTCTCTCATCCGCATCCACCTTCCACTGGGCGAGGCTTTGACCTGCTCCGCGCCGACCAGCGATCCCCGCACACTAACACTATCCTACACACACTGGGGACAATCTTTTACATTTACCAAAAGCCAATTAACCTACAAACCTGCACGCCTTTGGAGTGTGGGAGGAAACCGAAGATCTCAGAGAAAAACTCACGGGGAGAACGAGCAAACTCCATACAGACAGCACCCGAGGTCTGGATGGAACCCTGGTCTCTGGCGCTGTGAGGCAGCGAGTCTACCCGCCGTGCCACCATGACCGCCCTTGACTTGTGACTTGGACAAGTGACATTTTGGGCCGGTCCCCTTCTTCAGACTAATGTAACTAATGGATGGACTTCCTCCCTCCCCCCCCCCCCCCCCTCCCCCCACCCAGCCCTCCATCACCTCTCCCCCCAAGATATTTTGCACTCTCCCCCAAATGTCCATGGAACTCTCTGCCACAGAAGGCAGTGGAGGCCAATTCACTGGATGTTTTCAAGAGAGAGCTCTTTGGGCTAACGGAATCGAGGGAGGAAGGGGGTACCGATTCTGGATGATCAGCCATGATCATATTGAATGGCGGTGCTGGCTCGAAGGGCCGAATGGCCTACTCCACCACCTATTGTTTATGTTTCGATGTTGGCGTTCTCTGGTAGGGACAGCGTTGCTGCCTTGCAGATCGAGCTCGGGCTATTGTGCACAGGCAGGTAGCTATTTCCCTTCATGTTTGGCTCAGTTAGCGAGACAGGAAGTTGCAATGAGATGCAGTTGCAGAGTGCATCTCTACTGAGGCAACAGCATGAGGGCCTCGATGGTGGAGAAAGCCACCGCTCTTTCCTCAGCCGGTTCTCTGGATGCTTTCAAGAGAGAGCTAGATACAGCTCTTAAAGATAGCGGAGTCAGGGGATATGGGGAGAAGGCAGGAACGGGGTACTGATTGGGGATGATCAGCCATGATCACATTGAATGGCGGTGCTGGCTCGAAGGGCCAAATGGCCTACTCCTGCACCTATTGTCTATTGTCTACTCAACCTCTCCCTGTAGCTCACACCCCCTAGTCCTAGCGACAGTCTGGTAAATATTCTCTGTGCCCTTTCCAGCTTGACAACATCTTTCCTATAACACGGTGCTTAGAACTGAACACAATACTAAATGCGGTCTCATCAACGCCTTATACAACTGCAACATGACCACCCAACCGTTATGCTCAATACTCTGATTGATGAAGGCCAAGATGCTAAAAAGCCTTATTGACCACCTTGTCAACATGCAACTCCACAATCACGTTCTTAGATCCCTCTGCTCCACAATAGGGCGATACGATGGCACAGCGGTAGAGATGCTGCCTTACAGCGCCAGAGACCCGGGTTCCATCCTGACTATGTAAGCTGTGAGAAGGAGACAGAGGGGATGGACATAGAAACATAGAAACATAGACAATAGGTGCAGGAGGAGGCTATTCGGCCCTTCGAGCCTGCACCGCCATTCATTGTGATCATGGCTGATCGTCCCCTATCAATAACCCGTGCCTGCCTTCTCCTCATATCCCTTGACTCCACTAGCCCCTAGAGCTCTATCTAACTCTCTCTTAAATCCATCCAGTGACTTGGCCTCCACTGCCCTCTGTGGCAGGGAATTCCATAAATTCACAACTCTCTGGGTGAAAAGGTTTTTTCTCACCTCAGTCTCCCCTTTATTCTAAGAGATGACGGAAAATGTCGAACAGATCATTGTTAGCTTAGAGAAGGTGACAACAAAACAAACAGAGATGTTCTTACACCTCCTTATCTCTGTACCTCCCGCTCCCCTGACTCAGTCTGAAGAAGTGTCTCGACCCGAAACGTCGCCCATTCCTTCTCTCCAGAGATGATGCCTGTCCCGCTGAGTTACTCCAGCATTTTGTTTCTATCTTTGGTTTAAACCAGCATCTGCAGTTCCTTCCTGAACATCATGGCAGATGACATGAATGGTGTTGAGTCATAGATCATCCATTATCTAATAGAACAATTGAGGTTTGTGGGCTCGAGTGACCTAGTTACACTGATATATATCAGGTTTTACTATCTAAAATCGACTGAGCAGTTAGAAGGACAATAGAATACTTAGAAAAGACTGCATCATTCAAGATCATCGACTGTTTCCTGCATTATCTAGTGCCGGCAAGGTCTTTTAGTCATACAGTGTGGAAACAGGCCCTTCGGCCCAACTTGCCCACATCCACCAACATGTCCCAGCTACACTAGTCCCACCTGCCTGCAATTTGTCTATATCCCTCCAAAACTGTCCTCTCCATGTACCTGTCTAACTGTTTCTTAAACGTTGGGATAGTTCCAGCCACAACTACCTCATCTGGCAGCTCGTTCCATACACCCACCACCCTTTGTGTGAAAAAGTTACCTCTCAGATTCCTGTTAAATCTTTTCCCCTTCACCCTGAACCTATGTCCCCTGGTCCTCGATTCCCCTACTCTGGGCAAGAGACTCTGTGCATCTACCCGATCTATTCCTCTCATGATTGGATACACCTCTGTAAGATAAGTGGGCTAGATCCAAGATAGCGATCGGATGGATGAAAGTTGAGGAGGTGTAGAGAGGAATGTTCTGGAATGAAGGCTAATGGCGGGATAGGGAAAGGGAAAGGGTGCTGCAAAAGAAAAAAGACACAGAGTGCTGGAGTAACTCTGCAGGTCATGCGGCATCACTGGAGAACGTGGACAGGTGACGTTTCAAGTCCTTCACGTGGTCCGCCCTGTTTCGACTAATGCAATCAACTCGACGCGCACAAACGGAAGATCAAATAGAACAAGTTGTGCAACAACTTTAGGCTGTGCACGCCACACGACAGAAGAAGAAGGGAACTTTTTTGCGACACAGAAGGGTCCTGATCTGGTCGGCACGGACATGGTGGGCCGAAGGGCATGTTTCCCTGCTGTTTCTCTAAATTATACAGTTTAAAAACAGTGGCAGGAAATGTCTCAGCAGGATGACTGCATCATCGTTTGTAGGTGGAACAACTTCACCGCATCAGCTGAACTTTTTCCAGCTGTCATTTTATCAATTCCTAAAAGATCACGGAGGTCCCATGACGTCATCGAAAATAATTGTGTCGGAGGGAACTGCAGATGCTGGTTTAAACTGAAGAAAGACACAAAGTGCTGGAGTAACCCAGCGGGTCAGGCAGCACCTCGAAACATCAGCTATTCTTTTCCTCCAGGTTTGTGGGTTAATTGGCCTGGTATAACTGTAAATTGTCCCTAGTGTGTGTGGGATAGTGTTAGTGTGCGGGGATCGCTGGTCGGCACAGACTCGGTGGGCCGAAGGGCCTGTTTCCGTGCTGTATCTCTAAACTAAACTTACATTCAATGTTTGGGGTTTGGCACGGTGGCGCAGCGGTAGAGTTGCTGCCTCACAGCGCCAGAGACCAGGTTCGATCCCCACTACAGGTGCTGTCTTCACGGAGTTTGCACGTTCTCCCTGTGGGTTTTCCCCGGGTGCTCCGGTTTCCTCCCACACTCCAAAGACGTACAAGTTTGCAGGTTAATTGGCTTGGTATTAATGTAAAAACTGTCCCTAGTGTGTGTAGGACAGTGTTAGTGTGCGGGGATCGCTGGTCGGCACGGACCCGGTGGGCCGAAGGGCCTGTTTCCGCGCTGTATCTCTAAACTAAACTAAACTAAACTAAACAAGACTTTGAACATTTGTCAATGACTGACTTTCTTTCTTGTCAGGGAATAGATTATCTGATACAGAACAAGGTGCTGTGTCAGAATGAAGAGGACATTGCCAAGTTCCTGTACAAAGGGGAAGGATTACACAAAACCCCCATCGGAGACTACCTTGGAGGGAGGTGAGTCTGATGGACTTCTTGCAACATGTGTGATGTTTACACATTGTGTTGTGCTGCAGCGAGCAAGAGTTTCATTGTTCTATCTGGGACACATGACAATAAAACTCTCTTAGCTCTTGACTGGACAGCTGAACAATTCCAATGTGAGGAAAATCGGAGGGGCGGTACGGTGGCGCAGCGGGTAGAGTTGCTGCCTCACAGCGCCAGAGACCCGGGTTCGATCCTGACTACGGTACGCTGTCGGTACGCAGTTTGTACGTTCTCCCCATAACCACAAAACTCCCCGTGGGTTTTCTCCGGGTGCTCCGGTTTCCTCCCACACTCCAAGGGTTGGCTTCTGTAACTTGCAGGATGCAAAACTGAGATAACAGCGAGTCTGTTTCCACACTGTGTGACTCTATGTCTCTGATGACCTACAGCGGGGATGTGTGTTGGGCAGATTGGAGGTGTAAGGACATATGAGAAAACATGAATTAGTTTTGTAGTTTTAGAGATACACAGTGCGGAAACAGGCCCTTCAGCCCACTTGCCCATGCTGACGAACATGCCCCACCTACACTAGTCCCACCTGCCTGCATTTGGCCCATATCCCTCCAAACCTATCATATCCATGTACCTGTCGAAATGATTCCTAAACACCGTGACAGTATCGCGATGACCAGCGATCCCCGCACACTAACACTATCCCACACACGCTGGGGACAGTTTACATTTATACCGAGCCAATTAACCTACAAACCTGCACGTCTTTGGAGTGCGAGGGGAAACCGGAGCACCCGGAGAAAACCCACGCGGGTCAAGGGGAGAACGTGCAAACTCCGTGCAGACAGCAGCCGTATGATTTGAGTGATTGTTATATGGAAAGTAAAATTATAAAGTTGGCTTTCGTCGATAAAACGCAGTAGGAATTTTTAAGCAGTCAGTTTGGTCGTGAACAAGTCTGTGAAACTTTGCTGCACTCGCTTCTCCACAGAGAAACATTAAACATCAGGATTCTCCAATCCTTCGTGGAGCAGCACGAGTTTTCTGACCTAAACCTGGTGCAAGCGCTAAGGTGAGAACGTTTCATGTATCGGTCTTGTTCCCCGCTTGTTCTCGATAACTAAACCCACTCAACCCTGCTAGACACATTCGCACTTCCAGCTGCAGTCCCTCGCTCCAGATAGCTGCATCTCAGCTCTATAGCCTTGTGGCTGAAATTAGACTGTACATAGGCACAACCATAATTAGGTACAAAGGTGCAACGAATGTGGTGTAAGAATAATATTATTATCAGTAGTATTAGTGTAGGATTAATGGTATTAATGCAAACCAAGGCCGGCACGGTGGCACAGCGGTAGAGTTGCTGCCTCACAGGCGCCAGGGTCCCGGGTTCGATCCTGACCACGGGTGCTGTCTGTACGCAGTTTGTTGTACCTTCTCCCCGTGACCTGTGTGGGTTTTCTCCAGGTGCTCCGGTATCCGCCCACACTCCAAAGACGTGCAGGTTTGTAGGCTAATTGGCTTCGGTAAAATTGTAAATTGTCCCTAGTGTGTGTAGGATAGTGTTAGTGTGCGGGGATCGCTGGTCGGCACGGACTTGGTGGGCCGAAGGGCCTGTTTCTGCGCTGTATCTCTAAACTAAACACTGGATTGGTAACTCTAGTGCACTGCCTCAGTGTAACCCACTAATCTTACACTCCTGTCCCTGAGTATGATTGTGCCTATGTCTAGTAAGACTTTACCTCACCCGCTGAGTTTCTCCACAATTTTTGTCTATCTTCGACTTTTCTAGCATCTGCAGTTTCTTCTTAAACATGTTTATGCCAATCATCGATCGCCCTTTCTTCTTCTTCCTGTCGAGTCCACACACAAGATTAGTTGTTCAGCCAGAGCTGAACACACTTCTCGGCATCTGCACACAATGATGTCTGTCTTGTTGCTTCTTGTGTGTGGTGGTGGGAAGATTGGTGGAAACAGGACCGCGACGTGAACGCTCTTTCCTTGACCCCGGCCGCCCGTTTATACTAGTTCTATGTTACTCTAGTTTCATGTTATGGATAAATAGTAGAAGTATTGTAAAAATTCTCTTGCACTAGACACTGTATTATTAGGGTGGCATTAGGGCAAGTCCAGCGTTACATTTGAGTGCGAGAGTGACAACAATCTTCCACGTTTGAGTTCAAAATAAATATACCGGTACTTTCCTCAATGTAATTATCTCTGCAGCAGAGCAGCGAACAACAAATTCTCCCTCCTACACCCTGTATAAACATACATACGTCTGTGTGTGTATGTGTATGTGTATTTGTTTGCGTATGTGTATGCGTATGTGTGTGTGTGTATATGTGTATGCGTGTGTGTGTGTGTGTGTATGTGTATGCGTATGTGTGTGTGTGTATATGTGTATGCGTATGTGTGTGCGTATGTGTAAGTGTACCTGTATGTGTGTGTGCGTACCTCTGTGTGTATATGTGCGTGTGTGTATATGTATGCACGTATATATATATGTGCGTGTGTGCGTGAGTGTACCTCTGTGTGTGTACCTCTGTGTGTTTGTGTGTGCGTGTGTGCGTGCATGTGTGTGTACATATGCGCATGCGCGTGTACCTGTGTATGTGCGTGTGCGTGTGTATATGTGTGTGTACCTGTGTATGTGCGTGTGCGTGTGTATATGTGCGTGTACTTGTATATGTGCGTGTGCGTGTGCATGTGTATATGTGCGTGTACCTGTGTGTACGCGTGTGTTATAGTGCAGACACTGACACTGCCATGTTGCCCTGACTCAGGCAGTTCCTGTGGAGTTTTCGGTTACCGGGAGAGGCGCAGAAGATCGACAGGATGATGGAAGCGTTTGCCACTCGATACTGTCAGTGCAACCAGGAGGTGTTTCAGTCAACCGGTGGGTATCTCAAGATGGCATTTTAATTTAGTTTAGAGATGTATCCGTTACTGTGCTGTATCTCTACAGTCCAATCCTTAACACTGAGAGCTTTATCGTCCCATGGTTGACTACAAATACAAATGCCAAATTAAAACAAACTCTGGATTAGGATTAAAATGCTGTGAGTTTTCATTGACGTTTAGTTTAAAGATACAGCGGATAAACAGGCCCTTCAGCCCGCTCCGACCAGCCATCCCCGAACACTAGCACTATCCTACACACACTAGGGACAATTTACAATTAGCCTACAAACCTGCACGTCTTTGGAGTGTGGGAGGAAACTGGAGCACAGGAGAAAACCCATGCGGGTCACAGGGAGAACGTACAAACTCCACACAGACAGCACCCGTGGTCGGGATCGAACCTGGGTCTCTGGCGCTGTGAGGCAGCAACTCTACCGCTGCGCCACCGTGCCAGACCAAGGCCCTTCTTTGGCTTTGTGGAGTTACTTTAAGCGGTCGTTGCTCTTTCCCTTGAGGGGGGGGGGGGGGTTCCAATTAACAAAGTAGGCACAACATGCCGAAGTAACACAGCACGACAGGCAGCATCTCTGGAGAGAAGGAACGGGTGACGTTTCTCCAGTCTGAAGAAGGGTCTCGACCCGAAACGTCACCCGTTCCTTCTCTCCAGAGATGCTGCCTGTATCGCTGAGTTACTCCGACACCTTCAATGTAAGCCAGCATCTGCAGTTCCTCCCTGCGCACGCGGTCTGATGAACGATGCGCGGTCTGATGAACGTCGTGTTTTCCGCGCCAGACACCTGCTACGTGCTGTCGTTCGCCATCATCATGTTGAACACAAGTCTACACAACCCAAACGTGAAGGAGAAGCCGGCGCTGGAGCGCTTTGTGGCCATGAACCGTGGGATCAACAACGGCGGCGACCTTCCGCAGGAGCTACTCAAGGTGGGCACTCCCTGGTCAGCGACTCGGCACGTACAGAGAAACATCTTCTTGCGTGCGGCGTTGTAGGACAACTTGTTCTATTTGATTGTGCACGCCAGGTTGATAGCATTCGTTGAAACAGGGCGGACCACGTGAAGGTTGCAATCTCCCCGCCCCATAGAAACATCGAAACATAACAGTAGGCGCAGGAGTAGGGCATTCGGCCCTTCGAGCTAGCACCACCATTCAATGTGATCATCCAAAATCAGTGCCCCATTCCTGCTTTCTCCCCAGGTAGAGAAAAATGCTGGAGAAGCTCAGCGGGTGAGGCAGCATCTATGGAGCGAAGGAAATAGGCAACGTTTCAGGCCGAAACCCTTCTTCAGACCTGCTTTCTCCCCAAATCCCTTGATTCCATTAGCCCTAGGAGCTAAATCTAACTCTCTCTTCAAAACATCCAGTGAATTAATTGGCCTCTTCTGCCTTCTGTGGCAGAGAATTCCACAGGTTCACAACTCTCTGGGTGAAAAAAAGTTTCTTCTCAATAGACAATAGGTGCAGGAGTAGGCCATTCAGCCCTTCGAGCCAGCACCACCATTCAATATGATCATCCAAAATCAGTGACCCCATTCTTGTTTTCTCCCCATATCCCTTGATTCCATTAGCCCTAAGAGCTATATCCAACTCTCTCTTGAAAGCAGCCAGTGAATCGGCCTCCACTGCCTTCTGTGGCAGAGAATTCCACAGAATCACAACTCTCTGGGTGAAAAATGTTTTTCCTCATCTCAGTCCTAAATGGCCTACCCCTTATTCTTAAACTGAGTGTCCCCCTGGTCCTGGACTCCGCCAACATGGGAACATTTTTCCTGCTATACCATCCACACATCAGCCTAGCTTCACTGGGCAAGAACTTCAGTTTTGGAGTTTTAGAGATAACAGCCCAGCTCACCGAGTCCGCCTCCGACCAACGGCCACCCCATACACCAGCACTATCCTACACACACCAGGGACAAGTTACAAACTTTTACCGAAGACAATTAACCTACAAACCTGCACGTCTTTGGAGTGTGGGAGGAAACCAGAGCACCCGGGGAGCACCCACGCGGGTCACGGGGAGAACGTACAAACTCTGTACAAACAGCGCTCGTAGTCGGGATCGAACCCGGGTCTCTGGCGCTGTGGGGCGGCAACACTACCGCCGCACCACCGTGACTGCGGAGACGGGAATCCACGTGTCGGAGTCAGCTGGGTGGAATTTCAAATCAAATTGAAGCTTTCAGGCTAAAGATCTTCCCCTTGATTCCTCCACACAGAACCTGTACGAGAGCATCAAGAATGAGCCCTTCAAGATCCCCGAAGACGACGGCAACGACCTAACACACACGTTCTTCAATCCTGACCGAGAAGGCTGGCTTTCCAAACTGGGTACGTGTGAGGAGACACAAGGAACTGCAGATGCTGGTTCACAACAAGAAAAAAGACTCAAAGTGCTGGAGTAACTCATACGTTCATAAGCGATAGGAGAAGAATTAGGCCATTTGGTCCTCCACAGCCGTCTGTGGCAATGAGTTCCACAGATTCACCACCCTCTGACTAAAGACTAAGGGAGACAGGCAGCATCTCCGGAGAAGGTGGCTAGGTAGTGAGATAGTCAGAACCTAGTTCCCTGGGTGGAAATGTCTATGATAGTGTAGGTAGACACAAAAAGCTGGAGTAAGTCAGTGGCTCAAGACAGCATCTCTGGAGAAAAGGAATAGGTGACGTTTCGGGCTGAGACCCTTTTTTCAGACAGACTCAGGAGGAGAAAGGGAAACGAGAGATGCAGAGAGATGTGGAACAAAAGATGTGTAAGAAAGAACTGCAGATGCTGGTTTAAATCAAAGGTAGACACAAAATGCTGGAGTTACAATAGACTATAGGTGCAGGAGTAGGCCATTCGGCCCTTCGAGCCAGCACCGCCATTCAATGTGATCATGGCTGATCATCCCCAATCAGTACCCCGTTCCTGCCTTCTCCCCATAACCCCTGACTCCGCTATTATTTTAAGAGCCCTATCTAGCTCTCTCTTGAAAGTTTCCAGAGAACCTGCCTCCACCGCCCTCTGAGGCAGAGAATTCCACAGACTCACCACTCTCTGTGAGAAAGAGTGTTTCCTCGTCTCCATTCTAAATGTCTTACCCCTTATTCTTAAACTGTGGCCCCTGGTTCTGGATTCCCCCAACATCGGGAACACGTTTCCTGCCTCTGGCGTGTCCAATCCCTTAATAATCTTATATGTTTCAATAAGATCCCCTCAGTGAATGGCGGTGCTGGCTGGAAGGGCCGAATGGCCTACTCCTGCACCTATTGTCTATTGTGTATTGACCCCGACCCCTGCTCTCTTTACAGGTGGGCGTGTGAAAACATGGAAACGGAGATGGTTCATTTTGACCGACAACTGCTTGTATTATTTTGAGCACACAACAGTAAGTTGCTTCTCTCATATTATACGAGATATTGAAAGGTAAACGTCTGCTTGTTTTGAAGTGTTTCCCCCCCACCCTCCACCCCAACCAATTCCACAGCTGTAAGCATTTCGGGCAACACAGTGGCTGTACACAGTGGAGTTAGATGGAGCTCGAGGGGCTAGTGGAGTCAAGGGATATGGGGAGAAGGCAGGCACGGGTTATTGATAGGGGACGATCAGCCATGATCACAATGAATGGCGGTGCTGGCTCGAAGGGCCGAATGGCCTCCTCCTGCACCTATCGTCTATGTTTCTATGTTTCGACCCCCTCCCCCTGGTGTGTAGATGGGAGTGGCATCTATGGGCCTGACAGGGAGAAGAGGGTGAGGGGCGGGGCACAGTAACGCTCATAGTGGGTAGAGCTGCTACCTCACAGCGCCAGAGACCCAGGTATGATCTGCTGTCCGTGTGGAGTTTGCACGTTCTCCCAGTGAGTTTTCTCCTGGTGCTCCGGTTTCCTCCCACACTCTAAAGACGTGCGGATTTAAAGGTTGATTGGCTTCTGTAAGTTTTCCCCAGTGCGTAGGATAGACTGGCGCATGGGTGATCATGGGTCAGCGTGGACTCGGTGGGCCGAAGGGCCTGTTTCCGTGCTGCATCTCTAAATCTTAAAAAACAAAAACCACCATCTACCTAATTGGTTCAGAAGGAACTGCAGATGCTGGAAAATCGAAAGTAGACAAAGTGCTGGAGAAACTCAGCGGGTGAGGCAGCGTCTATGGAGCGAAGGAAATAGGTGACGTTTCGGGTCGAGCCTCACCCGCTGAGTTTCTCCAGCATTTTTGTCTACCTTCCATCTACCGAATTGGATTATCTTTCATCGAACTTTACCTTGCACTAAACATTATTCCCTTTTTTCGCTCGTGACTGTCACTGTATGTCATGTTGTTACTTGTGGGCGGAGCACCAAGGCAAATTCCTTGCATGTGAATACTTGGCCAATAAACTTACTTACTTATCCTGTATCTGTACACCGTGGATGGCTCGATTGTAATCATGCGTAGTCTTCACGCTGGCTGGTTAGCACGCAGCAAGAAAGCTTTTCACTGTACCTCGGGACACGTGACAATAAACTGAACTATATGCTACTCTAAAGCAAGCAATATTTCAAAAAAAGTGGCATATATAACAAAGAAGCTCTTTTGTTTCACAGGACAAGGAACCTAGAGGAATTATTCCATTGGAAAACCTGAGTGTGAAAGCAGCGGAAGACTCCCGAAAATTGGTATGTGCTTCAACTCCATCTTTCCTGCCTTTGACTCCCGTACTAATCAAGAACGCATCAAACTCAATACCCAATGACTTGGCCTGCACTGCCGTCTGTGGCAATGAATGACACAGAGTCACCACCCTCCGACTAAAGAATTTCCTCCTCGTCTCCATTCTGAAGGAATGTCCTTTTGGATCTGAGGCTGTGGCCTCTCGTCCGAGACTCTCCCAATAGTTGGAGGGTTTCGGCCCAAAACGTTGCCCATTTCCTTCGCTCCATAGATGTTGCTGCACCTGCTGAGTTTCTCCAGCACTTTTGTCTACCTTACACATCAAGTCGAGTTTGGTCCGTATCAACCCTTTAGCCTCAACCCACAGGGTACTTCCCAACAGACAATAGACAATAGGTGCAGGAGTAGGCCATTCGGCCCTTCGAGCCAGCACCGCCATTCAATGTGATCATGGCTGATCATCCCCAATCAGTACCCCGTTCCTGCCTTCTCCCCATATCCCCTGATTCCGCTATCTTTAAGAGCTCTACCTAGCTCTCTCTTGAAAGTATCCAGAGAACCGGCCTCCACCGTCCTCTGAGGCAGAGAATTCCACAGACTCACAACTCTGTGTGTGAAAAAGTGTTTCCTCATCTCTGTTCTAAATGGCTTACCCCTTATTCTTAAACTGTGGCCCCTGGTTCTGGACTCCCCCAACATTGGGAACTTGTTTCCTGCCTCTAGCATGTCCAAACCCTTTATAATCTTATATGTTTCAATAAGATCCCCTCTCATCCATCTAAATCCAGAGTATACAAGCCCAGCGGCTCCATTCTCTCAGCATATGACAGTCCCGCCATCCCGGGAATTAACCTTGTGAACCTACGCTGCACTCCCTCAATAGCAACTTGAGACTCTTGGGTCTCGACCCGAAACGTCGCCTTACTCCTTCTCTCCAGAGATGCTGCCTCACCCGCTGAGTTACTCCAGCATTTTGTGTCTACCTTCGATTTAAACCAGCATCTGCAGTTCTTTCTTACACATCTCTCTGCATCATTGTCTTTATCCCTCCTTTCCCTCTCTCCTGAGTCTGTCCGAAAAAGGGTCTCAACTCGAAACGTCACCTCTTCCTTTTCTCCAGAGACGTTGTCTTGACCCACCGACATACCGCCTAGCCCAGCTATAGCATGGAGTTGCTGACGTACAAACTCCACACAGACAGCATCTATAATCAGGATCGAACCCGGGTCTCTGGCGCTGTCAAGGCAGCAACTCTGGCGCGATGACTTGTGTTTTTGCAGTAAATGGATGGTTGACCCACTTGTTATTTTATGTTGCAGAATTGCTTTGATTTGTATTCGCCCAACAGTAAAGGCCACACCATCAAAGCCTGCAAGACGGACACGGACGGGCGGGTCGTCGAGGGCAACCACCATTTCTACAGAATATCTGCACCTTCCAAGGACGAAAGGGATGCGTGGATCAAATCAATCAGGTACAACTGAAGATAGACACAAAAAGCTGGAGTAACTCAGCGGGACGGGCAGCATCTCTGGGGAGAAGGAGTGGGTGACGTTTCGGGTCGAGACCCTTCTTCTGAGTAAAACTGAGCCAGATTTAGTTTAGTTCAGAGATACAGCATTGAAACAGGCCGTTCGGCCCAACTTTCCTACACCGGCCAACATGTCCCAGCTACACTAGTCCCACCTGCCTGCGTTTGGTCCATATCCCTCCAAACCTGGCTCGCACCAGGGTCTCCTCCATACCCCGCAACACTGCCCTCGCTCCCCATTCCCCCACTCGCAAACAGGGCAGAGTCCCCCTGGTCCTCACCTTTCACCCCACCAGCCGCAAATACAACATATAGTCCTCCGCCAGTTTCGCCACCTCCAACGTGACCCCTCCACCCGCCACATCTTCCCATCTCCCCCCCTGGCCTTCCGCAAAGACCGCTCCCTCCGCAACTCCCTTGTCAATTCTTCCCTCCCCTCCCACTCTACCCCTTCCCCGGGCACTTTCCCTTGCAACCGCAAGAAATGCAACACTTGTCCCTTCACCTCCCCCCTCCACTCCTTTCAGGGACCCAAGCAGTCCTTCCAGGTCCGACAGAGGTTCACCTGCACCTCCTCCAACCTCATCTACTGCATCCGTTGCTCCAGATGCCAGATGATCTATATCGGTGAGACCAAGCGGAGGCTTGGCGATCGCTTCGCCGAACACCTCCGCTCGGTCCGCAATAACCAACCCGACCTCCCGGTGGCTCAGCACTTCAACTCCCCCTCCCATTCACATCCGACCTCTCGTCCTGGGCCTCCTCCACGGCCAGAGTGAGCAACACCGCAAGCTGGAGGAACAGCACCTCATATTCCGCTTGGGGAGTCTGCATCCTTTGGGGCTTGAATATTGAATTTTCTCAATTCTCCTTGCTGTCTCCTCCCCTTCCCACCTCTCCCTCAGCCCTCGGGCCTGGCATTCCCTCTATCTCTAACCCAAGTCGCACCAGCTTCTCATTTTCACACCACAAACAGCTTACAATGGCTTGTTCCCTTTATCACCGATACTTTTTTGCATATCTTTCACTCATTGTTCCTTATCTCTCCACATCACCGTCTATATCTCTCGTTTCCCTGATCCCTGACCAGTCTGAAGAAGGGTCTCGACCCGAAACGTCGCCTATCTCCTTCGCTCCTTAGATGCTGCTGCACCCGCTGAGTTTCTCCAGCTTTTTGTGTACCCTGTCCTATCCATGTACCTGTCTAACTGTTTCTTACACGTTGGGACAGTCCCAGCCTCAACTACCTCCTCTGGCAGCTTGTTCCATACACCCACCACCCTTTGTGTGGAAAAAGTTACCCCTCAGATTCCTACTAAATCTTTTCCCCTTCACCTTAAACCTATGTCCTCTGGTCCTTGATTCCCCTACTCTGGGCACGAGACTCTGTGCATCTACCAGATCTATTCATCTCATGATTTTGTACACCTCTATAAGATCACCCCTCATCCTCCTGTGCTCCAAGGAATAGAGACCCAGTCTGCACATTAGGGCCAATTTAAAGAAGCTAAGCAACCTGTCTACAATAATAATGACGGCAGTTCCTATATCCACTGTTAAAAATACAGTAAATGTATAGAAACTGAAAAATAGGCGGAGTAGGCCATTCGGCCCTTCGAGCCAGCACCGCCATACAATATGATCATGGCCGATCATCTAAAATCAGTACCCCGTTCTTGCTTTCTCCCCATATCCCTTAATTCCTTTAGCCCCAAGAGCTAAATCTAACTCTCTCGTGAATAGATCCAGTGAATCGGCCTCCACTGCCTTCTGTGGCAGGGAATTCGACAAATTCACAACTCTCTGGGTGAAAACGTTTTTCCTAATCTCAGTCCTAAATGGTCGACCCCTTATTCTTAAACTCTGTGACCCCGATTCTGGACTTCCCCCAACACAGGGAACATTTTTCCTGCATCTAACCTGTCCAATCTTTTAAGAATTTTATGTGTTTCTTTTTTCTATAAGACCCCCCCCTCCTAACTTCCAGTGAATACAAGCCCAGTCGACCCATTCTTTCATCATACGTCAGTCCCGGCATCCCGGGAACTAACCTGGTGAACCTCAATAGCAATAATGTCCTTCCTCGAAATTAGGAGACCAAAATTGCACACAATATGCCTTGCATTATAGTAATGCAAATTAACATAATTGTGCTATTATATTTCAGAGCCAGTATTACAAAAGATCCTTTTTACGACATGGTGGCAGCCAGGAAACGGAAGCTAACCAGCAACAAATTGAACTAGGAAGACCTTCTCTGTCTTACCTCTGAACTATTAAATAAGACGGTGAAGTAGGTTTCACTTTGACGTTTATTGCACATACTACTTCCAGCAGTGTTGGACTACGCCTGTCTCCATTCAGGTAGCCGTCCACACATGTTCCTGAAGTGGGAATTCCAGGAATTGGGACAATGCAGCCCCAACGTGTCCATCTAAGCTGCTCCCATTTGGAGGAGCCGCAGAGGCATCCTGGATTGTCATCTGCAGAGAATTCAAGTTCCTTTAACCACATCAGTTATTACGATCAAGTGTTGTCCATCCGAATATTGGGACTGCAATATCAGTGGCGAATCTGTCGAATTCATCGACAGGGCCATCGACAGGGCGTGGAGTCCGAGCCAATGGATATTATTAAGGCAGAGTTTGATTCTAGATTAGCACTGGTGTCTGGGGTTATGGGGAGAATGGTGTTGAGTGGGAAAGATAGATCAGCCACGATAGAATGGCGGAGTAGACTTGATGGGCCGAATGGTCTAATTCTGCGCCTAGAACTTATGAACATGCAGGCAGGTGAGATTGGTTTATGTTAGCATCATATTCACTCCAAAGTGGGCCGAAGGGCCAGTGCTGTACTTTAGACTTAGCGATACAGCGTGGAAACACAGTCCCTGCCAATTAGCAATCACCCCATATACTAGCACTATCCTACACACACTAGGGACAAATTATAATTATACTGACACCAATTAATCAACAAGCCTGCACGTCTTTGGAGTGTGGGAGGAAACCTGAGCACCTGGAGAAAACCCACGCGGTCACAGGGAGAACGTACAGACAGCACCCATAGTGTCAGGATCAAACCCGGGTCTCTGGCGTTGTGAGGTGGAAACTCTACCACTGCGCCACCATGCCATCCAATGTTCTGTGCTTGGCGCTGCTGTCAGCGACCCGAGGACTGGTGACGGGATCTAGGGAGAGGGCAGGGCCCAAGATGTCCTGGTTGGGTTGCTCCTCGGCCTGGCCAAGCTGGCCATCCGCGAGTCACGGCGCCAGGCGGAAGAGGGCTTTGCCCAAACCAGATGCTTGCCCCTTTATTGGGGTTATGTCCGCGCCCGGGTGGTGTTAGAGAGGGACATATTTGTATAGGAGCTATTTAGTATATTTCATATAGACAAAAATGCTGGAGAAACTCAGCGGGTGCAGCAGCATCTATGGAGCGAAGGAAACAGGCCAAAACCCTTCTTCAGACCAATATTTAACAGTTGTGTGAAAATTTAGTGTGTAGATAATTTGGCGATTTTGTACTATGGTAGTGGGTGTGTTACCAAGGTTTTGTTTCGTATCCTGATCGTAATTAGATAAATTATTTTTGATACAAACATTTTAATTTTTTTTTAAATGTTCTATGCTTCAAGCAATGATGTTATTTCTAGTCCAGTCAACATCTATGGTTTCTGTAAGCAGCAGTTCAGGACAACAATACACCCGTGATCAAGTACTTAAGTTGCTTTAGCATTCTTTGGGATGCCAAATCAAGGGAAAAGCTTTGTGAAAGACTAGTGATGATGGAAGGGACATTTCAATGGTAGAACTGGCTGGAGCCTAATGTTGAACTATGTGGCATAGTTGCAGATGAGATCTTGCTCACAGAGGGATGAGTTCAGAAGTAACTTCTTTACTTGAGAGCTCAACATCTTTGGAGTTGGAGGAATGCTTCTTCACAAACTCTTGGCTGAAACTGATCTACATGTGCACACTATAGGAATGGGGAGATGTGGGGACAATAATCAGAGTAGGTTATTCATTTAACTTCACTTTTGAGATTCAAGGAGAGGGAAGAATTATATTTCATGTTTTTCTCCACTCCATTACAATGCCATGTACGACAGTGATCGCAACTTCTACTGAAGTGTGGATGGCCTTTGGCTCCTTAGGAACTCATCCGCCCTTTGACAGGTCCTGTTTTTGGTCCTGCTGGGGGTCCACAGCCCCCCTTCTCACCCGGCAAACCAGCTGGGGGAGACGGTTTAGTCACTGACTATCTGACTATGGAGCAGGTAGCGCAGGATTACATGGTACCCGTGGCGGGGGAAACTCCCCCCCCCCGACCTGACCTGACCTGAAGATCAGTGTTAACCATCTGGATCCAGAGACTCTAGCAGACACACAGTGCAATCCTGCGTCAATATCTTAGCCCAGGCAGTGAGGGAAATTGCTGCGATTTAATAAAAATATGATGGTCTTTATCAACATGCAACAGGAACAGGCTCAACGTGGTAAGAGAGCAGAGAGACACAAATTGCTGGATTAGCTCAAAGGGCCAGGCAGCATCTCTGAAGAAAAGGAAGTGTGACGTTTCGGGTCGAAACCTTTCTTCATTCGCGCAACGTCACCCATTCCTTTCCTCCATAGATGCTGCCTATCCCGCTGAGTTACTCCAGCATTTTGTGTCTGTAGTTATGCCTTGCTTAGGTTGCTACATTTAAAAAAATTATAATGTTTAAATTCTTTATGAAGTAATTATGTATTTTGAATAACGATTGTTGTTGAAACTGGTTTTGAAGAAATTCATAAGCTCATAATAAGTTCTTTATTGCTGTAAATATATTAATAAATTTATATTTTCCAAAACATAACTTGCACCTTGCACTTAGTTTTTTTAAAAAAAACGGGTTTTGATGATTTTGCCAACATGTGTAAACTCTGAAGATTAATATTAACCAGAGGCTTGGCCCATAGGTTTAGTTTAGAAATAGTGTGGAAACAGACCCTTGGACCCACACCAACAATTTTGTTATCCCAGTTTCGCATCCTACACACTAGGGGCAATTTACCTACAAATCTCCACGTCTTTGGGGTGTGGAAGGAAACCGGGTCACCTGGAGAAAACCCACACTGTCGCGGAGAGAACGTGCAAACTCCACACAGACAGCACCCATAGTCAGGATCGAACACATGTCTCCGGCGCTGTGAGGAAACAACACTACTGCTTGGAGCAAAGTGCTGGAGTAATTCTGCGGGTCAGACAGATTCTCTAGATGAAAGGAATAGGTGAGCCTTCGGGTCGGAAACCTTCTTCAGACCGGTGGTATGAATAACACGCATGGTTTTCACATCCAGGTTTGCGTACAAGGCGAGGCTGCCTTTTTTTTTTGGTTGCACAATTATTAAACCGAGAGCCAGACCCTGTAAATCTCATACACAAATAAAAATACAAACTGACTTTGAGGAATTTATTGAAAAATATACACAAGGAAAGGCAGGCCAAGAGCACATCACTGTGACTCCATCCTGGGAAAAGAAAACATGAATTCCCATAAATACATCTTTGCTCTAATGTACATAATTCTTGAGGACCATATAAATATATACACAAGTTAGTTCTACAGACCCCAAGCTGGGGATTTAATGAAATCAGTAGATGTGCAATGTTTAGAGTACAGTATCAGCATCTCTCTGCTCACACTAACTACATTTCCACTTTCTGAGGCAGACCTTAAACAACCTGGGCAAGTCCTGCACTTCAAAGGCATTGGTTATGTTTAGTTTAGTTTGGAGATACGCATAGACACAGGTACGTCGGTCAACGCCGACCACCGATCACCCGTTCACAGTAGCCCTGTGTTGTCCCACTTCCACATCCACTCCCTACACACTGGGGACAATTTACAGAGGGCCGATTAACCTACAAATCTGCAAGTCATTTGGAGTGTGGGAGGAAACCGGAGCACCCGGAGAAAACCCACGCGGTCACAGGCAGAAGATGCAAACTCCACAGAGGCAGCGCCCAAGGTCAGGATCGAACGGGGGTCTCTAGCTCTGTGAGGCAGCGGCTCTGCCTGCCGCACCACTGTCTCGATCTCGGATCTCGAAAGAAAGGAGTCACTTGGTTGCATACAAGGCAAGTGATTCTAATAAAACACTAATAAAATTAAATTCAAGTCTGCAATACATTCTACCACCTTTATGGATCCTGAATGGTCAAAATCCTGAACTGCAACTGGTGGTCAAGCCTTAGCTCCCAGACAAACCCTGAACAGGTCCAAAAACAAAATGGGAGGATAGAATAAAGGTTAACAGCGCTCGTAGGGTTTCAGGTTAATACCACTATGCAAGGCATTACAATGTGGCTTAGCGGCAGCCAACATGGCCAAGCTCATTTATCGTGGCAGTGGAGAGTGTTGTTTGTGGGGCTTTCGTTGAAGAGTCGATGAAGGGAAGCTTTCCTCTTGCACCTAGTGTTCATTTGGGTAACATTTCCTTGCATATTATGCGAGCACACCGTGCCTGGTTATTTTAAAACCAATTTAACGCACATCATGTTTTGAACAGAAAAAAGGCTGTGGTCATAAGGTTGGTGGCAACGGACTGGGGCAAAGGGTCAGCACAATCCAGATGCCATCGAATTGTTTCAGCAACATCCCCACCGTTTCATGAGAAATGAAGTCTGCCGATGGTGCAACATAACTGCTATATCCAGTTCTTTTAGTTTAGTTTAGATACAGCATGGAAACAGGCTCTTCGGCCCACCAAGTCCACGGCGACCAGCCATTACCCGTCCACACTAGTTCTACTCTATCCAACTTTCTCATCCACTCCCGACACACTCGGGGACAATTTACAGCGAACCAATTTATCTACAGACCAACGTCTTTGGGACGTGGGGGGAGGAAACCGGAGCACCCGGAGGAAACCCACACGGTCACTGGGAGAACGTGCAAACTCCACATAGACAGTTCCCAAGGTCAGAATCGAACCCTTCTGTGAGGCGGCGGCTCTACCCGCTGCGTCACCCTTCGTGGATTATTTTAAGCGCGGAAAAAAAGAAAATGCTCGTTCTCCAATACTTTTCCAGCATTTTCTCCCTAGTTTTATTTTGCCTTACACAATTTTTTTTAAGAACAAGCCTCAATTATGTGCTTGAACCTTACAGTGTGCTTTACAGTGTCAGAGAAACGGGTGCTGTCTGTGTGGAGTTTGTACGTTCTCCCTGTGACCGTGTGGGCTCCTGTTTTTCTTCCACACTCCAAAGGCGCACAGGTTTGGAGGTTAATTGGCTTCGGTAAAATATCCCACGTGCTACGCGAGGGACAAGAACGAGTGAATGGCTGATCATTGGTTGACGCAGACTCAGTGGGCCGAAAGGCCTGTTCCCACGCTGTGTCTCTAAACTAAGCTTTAAAAAAAATAATCTAATCTTGTCCAAATGTCACGACACCTCAAAACGCTGGCACACTGCCACACAAACATCCATTGTAATAATGCCCTTGCAGGACTTTCAGATATGTAATGTTTAAGAAAGAACTGCAGATGCTGGAAAAATCGAAGGTGGACAAATATGTTGGATAAACGCAGTGGGTGAGGCAGTATCTATGGAGCGAAGGAATAGGTGACGTTTCGGGTGCTGCCTCACCCACTGAGTTTCTCCAGCATTTTTGCCTACCTTCAGATATGTAATGATTTCTGTAGATCGGAATTAAACGATCCAGTTAAAGGGGACCCTTGTTAACGACCACGTTCCAGCTCACAGACTAACAAGGCATCTATCGCTCGTGCATCCTGCAGACCACATGTGCAAACTCTGAGTGTAAGGCATCACCCACATTCTCATTTTCACATCTCTATTTTTGGAGGTGACAATTTCCTTGGTTGTTGTACATTATCCGTTCAGTACTCGAGTGGGATGAGCCGCTCCAGCTGAAATAGTTCACTGCTCAAACCCACCACATCCCCGTCCACTGCTTCATTGAGGGCCTGAGCAGTAGGGAGAGGTTGAGCAGGCTGGGACTCTTATTCCTTGGAGCGCAGGAGGATGAGGGGTGATCTCATGGAGGTGTATAAAATCGTGAGAGGAATAGATCGGGCAAACGCAGAGTCCCTTGCCCAAAGTGGGGGGAATCGAGGACCATAGGATGTAGGTTCAAGGTGAGGGAGCAGAGATTCAATGGGAATGTGAGGGGTAACGAGCCACAGGAGGAGGTGGTTGAGGCAGGTACTATCGCAACGTTTAAGAAACAATCAGACAGCCACATGGTTAGGAGAGGTTTAGAAGGACATGGGCCAAACGCACAGGTGGGACTAGTGTAGATGGGATATTTTGGCCGGTTTGGGCAAGATGGGCCAAAGGGGCTTGTTTCGACGCTGCAAGTCTCTATGTCTTTGCCACATATGGTGCCCAAGATCCACTTTGTCTTTCTCCATCCCCCACCAGGCCCTCCCCCCAGCTAGTCTCAGCTTTGTGCACAGGGTGTCAAGACGCTACAGTGTGCATCTGTAGCCCACTGTGCAAAGAGCCACTCTGAACCCTTGCTCGATTCACCTGCAAGTAAGGATCTCTGGAAATAATTTTTAAGAGTTTAAGAGTCAAGTCCAACAGTAGGGATCTCACTAATCATGTATAGATGCTGGTTTGTATCGAAGAGAAGGACAAAATCAGACTGAAGAAGGGTCTTGACCCAAAACGTCACCCGTTCCTTCTCTCCAGAGATGTTGCCTGTCCCGCTGAGTTACTCCAGCTTTTTGTGACTACCTTCTCACTATCACAGTGATTACCGGCACTAAACAAACTTTAAGGGACATTAAAAAGGCAAAGCATATCACCACTCAGTCAACATTGCACCATGTTTTAAAGATTCAACCCATTCCTACTCTATTTATCACCACTTTACGGGCATGAAGGATACAATCAGTATTTCATTTATCATTTAAAAAATAAGACACATAGTACCGTAGTAACTCAGCGGGTCAGACAGCATCTCTAGAGAGAACGGATAGGTGATGTTTCAGCTTGGGAGTTTTCATTGTTAACTCTGGTGGGCTGTATTTTGATAAGAAAATGGATTCCAGCTTTTGGGTTTCGAGAATCCTTCTGGACCTGTCCCACTTACGCAACTGCCTGGTTGTTACAGGTTGCCGAACATTTTCAACATGTTGAAAATCCAGCGGTAACCAGAACAAGGTCTTTGGGCGACTACTCGTGACCATACAGGCTTCATTTACCCGTCGCCGGGTATCGCCTGTATGGTCGTGAGTAGTCTCCTCAGTCGCTCAAAGAGTCGTAGTGTCTTCCTGGTCTCCGCTGGATTTTCAACATGTTGAAAATGTTTGCCGATCTGCAACGACCTATGACGGGTGCCGGCAGTCGTCGAAAAAGTTGCGTAAGTGGGACAGGCACATGAGGTTATTAAAAGGGCCAAGTAACAGCTATTTTTAATTTCATTGTATTCTGTTGAACATAGCACACTGTACAAAGACAGGCACATAGACAGCAGCTGCGAATAACCTGTGAAATCTGTCTTCTCACTAATCACAGTGATTACTGGCACTTAGTATTCACATTAGTTTAGTTTAGAGGTACAGCACGGAAACAGGCCCTTCGGCCCACTGGGTCCATGCCAACCAGCGGTCCCCGCACATTAACACTATCCTACACCCACTAGGGACAATCTTTACATTTACCAAGCCAATTAACCTACAAACCTGTACGTTTTTGGAGTGTGGGAGGAAACGGAAGATCTCGGAGAAAACCCACGCAGGTCACGGGGAGAACGTACAAACTCGGTAGAGACAGCGCCCGTAGTCTGGATGGAACCCGGGTCTCCGGCGCTGTGAGGCAGCAACTCTACCGCCGCACCACTGTGACCACCCGATGTCTCAGGTTAGTGTTGCTCATCTTTGAAGATTCCTATTTGCCGAGCTATTTTTATTCCGGAAAGGGAAGAGCAAAGGGATTAGGTGTCTCACTGCAGGTATGTACCTAAAGGCTGCATATGCTCAGTACTCTCGGCTGGATACTCTGTGGCTGAACCGGTCATGGGGCAGCCAAGGTGAGCAAACCAAACTTCAGCAGAGATGCACCTCAAATATTCCTCGTGAACTACTTGGACCTTGTTGGGTGCAGAGGAGAAACAGATCATGCAAATCAAAAAAATAGCTCTTTTTTAAAAACAGAAATACATGCAAGCTAAATCAAGAGGCATAGTCTTGACTCTGCATCTGTTTGAGGTGGAAAACTGCAGTGGTTCGGACTTTAAAAATTATTCCTCTCCTTAACCTTAAAGTCCTTGCTGGACTTTATTTGCCCCTTCTTCCACCACCCAGATTCTTCCAACATTCGTGTAGGAAGGAACTGCAGATGCCGGTATACACCAAAGACAGACACAAAATGCTGGAGTAACTCAGCGGGTCAGGCAGCATCTCTGGAGAGAAGGAATGGGGAACTTTGTCCACCCAGAGAGTTATGAATTTGTGCAATTCTCTGCCACAGAAGGCAGTGGAGGCCAATTCACTGGACAAATTTAAAAGATGGTTAGATAGAGCTCTAGGGGCTAACGGAATCAAGGGATATGGCGAGAAGGCACGCACGGATTATTGATTGTGGATGATGAGCCATGATCACAGTGAATGGCGGTGCTGGCTCGAAGGGCCAAATGGCCTCCTCCTGTAACTATTTTCTATGTTTCTATGTAAAGCTGGAACGGAATGGGGTGGAAGATTGCAACCTTCACGTGGTCCGTAGTGTTTCGACTAATGCAATCAACTTGACGTGCACAAATGGAAGATCAAATAGAACAAGCTGCCCTACAACTTTAGCCTGTGCACGGCACACAAAAGAAGGAGTACTGATTTTGGATGATCAGCCATGTCCACATTGAAAGGTGGTGCTGGCTCGAAGGGCCGAATGGCCTACTCCTGCACCAATTTTCTATGTCTCTCTGTTTCTCTGACCGTTCGGGTTGAGACCGAAGAAACGTCACCCATTCCTTCTCTCCAGAGATGCTGCCTGCCCCGCTGAGCTATTCCAGATTCCAACATTCTTTGCCCAGATCACCAAACTCCACGAACAAACCATGACATTGGAGCACACAACCTGCCTCCGACGCGTCACCTAATGTCAGGACCTACTCCCCGGCAGGACTGGGAAGTTGAACATCTCGGATCCAACCCTTCTCCTGTGCACTATCCGCAACCTCTGCCACTTATTCATTCAGCTTGCAGACAATAGAAAATAAAATCATATTCCAGAAGGCGACACACCAACAGAGGCGGGCGCTATCGAGCGCCTCCGAAAAAGTAGACTTTGAAACGAGTCAGAAATAAAACTTTTGATGATTTTATCACATACTGAATAAAGTTATGGAGTCCTTACGTCAGGAGCTGTAACACTATTGCACACAGAGGAGGGAAAAACTATTTTTGACATAACTAGTTAACAGCAGGAGTAACAAGGTCTTGCTCAGTATCAGAACAGAGTTGTCGCTCCAGAGCAGTTTATTGTGTGGTAAGATCAGCCCTAGAAATTAGAATCGGACTGCTTCAGGACACCATTTTAAAACCATGGTCACCCATTTAAGTTCACCCTAATAAGTAAAATGCAGTCGGTCTCCTAGGAATAGAGGAGAGGTGCCCGTGTAGTGTCTGTTTGTGCCCGTGTTAGAGACTCCCCCAGGACTCTGGAGGTGGGAACTCATCCACGTCTCCCATTTCATTGAAGGTTTGGTCGCCCAGCGCAAACGTGAGCTTGTATCGTAATCGCACTTTCTCCTGCAAAGAACGAAGCCACACTTTAGGAAATGTCGGAATGGAACATTTAACTCGATCAATTACCCACTCTCTACGATGGGGTGGGGGGGAGGATGATAGAAATCCAGCGTTAGTCCGTGTAGAAATGAAGATGTCCCGAGGAGACTTAAAGATTTAGAGAGATATGGGCCAAACGCAGGTAGGTGGGACTATTGTAGAAGGGGCGCCTTGGTGGGTATTGGCAAGATGGGTTGAAGGGCTTGTTTCCGCGCTGTATGGCTCTATAACTCTGAGATGAGCTCAAGTTCAGGCCTTCTATTTTCATTCAGTTTGGCTGCCCCAGTAAAGATCCACGGTGTCAGGAATTTTAACATCCTCGGAAAACGCTGCCAGTTTATTTTGGAGTTTTGCGGCTTAAATAGTGGCTCGAAAAAAAGGTTGTCCATTGCACTTTTATCAAGAAACAGGTTTTAAAAAAATTAAAAAAAAAAAAATGGGTAATCAATCCAAATGACCTATATTAATATGCCGATGAGAGACACAAAAAGCTGGAGTAACTCAGCGGGACAGGCAGCATCTCTGGAGAGAAGGAATGGGTGGCGCTTCGGGTCAAGACCCTTCTTCAAACTGAGAGTCAGGGGAGGGGGTGGCACAGAGATAAGGAAGAGGAAGGTGTCAAAACGAGACATCAAAATAGATGAGGATCAAGGACGATGTAGAGTAGATCATTGTTAGCCAGGAGAAGGTGACAACAAAGCAAGCAGAGATAAAGTGTAATCAGGGGAACAGTCAGACTGGTCGGAGAACTGGGATGGGGAGGGATGAAGAGAGAGGGAAAGCAAGACTTACTTGAAGCTAGAGAAGTCAATATTCATACCGCTAGGGTGTAAGTTGCCCAAGTGAAGCATGCTGACCGAATCTCCTCCTGATCTTCATCTTATCCCACATTTGCCCATGTACCTCCCTTGTTCCGCATGGCACAAAGTTCCATATTCTAACCAGCCGTTGGCTAAGGATTCTTTCTCCAGAATACCCTCATGAGTTTATTAATAACTATATTATTTTTCCACAAGCTTCAAGTTTTGGACCTCCCCATATGAAGAAACATAACCCAAAATATTTCTATGGAAAGGCATAGAAACATAGAAAATAGGTGGAGTAGGCCATTCGGCCCTTCGAGCTGGGATTCAATGTGATCATGGCTGATCATCCACAATCAGTACCCTGTTCAAGCCTTCTCCCCATATCCTTTGATTCCGCTAGCCCCAAGAGCTCTATCTAACTCTTTTGAATACATCCAGTGAATCGGCTTCCGCTGCCTTCTGAGGCAGAGAATTCCACAAATTCACAACTCAGTTGAGGAAAAGTTCTTCCTCATCTCAGTTCCAAATGGCTTACCCCTTATTCTTAAACTGTGGCCCCTGGTCCTGGACTCCCCCAAACATCGGGAACATGTTTCCTGCATCTAGTGTGTCCAATCCCTGAATAATTTTATATGCTTCTATAAGATCCCCTCTCAAGCTTCTAAAATCCAGTGAATATAAGCCCAGTCGTTCCATTCCATCATCATGACAGTCCCGCCATCCCGGAATTAAGCTGGTGAACCTACGCTGCACTCCCTCAATAGCAAGAATGTCCTTCCTCAAATTAGGAGACCAAAACTGCACACAATACCCCTGGTGTGGTCTCACCAGGTCCCTGTACAACTGCAGAAGGATCTCTTTGCATCTAAACTCAAATCCTCTCGCAATCCTCTCGAGCTAGATAGGGCTCTTAAAAATAGCAGTCAGGGGATATGGGGAGAAGGCAGGAACAGGGTACTGACTGGGAATGATCAGCCATGATCACATTGAATGGCGGTGCTGGCTCGAAGGACCAAATGGCCGATTCCTGCACCTATTGTCTATTGCTAATGAAGGCCAACATGCCATTGGCTTTCTTCACTGCCTGCTGTACCTGCATGCTTACTTTCATAGACTGAAAGGACACCCAGGTCGCGTTGTACTTCCCCTTTTTCCTAATCTGACACCATTCAGATAATAATCTGCCATCTTGTTCTTGCCTCCAAAGTGGATAACCTCACATTTATCCACGCGGTGTAGGCAGCCAGAGAAAGGCAGTCGAAGATAACCATTTGTTTAACTACACGTTCGGTTGTGCTTCCCACATAGGCAGCCCATTCCATGATGAATATGGTTTAAAGCAGTGGATACATGGATAGGAAAGGATGAGAGAGAGAAAGAGAGAGAGGGAGAGGGATAAGGGTCAAGCATGGGCAAGTGGGACTAGCTTCAATGGGGCTAGTCAGTGTGGATGAGGGGCCGAAGGGCCTGTTTTCATGCTGCCCGACTGTGACAAGACATTTGCCTGGGGTAGTGGTTCGGTACAGAGGATGCACCAACATGACGTAGACTCACCTTCTGTGGGTTTGCTAGAAGCAAGACCTGTGTAATTGCGGAAGGTGGAACAAGAGGATTAAATGCTGGCAGCTCGGTGCCAGAGGGAGGCTGTAGTTTCACCTTCATGACCTGAAACACAGCAATTGAGAATATTTATTGTGTAGGGAGGAACAGCAGATGCTGGTGGAAACCAAAGACAGGCACAAAAAGCTGGAGCAACTCACGCTGCATCTCAGGAGAAAAGGAACAGGTGACGTTTCGGTTCCAGACCCTTCTCAAAACGCCACCTATTTCTTTTCTCCAGAGATGCTACCTGACCCTCTGAATTACTAAAGTTTGTTTTAGAAAGAACTGCAGATGCTGGAAAAATCGAAGGTAGACAAAAATGCTGGAGAAACTCAGCGGGTGAGGCAGCATCTATGGAGCGAAGGAATAGGTGACGTTTCGGGTCGAGACCCTTCCGGGTCTCGACCCGAAACGTCACCTATTCCTTCGCTCCATAGATGCTGCCTCACCCGCTGAGTTTCTCCAGCATTTTTGTCTACTAAAGTTTTTGAGTCAGTCTTAAGAATATTTCTTATTTCCCTGCACAAGGCTATTTATACCCGCCCCTGGTTCTCCCACCACCCACCTATACTGGGAGCAATTTACAACAGCCATTTAATCTATTCACAGTGGTACTGCTGCTGCTTCTTCATGCCAGAGACCCGAGTCAGATCCTGACCTCAGCTGCTGTCTGTGTGGTTTGCATGTTCTCCCTGTGCCCCGTGGTTTTCCTCTGGTTTCCTGCCACATCCCAAAGATGTGCAGGCCTGTCGGTTAATAATTGGCCCTCCGTAAAACTGATCAGAGGGAGAACGTGCAAACTTCACACGGACAGCACCCGAGGTCAGGACCGAATCTGGGTCTCTGGAGCCGCGGGGCAGCAGCTCTACCCGCTGCGCCACAGTGCCGCCCTTCTGTGGGATAATCCACAAGGGAACTTGGCAGAGCTGCTAGTTTGGCTGAAACAACTTGTACAAGTTGTTTCAGCCAATGTCAAATGATAAAACCGGTTCCAGATTCAGGGACAGTTTCTTCCCAGCTGTTGTCAGGCAACCGAACCATCCTACCACAACCAGAGACAGTCCTGAACTACTATCTACCTCATTGATGACCCTCTGACTATCTTTGATTGGAATTTACTGGACTTTACCTTGCATTAAACATTATTCCTTTTATCGTGTATCTATACACTATGGATGGCTCGACTGTAATCATGCATTGATTTCTGCTGACTATATAGCATGCAAAAGTTTTTCACTGTACCTCGGTACACATGACAATAAACTAAACTCAAACGTATATCAAAAATTAAAGAATTTAGGTGTTAGAGCCCAACTCACCTTAGGAACAGCAGCTTGGAATCGTATATTTTTCACCGTTTGTGGTGCTGTGCTTATCATAGACGTGACCACCACCAACACATCAGGCTGGCCAGGAGGGGGGTCCTTTGCAAAGTGAAAGAGAATGCGAAAACTATTCTTATCGTACACCGTGACTGGTAAGATGCTACCTGTAATGAGGAAAGAAGATGATGTCAATGGACATGTCTACTGATAAAGTCAAAGTCAATTTTATTCGTCACATGCAGCCAAAGGTGCAGTGAAATGAATTTGCCAGCAGCGACACACGCAAAAAGAACACATAATACACAATAAGATTCAACACAAACATCCACTACAGCATTCTTAACTCTGGTGGAAGGCATAAAGTTCAGCCAGTCCCCCTCCTCCGTTCACCCGTGGTCGGGGCCGTGAACCCTCCGCAGTCGCCGCTATGGATGTACCGGCCCTCTCGTCGGGAGAGATGTTTACATTCTGAAATACCTCTGCCACATAATACACTCTATAGTACCTCTGGTGTTATAGAATGAATGGGTATTTTATTGTCACATGTGACAAGTCACAGTGATATTCTTTGTTTTGCACACACGAGGTATGCAATGAGTGGCCACATAAAGGGCACATAAAGTTGCAAAGTATCCCGCAATAGGTTCTTCCTTTGTTCTCCCTCCTTACACAGGAAGGAGTCCAGAAATGCAAGCCCGAGTTAATTTTCCTTCATCTCTACAATACACTGGACTCATCTGTGTCTTCCGAAAAGTTAGCAATTTGTTCTGCTCTATCCCATAACTCCTGCAAATGGTTCCCCTCAAAAAATATGTTTTCAAATCCGTCTTTGAAAATGACTGAACTAATTTCCATCGTGCTTTCCAGTTCTTTGTCAACGAACCCTTCGGTCTCAACCCAAAACGTCACCTATCCCTTTTCTCCAGAGATGCTGCCTGACACACTGAGTTACTCCAGCATTTTGTGCCTGTCTTCGGTATAAACCAGCATCTGCAGTTCCTTCCAACTCCAGCACTTTGTGTCCTTTTGTGTAAAGCAGCATCTGCAGTTTCTCGTTTCCAAACTTTATCTGTTCAGAACAATCCTGACTTCACAAAATCATAGACAACAGCAAAGCACAACGTGCTGCCGGAACTCAGCGAGTCAGGCAGCATCTGTGGAGGGAATGGACGGGTGATGTTTTGGGTTGGAACCCGTGTTCATCCTGTCCACTCCTCCACGGATGCTGCCGGAGCAGCAGGTTCTTCCAGCAGTTCGTGTTTTGCTCCAGATTCCAGCACCTGCAGTTTATTGTGTCCCCATAGAGCACGGGTTGTGAAAACTATTTAGTTACTCACTTGGTTTTATAGATTCTAGAGGTACTAAAACATTTGTTAGCGATATTTCCTGGTGAGACAGCAGTGATGATTTGAGGCCAGAGTGTGCGCCGCGTTGTCCTATGCTCGAGGCACCGGCAGAAGCCGAGGCAAGTAAAGAACCATGCCCAAACACCAGCGGCTGATCAGGGTGAGGGGTAAGGCCTGTAGGAGGGTTCGGTCTTGTCAAGATCGGTGAGACACTCTTGGTCAAGGCAGGCAAGAGTGGCATGGTGTCCATGGCAGATGCGGAGTTGGTGCCTGCTTTGTTCTGGAGATCTCGAAGAGTTTGCCTTTGCTGAGGAGCCGACCTGTGAATAAAACAAGTAAAGTATGAAGAAATGTGTCACAGATGGAGATGGTCACATCTGTATCCCAGGCCAAACTGAACTTCATTGCCACTTGATAGCAGCCAAGGTTCAAAGCAGCACATCATTTTGCTCTATTAATGGACTATAATCTCAATACTTTTGTGGTCCAAGTTATCATGTCATGTCTAAACAGTGGAGCATTGTAGTTTGAGTTGCTATCAGTTAGGAAGGATCCAATTGTTCTGAAGGGAGACCAAATGTGAACACAATACTCCGGATCTACCTTCAGTCTGAAGAAGGGTCTCGACCCGAAGCGTCACCCATTCCTTCTCTCCAGAGATGCTGCCCGTCCCGCTGAGTTACGCCAGCATTTTGTGCCTATCTCCGGACCTACCTATCTCTTGCCAACTCTTGCCACACCTATGGGGTTGGAAATTGCAACCTTCACGTGGTCTTCCCTGCTTCGACGAATGCAATCAACCTGGCGTGCACAATCAAATAGAACAACTTTAGGCTGTGCATGCCATATGCAGGAAGAAGAGAAGCCACACTCTTAACTCTCTCTGCACTCTCAGTCCAGATGAAGGGTTTTGGCCCAAAATGTGGACTGTTCATTTCCTTCCACAGATGGGACACAAAAAGCTGGAGGAACTCAGTGGGTCAGATGTTACCAAGTTCTTCCAGCACAAACACAGACTCATTGTTGATGGCACCGCTCGTCCGTCTCGTACCATTTAACCTGTTGAGATTCTGGAGGCAAAGACTGCTGAAGGAGGGTTTTCCCCAACATATCCAAGTCGTCCAAGGCTTTACTTCCAGCGCTGGCAGCCGGGTTTTGGTGGCAGGCAGTCGAAGTAGCTGGCTTCAGCAACTCCGTAGACATCATACTGGCTTCCACAGAGGCTGCAGGGCCACTCAGCTCATCAGACTCGGCGGACTGGAGAGAATACAAACGAGACTTGTTCTTATAAGGAAAAGAAACAGGATAATTGTACACCTCACACACTGAAACAGGCGCTGCGGCCAACTTAATAATAATAATAATAATACACTTTATTGACATTGTAAATATATACAACAAAATTTCAGGCGCACTGCCCGAGCGGAACTCCAACGTATGAGATAAATAATAACGACACCTTGCCCATGCCATCCAAGATTCCAAGAACGTTCTTTTAGGAAGGAGATGAGGAGACATTTATTTAGGCAGATGGTGATGAATCTGTGGAATTATTTGCCACAGAAGGCTGTGGAGGCCAAGTCAGTGGATATATTTAAGGCAGAGATAGATAGATTTTTGATAAGTACGGGTGTCAGCGATTGAGGCAGGAAAATGGGGTTAGGAGGGAGAGATAGATCAGTAAGCTGGAAAAGAGATGGAGAGAAAGCTGGAAAAGAGATGGGTGTGGGACGGAATGATAGGTGCAGGATGGAACTGCAGTTGCAGGTTTACGCCGAAGATGGACATAAAATGCAGGAGTAACTCAGCGGGGCAGGCAGCATCTCTGGAGAAAACGATTAGGTGATGTTTCGGGTCGAGACCCTTCATCAGACTGAATATAAGACACACAACGCTGGAGTAACTCAGTGGGACAGGCAGTGTCTCTGGATAGAAGGAATGGGTGTTGTTTGAAGTCAGTCTGTAGAAGGGTCTCGACCCGAAACGTCACCCATTCCTTCTACCCAGAGATGGCGCCTGACCCGCTGAGTTACTCCAGCACTTTGGGTCTATCTTCGGTTTAAACAAGCATCTGCAGTTCCTTCCTACACCCTTCTTCAGACTGCCTGACCCGCT
This sequence comes from Okamejei kenojei, assembly GCA_035221665.1. Classification (NCBI taxonomy): domain Eukaryota; kingdom Metazoa; phylum Chordata; class Chondrichthyes; order Rajiformes; family Rajidae; genus Okamejei; species Okamejei kenojei. Next base: position 3,073,164 of record CM069167.1, read on the forward strand.
GAGTTACTCCAGCATGGAAGCTGGGAAATGGCCGATATTAAATTTCTGAATAAGGTACTGTCGATTTAAGGCACAGATTAATGATAGTGATTACGGAGTATTGGTTGCTTTTAACAAGAAGGCACGGGCTTTGACCACCAAAAGCATTGAAACGAGAAAACAGTGACACTTATTGCCTGTCATCTGAGATTGGTCAGCAGTGTGAATTGCAGAAACATACACAGCCGGGCTGGGTGGTAACTGTGCAGAAACATGTAGGGAGGAACGGCAGATGCTGGTTTAAACCGAAGATAAGACACAAAATGCTGGAGTGACTCAGCAGGACAGGCAGCATCTCTGGCGATAAGGAATGGGTGACGTTTCGGATCGAGACCTTTCTGCAGACTGACTTCAAATGTCACCCATTCCTTCTATCCAGAAACACTACCTGCCCCGCTGAGTTACTCCAGCATTATGTGTCCATCTTCAGACTGAAGAAGGGTCTCGACCCGAAACATCACCCGTTCCTTCTCTCCGGAGATGCTGCCTGCCCCACTGAGTTACTCCAGCATTTTGTGTCCATTTACTGTGCAGAAACATGCTGGATCCACCAGATAAAACACACCCGAGTGTGTTTATCAGATGAACACTTCAAAATTGTAGAAATATGCACACCCACATCAGTACAACTTGCAGGCGGGGAAGCCAGAATAAGATATCGCAACAATGAATGTAGCAGCAGAAAAACAGCAGTACAGCTTTTAAGACACAAGTTTCTCAACAATCTTTTAGCACCTAAACCTAAAATATAAGATATTTAATTGCACACTGGTAATTCAAAACACATTTTAAATAGCAAATATTTGAATGATCATAACACAGTCCTCATATTTCTATAGCATACTTCAGATCTCTTGTAAGACAATACAAAATGCTCTCCCATCACCTTTGAAGATCGTACCTGCCATAATATTGGGGTGGGGGAGGGGGGAGAAACCAGCTCCTATGAATTACAATGCATAATAATCACTCTTTTTAACTACTAGCCAGGGCAATAGTGCTAACTCAGAGTCATTCTGGCCCTTCGGTCCAACTTACCCACGACAACCGACATGCCCCCCCCCCCCCCCCCTCTTCCTGCATTTTCCAATGCTCTGAAGGTTAGTTTTAAGCATATGGGGGAAGAGGTTTCCATCTAGTATCTAGGAGAGACAATCAAACACTCTCGACTATAAAAAATATTTCAGAACTTCATCCTGAAATATGATTTTTTTAAATTTTAGATGTCACAATGCTGTTATTATTCTTTAAAATAGAGATATGACCAGGTACATTTTCAAGAAAAATAAAAAGAGATCCAAGCTTTACACTCTTACCTGAAATGTATTCCAATTGCTTGAGTCGACAGCCTGTGATGTGGGCATTGTATTGGGGACTAGATCATTCAGCCCTACAGATAAAGGAATAGGAATATTAATATGTTTTGGGTTTTTTTAAGCTGCGTATCTTGGGGCTTAGATGTTACCCAGGGTCTGAAGAAAGACCCCGACTTTGAAACATCACCTATCCATGTTCTCCCGAGATGCTGCCTGGCCCACTGAGTTATTCCAGCACTCTGAAACGTCACCTATCCATGTTCTCCACAGATGCTGCCTGACCCGCAGAGTGACTCCAGCACTCTGTGAAACGTCACCTATCCATGTTCTCCCCAGATGCTGCCTGACCCGGCAGAGTGACTCCAGCACTCTGTGTCTTCACAATATACATCAGAGAAATAACAAATGCCACACAAGGAGGCAGAAAGACACTTGGCAATTTAGGGCCCAGGCAACCAGTGTCACGATTGGAAATAATGGCAGAACAGTTAAAGGTCCGTGATGCTCAAGAATCACGAAACGGAAGGGTCCAGAGATCTGAAAGGATTTATGACCAAAGGAATCGACAGTGTGAGAGAGAGAGAGAGAGAGAGAGAGAGAGAGGAAAGACAAAGAAAAGCTAAACTTACCGAATAGTGAATGGCTTGGGTAGAGTGGATGTGGAGAGGATGTTTCCACTAGTGGGAGAGTCTAGAACCAGAAGCCATAGCCTCAGAATTACAGGAAGGAGATGAGGAGGAATTTCTTTGCTCAGAGGGTGGTGAGTCTGTGGAATTCTTTGCCATAGAAGGCTGTGGGGGCCAAGTCAATGGAGATGTTTAAGGCAGAGTCTTGATTAGTACGGGTATCAGGGGTTATGGGGAGAAGGCAGAGGTATGGGGTTGGGAGGGAGCGATAGATCAGCCATGATTGAACTGCAGAGTAGACTTGATGGGCCGAATGGCCTAATTCTGCTCCTATGACCTTAAAGAAGGGACGTTTAAATAATTCAAATCTGCTAAGTAGGTTAGCAAGTCACTGATCTCGGCACTAGGGGAAAGTATTGAGGAAAATGTTCTTACCTAATGACATTAATTCATCATCTAGTAATGATACGGAGCTGCTGAGATCTGGTGCGAGCTCTGCATTCCAATGCTGATTATTGGGAGCAGCAGGGTAGGATGGAGCATTGGATCCAGTGTCCAACCCACACAGATCTAGTAGTGCAGAGCGGCTGGCTGCAAATAATGACACAATTACATCACGTTAATATTCTCACACCTGCCCCAGTAAAGTGACAATACTAAATAATTGCGGTGCATCACAGCATGGTTTGGGAACAGCTCCATCCAAGACCGCAAGGCTTCCAATAAAGGCGGTTGTATGTTATCCTCGAGTGTTTCGATGGTTATTCAATTGAAACATTACAATATAATGCCTGTGTGGAGTTTGCACGTTCTCTTTGCGACTGTGTAGGTTTCCTCCGAGTTCTCTGATTTCCTCCCACATCCCAAAGACGTGCAGGTTTATAGGTTAATTTAGTTTAGTTTAGCGATCGCTGGAGAGAAGGAATGGGTGACGTTTCAGGTCGAAAGAAGGGTCTCGACCCGAAACGTCACCCATTCCTTCTCTCCAGAGATGCCGCCCGTCCCGCTGAGTTACTCCAGCAGTTAGTGCTCATCTTAGTTTACCCTGATACGTTCGGCACAGACAATGTGGGCTGAAGGGCCTGTTCCTGTGCTGTACTAGTCTACGTTCCGATTGCAGCCACACGATAAACACATACCTTTAATGCTTGGCGTGTCAGTCACCCCATTGATTTCTTCGCCTTTCACTATCTTCTTGTACATGTTAATGACCTGCGTTAAGTTGTCATTCGCTTGGAGGATTTCAGCTGGAGAAAAAAAAAATTGAAAGCAAGCTTATGAACTAATGAGTCTGAAGAAGGGTCGCCACCCAAAACGTCACCCAAGTCAGAAGAAGGGTCTCAACCCGAAACGTCACCAGAGTCTGCGGTGGATGCAGGTTCTCTGGATGCTTTCAAGAGAGAGCTAGATAGGGCTCTTAAAGATAGTGGAGTCAGGGGATATGGGGAGAAGGCAGGAATGGGGTACTGATTGTGGATGATCAGCCATGATCACATTGAATGGCGGTGCTAGCTCGTAGGGCCGAATGGCCTACTCCTGCACCTATTGTCTATTGTCTGAAGAAAGGTCTCGACCTTTTCATTTCATTGCACATCTCGTATGTGTATGTGACGAATAAACTTGACTTGACCCGAAACATCACCCAAGTCTAAAGAAGAGTGTCGATCCCAAACGTCACCATCCCTTCTCTCCAGAGATGCTGCCTGTCCCGCTGAGTTATTCCAATTTTGTGTCAATCTTATGAACTACAAGTTGTCTTGTAAATAGGTGGATTTTTATTTCAACACTCGCAGTTGTTAATCTAATATATTCAGATCTACTGTAGAATGCATTTTATCGGGATGCATCAGAGCATGGTTCCCTGCAGCTTGCTGTACTAAAATGATGGCCATTTCATGTGGTATTTGGTTAATCAGAACCAACAGAATAAAGAAAGTAAATTGCCATGTAGGCAAGTTAACGTTATTAATTTGCAGATTTACCGAGTGCCTCATCATTATCCTCAGTATCACTCGCCAATCTGAATAGTGTGGGTCTCATCTTCTCACATCGCTGGTACAATTCCTATGTAAAAGGAACAAACAGATTAAGTTAATATGAAACACTTCCAGGGCACTGCAGTCTTAGAGTGATATATGGAACCCACAGCGGCCAACATGTCCCAGCTACACCAGTCCCACCTCCCACGTTTGATCCATACCCCTCCAAACCTGTCCTATCCATGTACCTGTCTAACTGTTTCTTCAATGTTGGGATGGTCCCAGCCTCAACTACCTCCTCTGTCAGCTTGTTCCATACACCCACCACCCTTTGTGTGAAAAAGTTACCCCTCATATTCCTATTAAATCTTTTCCCCTTCACCTTAAACCTACGCCCTCTGGTCCTAGATTCCCCTACTCTGGGCAAGAGACTCTGTGTGTCTACCCAATCTATTCCTCTCATGATTTTATACACCTCAATAAGATCACCCCTCATACTCCTGCGCTCGAGGGAATATAGTCCCAGCCCGATCAACCTCTCCCTGTAGCTCACACCCTCTAGCCCTGGCAACATCCTTGTAAATCTTCTCTGTACCCTTTCCAGCTTGACAACATCTTTCCTCTAACATACGGCAATTGAAACCACACCTCCCAGGACCATACGGAAACAGGATGCATTATATCCTGACACACAGAGGTGGTGTTATGACTGATAAATAATTCAAAAGGAAATAATCTTTGTTGTGTGTGCCTCAATAAAGACAGATGGCACGAACTATTCCCACTGATCAAAGGCAGTGGGAGTGTGGGGCCAAGCAGTCACTTTATAGCACTCTCAAATATTTCCCCCCACCCCCCCCCCCCCCCCCCCCCCCCCCCAAAATGTAGATTTTTTCCAATTTGGGTGCAACGGATCACACTATTGAGGCTCAGTCCTCCTGACCAAAACTACAGGCACTTCCTGACTTGTAAAAGGCTTGGTCGTAATCATGTTTTGTCTTTCCGCTGACTGGTTAGCAGTCGACAAAAGCTTTTCACTGTACCTCGGTACACGTGACAATAAACTAGACTGAACTGCCTTTACCGCTGTGTGACCCCATACCCTGCTCGCTTTACAGGCATGCGAGTAAAAACATGGAAATGCCCCTGGCTCAGTTTGACTGCCAATCGCTTGCAGTATTTTGAGCACACAAGCTAAACTGTACTTAAGGGTTTACATTGCATGAACCGTTAAGCAAGATAGATTCAGTGATTCCGAATAGCGTAAAATCTATGTCAGTTTCCATCCCCACCCAAAATAAATCAGTATTAATTGGATTCCAGCAGAAATCCCTCTCAGCATGCTCAACAAATCCACGCCTCTCTCCTCACGCAAGCAGCAATCAATACTTTAGTTTAGAGATACAGCGCGGAAACAGGCCTTTCGGCCAATCAGGGTCCGCACCAACCAGCAGTAGCTCTACCGCTGCGCCACCGTATCACCCTGAACGGGACTCCCCAATTGTGGCAGGTTTGATGAATTCAATAAGCTAGGCTGCTACAAATTCATAACATGAAAGGCTCTTATAGTCAGAGCAAACACTGATCTGTCACACAACAATCTTTGGTCAACTGCCATTGTTCTTAGCTTAGTTTAGAGATACAGAGCGGAAACAGGCTCTTCGGCCCACCTAGTCCGCACTGACCAGCGATCATCACGTACACTAGCTCTATCTACACACTACGGACAATTTACAATCTGTATTAAACAATTGAAGCCAATTAACCCACAAATCTGCATGTCCTTTGAGTGTGGGGGGAAATCAAAACACCCGGAGAAAACCCACACAGGACGCGGGGAGAACGTACATACTCCACACAGACAGCACCCTGGAGTAGTCAGGATGGTGGCTGGGACTTTGGCGCTGTGATGCAGCAACTCCACCGCTGCGTCCCTGTGCCGCCCTAATGGCCCCGTCTCACGGTGCGAGACAGGGAGCGACATTCAGCTGCCACGGATACAAATAATATCATACACAAGAAAGGGCAGATGCTGGTTGACAAAAAGTGAACACACAGTGCTGGAGTGACACAAAGACGCAGCAGAATTTTGGAAACATCATCCCGTCACCCATTCCTTCTCTCCAGAGATGCTGCCTGTCCCGCTGAGTTAAAGAGTGCCCACGGTAGACTCACGAGTCACTACGGTAAACTCACGGGTTACTACGTTCTTACGACGAGTTAAAAAGTTAAAATATTTTACTTCAAGAGTAAATTTGACTCGTGGAAATCTTTCATCATATTGAGTAATAATCATATCATTAAGTTTCCCGAGTACCTGCCGTTAGCGTTACGAGTTCCGACGCTCCCGCTACGTTAATTCTACGTGATTACCACGAGTTTGATTTGTTTTAAACTCGGGATCACTCGTGGTGGACTCGCACCGTGAGACAGGGGTTTAACTCTTTGCAGCTGAATTGCTGCTTACCCAATACATTCCGCACAAAGCCTTTGACACATGATGGACAATATGGAAACAGAAAGTATCTTGCTCACACACTCACCTTCATTATTTCTTCATTGCTCTCCGAGGTTTCATCTTTGCTGTAGTTCTCCAGCATCTCACTCAGAAGTTTAACGTTATTATTCACCTCCTCAATTGCATTCACTCTTTTAGAAATCTTCTCCATTCTCTTCTGGTCCTGGGGATTTGAAGACAGTTTTGGTCAATACAGATTGCATACCTTTAAGGGGCCATTAGTAGTGCGGCAAGAGAGAAAGAATAAAGAAAGTAGGAGGGAGAAGATTCGGTTACTGGATCAATGGGTTGGTTACTGGAGACACAAGGGACTGCAGATGCTGGAATCTTGAGCAGTGATGGGGGAACTCAGGGTCAGACAGCATCTGCGGAGGTAATGGATACATTACGGCCACAGTCTGAAGGAGGGTTCCCAACCTGAAGCATCACCTATCCGTTCCCTCCACAGATTCCCTCCACAGCCGGCACGTTGGTGCAGCGATAAGAGTTGCTGCCTCACAGCGCCAGAGACCCGGGTTCGATTCTGACTACGGGTGCTGCCTGTACAGAGTTCATACATTCGCCCCGTGACAGTGTGGGTTTTCTCCGGGAGCTCCGGTTTCATCCCTCATTCCAAAGATGTACAGGTGTGTAGATTTAATAGCCATCAGGCTATTAAACTTGGCTCGGTCAAAACTCTGAACATTAATACCCTTTTATCTGTTATTTGCACTTTATCAATTTATTCATTCATGTGTGTATTTACGTATATAATGGTATACGGACTCACTGATCTGTTCTGTAGTCACTGCCTACTATATTCTGTTGTGCTGAAGCAAAGCAAGAATTTCATTGTCCTATCTGGGGCACATGACAATAAACTCTCTTGACTTTGACTTGACTTGGACCTTTGATTCATTGGTTACAGCAAAAATTATAAATTGTCCCTAGTGTGTGTAGGATAGTGTTAGTGTGCGGGGATCAATGGTCGGCACGCACGTGGTGGGCCGAAGGGCCTGTTTGCCGTGCTCTATCCCTAAAACCAAACACGAAACTCCTGTGAAAGTAAACAAAAATGCTGGAGAAACTCAGCGGGTGAGGCAGCATCTATGGAGCGAAGGAAATAGGCGAAGTTTTGGGTCAAGACCCGAAACATTGCCCATTTCCTTCGCTGAGTTTCACCGGCTGAGTTTCTCCAGCATTTTTGTCTACCTTCAATTTTCCAGCATCTGCAGTTCCTTGTTAAACAACACTCATGTGAAAGGGTCGTCTATGGCTGGTGTGGACTCAGTGGGCCAATGAGCATGTTTACATTTATATGAATGTTTGACATGGAATGGCAAGCAGATAGATATTCCCCCGCACTAAATCGCCAAATCATGAGACAGTGAAAGCAACAAACATATGCCTCCTGTTTAACATTACACTTTAAGAGCTTTAAGAGCTTTGACCAACCTCTTGGACCATCTCCTTGATTAGCTTATTTGCAGCTCTGAGATCTTCAGGGTGGTTGCTCTTCAGCAGTCTTGCCAATAGCTGAAAAGAAACAGTAGGAATCAAAATTATTGAGTTTCATACGGTCACAATACAACCGGTTCAGAAGCTGAATATAATCTATGGTCTCGACACGAATCATCACCCACTCATAACATTGATCTATTCCACATTTTCCTTGAACCTCATCCTCTTTGATGTCTTGTTTTCACACCTCACACTTGCTTATCTCTGTCCCTCTCTCTCTCACCCCCGACACTCAGCCTGAAGAAGGGTCTTGACCCGAAACATCACCCACTCCTTCTATCCAGAGATGCTGCCTGCCCCGCTGAGTTACTCCAGCATTTTGTGTCTATCTTCAGCGTAAACTAGCACCTGCAGTTCCCTCTGACAATATAATTTATGATGTGGTCAGGAAATGCTGTCAACCTCCTCAGCCTTCAGGCAGTGACTAAACAACGCCACCTAGTGTCTCTAGAGGCAAAATGTAGAAACCAAGAATTCCAGAGATGCTGCCTGACCTGCTGAGTTACTCCAGCTAATTGGCTCCTTTTGTCTATTAACCAGCATCTTCATTGTAAGAGTCCGAAGAGGGGTGTCAACTTGAAACGTCACCCGTCCATGTTCTCTCGAGATGCTGCCTGATCTGCTGAGTTAGAAACATAGAAAATAGGTGCAGGAGTAGGCCATTCGGCCCTTCGAGCCCGCACCGCCAGTCAATATGATCATGGCTGATCATCCAACTCAGTATCCTGTACCTGCCTTCTCTCCATACCCACTGATCCCTTTAGCCACAAGGGCCACATCTAACTCCCTCTTAAATATAGCCAATGAACTGGCCTCAACTACTTTCTGTGGCAGAGAATTCCACAGACTCAGCACTCTCTGTGTGAATTTTTTTTTTCTCATCTCAGTCCTACTTCCCCTTGTCCTTAAACAGTGACCCCTTGTTCTGGACTTCCCCAACATCGGGAACATTCTTCCTGCATCTAGCCTGACCAACCCCTTAAGAATTTTGTAAGTTTCTATAAGATCCTATAAGAGTTATTCCGGTACAGTTGCTGCCTCACAGCGCCTGAGACCCGGATTTGAATCGGACTATGGATGCTATCGTGGGTGTGGGTGCGAGAGTGGGTGTGGGTGCACGGGCATCACTGGTCAGCGCCGACTTGGTGGGTCAAAGGGCCTATTTCCGTGCTGTATCTCTCAACAAAATTTGTTGTGTCCTTTTGTCTACAGTAGTACATAAACAACGAAAATCCTTTTCTGACCGACTGGATGGCAAGATCGTGAAAGGTTCTGTATGAAGGCAATTTTTTTGTACTTTTCTCTCTCTTATGCAGTAAATGTATAGAATATTTGTTCATCTGGAATACCAAATATTAAACATAAGGTAATAGGTTAAGAGTTATTCTTATCTCAAGATTTTTGACTATCAGACCATAAGGCATAGGAGCAGAAATAGGCCATTTGGCCCATCGAGTCTATTTTAGCATTTGATCACGCCTAATCTATGTTTCCCTCCTCCTCATAACATTTGGTGCCATTACTAATCAAGAACCTATTAATCTCCATTTAGAAATTACCCAATATCTTGGCTTCCACTGCAATCTGTGGCAATTAATTCCACAGATTCACTGCCGTCTGGCTAAAGAAATTGCTCCTCATCTCTATTCTAAATATATGTCCTCTCATTCTGAGGCCGAGCTCTTTAGATCTAGACTTTTCCATAACTGGGAACAGACTTCCCGCATCCACTCCATCAAGGCCTACTGCCTCTATATTTTGTGTATTTTAAATTATCTATTTTTAAGAAGGAACTGCAGATGCTGGAAAAATCGAAAGTAGACAAAAAAAAAAAAATTGCTGGAGAAACTCAGCGGGTGAGGCAGCATCTATGGAGAAAAGGAGTAGGCGACGTTTCGGGTCGATACCCTTCTTCAGACTGATGTCGGGGGGGGGGGAGGGGGGGGGGGGTAGTTTGAGCATTGACTTCTCTAATTTCAGGTAGTCCTGGATTTCTCCCGCCTTCCCATCCCCTTCCCAGTTCTCCCACATAGCCCACTGTCTCCGCCTCTTCCTTTATTTTGCCTGCCCCCCCCCCCACCCCCCGACATCAGTCTGAAGAAGGGTCTCAACCCTAAACGTCGCCTACTGCTTTTCTCCATAAATGCTGCCTCACACGCTGAGTTTCTCCAGCATTTTTTGCCCACCTTCCTCCATGCATCGTAGGCGGACCTGGAAGCCTTTCCGCTCCAAAGAAAAATGAAGAGAACCCAAACAGCATCAAAGAAATCCTGGAACCGTGTGTAATAAAATTAAATTTTACTCATTCAACAATCAAAAAACAATGTCTTGAGTAGAATCATTAAAAACTGGCCCATATATTAAAACATCTTATACCCATGCACATTTCTACAACTAAATTTACTTTACTGTTTCCCAAACAATTTATCTATCTACCTGTAAAATCTATTCAGTGAATATGAATATTTATTCATGTGTGTATATATTTATACAATGGTATATGGACACACTGATCTGTTCTGTATTCATGCCTACTATGTTCTGTTGTGCTGAAGCAAAGCAAGAATTTCATTGTCCTATGACAGATGACAATAAACTCTCTTGAATCTCGAATCTCTTGAATGATGATACAAGTGGCTTGAGCCTTTCTAACATAATTCGACTGAAATCCATATTTGGCCGTATCTCACTGTGGACAAACCAGCTCCAGGGATCAATGAATTACCTTCGATTTTTCCTCATCTTCAAACATAGCATTCTTTGGACGCGGAGGGGGTGAAGGGAGAAGCTCTTCTTTAGGCAATACGGGATCCTGCTTTAGAATTCCTGTGGAATAATGGGGAAAACAAAAAAAAAAATGTTTTAATCACACTGTTGATAGCAGTGCAAAGACGCTTCACGCAGTTTAGCACGAGTACTTGTTCAATGAAGATTGCAGGATTACAAGCAAAAGAGCAAACCAGAGAGCACTCATGCTTGCTGGAAATGTCAGCAAAATTCTTTTTTTATCTTTTATCGGCGGTAATTTACATTTTAAAAGACTTCAAGTGCTGGTGTAACTAACTCAGAGGGTCAGGAGGTGTTTCAGGAGAACGTGGCTAAGTTTAGAATGGAGATGAGGAGGAATTTATGTGGAGTTCATTGTCACAAACAGCTATGGAGGGCAAGATACAAGTGGGGTATGATAGGTTTTTGATTAGTAAAGGGGCTGTCCCACTGTACGAGGTGATTCAAGAGTTCTCCCGAGTTTTAAAAAAAAATCAAACTCGTGGTAAGTACGTAGAATGTACGTAGCGGGTTACTTCGGAGCTCGGGGGCGTCTCTTAGTGGCTCGTAACGCTAACGGCAGGTATGCGGGAAACGCGGTAAGCTCGTGAAGAGTTCGAATCAGGAGAACTCTTGAATTAGCTTGTACAGTGGGACAGGCCCTTAAGGGCATCAAAGGTCAGGAGTGGAGGGGTGGGTGAAGGCAGGAGAACAGTATTGAGAGGGAAAAATAAGATAAGCCATGATCGAATAGCAGAGCAGACTCGATGGGCCAAATGTCCTAATTCTGCTCCAATGTCTTATGATCTGAACCAACCTTGCTTTTTCAGCATGTGATAAGCTTCTGTGATCTTCAGTTCATCTGGTAAACCCACTGTCCAACTGAACATCAATTCTAGGACTTTATTTTTCACCTTCTCGGGAGCTCGTGTTCCAAGATACTGATGAGAAACAAAACACAAATGATTGCACCAAACGGCAATGCTTGAAGTAGATTTCCTAATAAAACAACTTTTTAAAAAAACGTTTAAAGATTTGGCAGATTGTAATTGAAAGAATTTACCTCATGAGGCAACACATTTGATTTGTTTTTCTGGTGTTCTAGTCACATTGTTAACTATATGCCTGAGATTGACAGAAAAAGCTGGAGTAACTCAGCGGGTCAGACAGTATCGCTGGAGAATGGAATGGGTGATGTTTCGGGTCCAGACCCTTCTTCAGCCTCGACCCCAAATGTCACCTATTCCTTTTCTTCAGAGATGGTGTCTGACTCGCTGATTTACTCCAGCTTTTGCAGTCTCCATTGTCAGAGGCCCACCGTCAGAGCGAGGCCCACCACAAATTGGAGGAACAGCACCTCATAGAAACATAGAAAATAGGTGCAGGAGGAGGACATTCGGCCCTTCGAGGCAGCACCACCATTCATTGTGATCATGGCTGATCGTCCCCTATCAATAACCCGTGCCTGCCTTCTCCCCATATCCCTCGATTCCACCAGCCCCTAGAGCTCTATCTAACTCTCTCTTAAATCCATCCACTGGCCTCCACTGCCCTCTGTGGCAGGGAATTCCACAAATTCACAACTCTCTGGGTGAAAACGTTTTTTCTCACCTCAGTCTCAAATGGCCTCCCCTTTATTGTAAGACTGTGGCCCCTGGTTCTGGACTTGTCCAACATTGGGAACATTTTTCCTGCATCTAGTTGTCCAGTCCTTTTATTTCGCTAGGGTAGTTTACACCCCAGCGGTTTGAACATTGACTTCTCTAACTTCAGATAGCTCTTGCTTTCCCTCTCCATCCCCTTCCCAGTTCTCCCAACTAGTCTGACTGTCTTCACCTACATTCTATCTTTTAAACAAGAAGGTTTGGTGCACAAGATGGGAGATGTACTACAGATTAGTTTACCCAAAAACACTGATTACCAGCCCCGTTCCTGAAGATTATTCCATCTTAAAAACCTGCTACAAAGACCCAAGAATCAGATCAAATATAGGCTGCTCATTCTTGAAGCATCCTTCAGATCTTATCACGGTACAAAGGGACAGAGTCCCATTGTCACACTTACTTTGGGCGACACCACTTTGATTAGTTCATTCAAAAATCTGAACTTTCCTACTTCATTGTGAAATCTTTTGCCACAGTTTTTCATACACGTCTCCAAGACCTACATTGAAAAAGGATAAATGGCATTAAAGAATGGATACTGTCATTAACACTGGATGAAATTCAAATTACAAAACACTTTTGCATATATTTTCTAATCTCTTTAACATTTTACAGAAAAGTACAGAGTACATTGTTGCTCCTCTTCCTTGAATGACAATATCACGGGGCCTTCTAAACTTGCACGGGTCGTTAACTGTTAGACACAAAACACTGGAGTAACTCAGTGGGACAGGCAGCATCTCTGGAGAAAAGGAATGGGTGACGTTTCGGGTCGAGACCCTTCTTCAGACTGACTGTTATGTCTGAACGGCTGTAACCCTGAAAATGCTGCAACTGATGTACTTGGAGTTTTTCTGAAGTGGAGGAAAATGAACACACAAATTCCGTGACATACAGCCCTGTGAACCTCTGCCAGGAGCATGCTTTCATGAGCATCAGCTTTGTACCTCACGCTGCCTCGGCAAGGCCAGCAGCATAATCAAGGACAAGTCGCACCCCGGTCACTCCCTCTTCTCCCCTCTCCCATCGGGCAAAAGATACAGAAGTGTGAAAACGCACACCTCCAGAATCGGGGACAGTTTCTTCCCAGCTGTTATCAGGCAACTGAACCATCCTACCACAACCAGAGAGAGGTCCTGAACAACTATCTACCTCATTGGTGACCCTCAGACTATCCTTGATCGGCCTTTGCTGGCTTTACCTTGCGCTAAACATTATTCCCTTATTCATGTATCTGAACACTGTAAATGGCTCGATTATAATCATGTATTGTCTTTCCGCTGACTGGTTAGCACGCAACAAATGTTTTTCACTGTACCTTGGTACACGTGACAATAAGCTGAACTGATCTGATCTGAGCTCCTCCTGCGTACATATTCTTGCTGAATGTTGTTGAGAGTGATGCTGCCAGGTCGTACACTGCTCCTGTCTAGCAATATGAACCTTAAGCGAAAGCCACTGAAGGTTAACCAGCAATGATAATCTAGATTAATTACACAGGACACAAGGAAATGCAGATGCTGGTTTACCAAAAGGCACACTAATACTTAATGATAAGACGTAGTTTACCGATACTCCCAACCCGAAACTACACCTACCCATGTTCTCCCGAGACGCTGCCTGACCCACTGAGCTACTCCAGCACTTTGTGTCTTCATTTGTAAACCAGCACCTGCAGTTCCTTGTTGCTATACTCAGGCTACAGTGGCCCAGCACAGGAATGACTATGATCTTGACAAGCATTAGGGTCATTTAATGCTCAGGACATTTTGGACAAAGAGACTACAGATCTTACCGTCAAGGCTTGAACAGCTTCCCATTCTTGTGGGGACTGGATCTTATGTGCCAGAAATCTTGTCGCAAGCTGGGGTCTGGAAGAAGTGTGGAGGGAAGAAGGAAATTATTTACTGGGATACGCATAATCACCAAAAGCAAAGCAGAACATTAAATACTGAAGTTTACATTGCTAGAAAAATTCGACTTCATTAGAAGGCTGAGGACGTCCGGCATGTCCCCAACAACCCTCACCAACCTCTACAGATGTGTCGTAGAAAGCATTTAATTGGGATGCATCACAGCATAGTTTAGGACAGAGTGGGTGATTGCAACCTTCATGTGGTCCACCCTGGTTCGATGAATGCAATCAACCTGGCGTGCACAATCAAATAGAACGAGTTGTCCTATAACTTTAGGCTGTGCACGCAAGAAGATAGTTTAGGACACCTGGTCGATTCACGAGGTTAATTCCCGGGATGATGGGACTGTCATATGTAGATAGAATGGAGCGGCTGGGCTTGTACACTCTGGAATTTAGAAGGATGAGGGGGGGGGGGGGATCTTATTGAAACATATACGATTATTAAGGGTTTGGACAGGCTAGAGGCAGGAAACATGTTCCCGATGTTGGGGGAGTCCAGAACCAGGGGTCACACAGTTTGAGAATAAGGGGTAAACCAATTAGAACGGAGGTGAGGAAACACTTTTTCCACACAGAGGGTTGTGAATCTGTGGAATTCTCTGCCTCAGAAGGCAGTGGAGGCCAATTCTCAGGATGCTTTCAAGAGAGAGTTAGATAGAGCTCTTAAAGATAGCAGAGCCCGGGGATATGGCGAGAAGGCAGGAACGGGGTACTGATTGGGGATGATCAGCTATGATCATATTGAATGGTGGTGCTGGCTCGAAGGGTCGAATGGCCTACTCCTGCACCTATTGTCTCAGACCATAAGAAATTGCAGAGAGTTATGGATGTAGCCCAGACCATCCCGCAAACGACTAACTCCCTCTACAGTTCAGGCTGTCAAGGCAAGGCCACCCGCATAATCAAAGACCGGTCTCACCCTGGTCTCCCCTCAGGCAAGAGGTACAGAAGTTTGAAAACTTACCTCCAGATATTTAAAAAAACAAAATAAATAAATTAAATATGGTACCTACCCTTCCAATTCCTTGTTCAGTTGGTCACTGAATGCTGTAATCGAGTCCCAGTCCAGTTCTCGGTTTAAGGGATTTGTAGCTTTATCTGCAATGAATGCAACAAAAAAGTTATTTTAAACATGAGACACAACCCAAGAGACGCACTCCAACTATAGTTCTGAAAACAGGATGGGTAAATTTACCAATTTGCAAAATTATCATTCAATGTTTCACTATTACAGAATACCGTAGCACAGGAGGATGAAGAAGGGTCTCGACCCGAAACCTCACCCATTCCTTCTCTCCAGAGATGCTGCCTGTCCCGCTGAGTTACTCCAGCTTTTTGTGTCTATCTTCGGTGTAAACCAGCATCTGCAGTTCCTTCCTACCCACACTGACCTTTCTGTCCTGGGTCTCCTCCATTGCCAGAGCGAGGCCACACGCAAACTGGAGGAACAGCACCTCATATTCTGCTTGGGTAGCTTACACTCAAACGGTCTGAACATTGAATTCTCCAATTTTTAGGCAATTAACCAACAAACACTCCACCCCCTTTAACCCCTCTCTTTCCTGCATGTGCAACCATTTCCCCTCCATCTGCTCTTATCTTCTTATCTCACCACTTTTTTTTGTGTAGGAAGGAACTGCAGATGCTGGTTTACACCAAAGACAGACACAAAATGCTGGAGTAACTCAGCGGGACAGACAGCATCTCTGGAGAGAAGGAATGCATGACGTTTCGAGTCAAGACCCTTCTTCAGAATGTTTTCTTTCCATCTCTGGCCTTTGTCCAACTAGCTGCCAATCAAACCCTCCTTCAAATGTATCCACCTATCACTCGCAAGGCTTTGCCCCACCTCCCACCCTGTATCTCCTTCCCCCACATCCCCTAGCCCAAAGATCCTACAGCGAGCAAGATAGTCCACTCGACGAAAAAGACGTAGTACGGTCATGGGCAGATTCATGGGTAATCTTCGGCCCCATTTCCGTAACCGGCTTCCGTCTCCGCACCAAAGATCCCGTAGCGGAGCAAAGATACTAGTGGGGAGACGGAAGCCGGTTACGGAAACATCCTCGTAGAAATTAAAGATCTTTGGTAAAAATCTTCTCCTCATTTTCTTACTGCCTCTCTGCCTCACAATAAAAAGCAAAAAGCTGCCTATGTTCCTTCCACTGCATGTGGGAAGTCTGGCCCGGGCCAGCACGGCTGGGATGCCTGGGTAAAGTTGCGGGGAGGTTTGTACTCTCTGGAATTTAGGAGATTAAGAGGGGATCTTATAGAAACTTACAAAATTCTTAAGGGGTTGGACAGGCTAGATGCAGGAAGATTGTTCCCGATGTTGGGGAAGTCCAGGACAAGGGGTCACAGCTTAAGGATAAGGGGGAAATCCTTTAAGACCGAGATGAGAAAGACTTTTTTCACACAGAGAGTGGCGAGTCTCTGGAACTCTCTGCCACAGAGGGTAGTTGAGGCCAGTTCATTGGCTATATTTAAGAGTGAGTTGGATGTGGCCCTTGTGGCTAAGGGGATCAGAGGGTATGGAGAGAAGGCAGGTACGGGATACTGAGTTGGATGATCAGCCATGATCATATTGAATGGCGGTGCAGGCTCGAAGGGCTGAATGGCCTACTCCTGCACCTAATTTCTATGTTTCTATGTTTCTATGTTTGCAATGTATTTTTAACAGAATTATAATTTATTAACATATTAATCATTAACAAAAAATAACAGAATTATGAATGGACAGAATTATGAATTATGAATCTAACACTATAATCACACACACATATGCAAACTGTTCGCCTGCAACGCTGATGACACTGCGAGACGGATAACCAAAGTCGGGTCGGATTACTGAAATGGCCGAAGAAATGGCCCACGTTCCACTCCGGTGCGTACTACATGTCAGCCCATTGGAATTAGCAGGAGTGGACTATCTTGCTCGCTAAAGGATCTTTGCCCAAGCCCACTACAATGATGCTGTAGGATCCCGACCCAAAACTTCGCTTAACCCCATTCTCCACAGATGCTGCCTGTTCCGCTGAGTCAGTCCAGCACTTTGTCTCTTTTTCTGTAAACCTGCACCTGCAGTTAATTGCATCTACTTTGTATTGATCCTCCCACATTCCCCATCCAGAAGAGCACGTAAAGCCAACTGGGTAAGGATGAGATGGCTGCCGAAGTAAATAAGAGTCAGCATGGAGGTGAAAAGGGAGAAAAAGAAAACACACACAAAGGTAGACAAAAATGCTGGAGAAACTCAGCGGGTGAGGCAGCATCTATGGAGCGAAGGAATAGGTGACGTTTCGAGTCGAGACCCTTCTTCAGCGGGTGCTGCCTAATGCCCCTGTCCCACTTAGGAAACTTGAACGGAAACCTGTGGAGACTTTGCGCCCCACCCAAGGTTTCCGTGCGGTTCCCAGAGGTTTTTGTCCTCCGGCAACCACCTTCAACTAGCATCGCAACCGGCTTCGACTAAAAAATTACTGATTTTTAAAACGGAAACCACTTTCGACCATTAGGGAGACTGACAAAAACCTCCGGGAACCTCACGGAAACCTTGGGTGGGGCGCAAAGTCTCCAGAGGTTTCCGTTCAGGTTTCCTAAGTGGGACAGGGGCATCATCACCCACTGAGTTTCTCCAGCATTTTTGTCTAACTTCGATTTTTCCAGCATCTGCAGTTCTTTCTTAAACAAAAGAAAACACACCACCATTCACTGAAATGAAATTTTCCTTAAATTAATACACTCCCACTCCCAACACAAAAACACCAAGCAGCTTTGAGCCTTTCTGAAGTAGCATATTTCATTCCAAATATATATCAGATATCCGCTTGATGGAGTGAAAATAACTCTAGCAACCTGGCTCATGGAAAAGCTGCAAAGTCTGACAATGCTCAATGTAAATATCCTCTCATGGTACCGAAAAGGCATGAGTCACTGCAAGCAAATGTCAACATTTAGAAGATGTTCGGACAGGTACATGGATAGGAAATTTACAGGGATATGGGCCAAGGTAGGATGGGCTTAGATTCTCAGCATAGATGAGTTGGGCCGAAAGGCCTGTTTCCTTGCTGTGGGACTCTATGGCGCAAAATAGTTGTGCTACACTTAGTCTAGGGAGAGCATTACATTATAAACACGATTGTTCAGCCATCATATCTAAAATGAAGGAATTATGTTTCATATCTTAGTATGGTCAATTCTCTCTTCCACTTGAAATATCATATGTTCATATCACTGCCAGCACTTTATATAACCTTCCAGACCTCTCAGAGTAACATTCCTACATTACCACAGTGACAACATATCACAACTATTTCAATAGTTGCAAAGCATTTTGAGAAATCCTGAGGTCATGAATGTTATTAATAAATCCGAGGGTTTTTCTTTCTTGTTTTGTGAAGGTGCTGGAATAAATACCATATGAAACTAACTGTCTGCATGAACACAAATGTAGTTTTGTTTCGAGATACAACGTGGAAACAGGCCCTTCGGCCCACCGAGTCCATGCTGACCAGCGATCCCCTCACACAAGCACTAACCTACACACACACACTAGGGACAATTTACACTCATACCAAGTCAATGATCCTACAAACCTTCACGTCTTTGTAGTGTGGGAGGAAACTGAAAATTTCGGAGAAAACCCACGGATAGAATGTACAAGCTCCGTACAGACAGCACCCATAGTCGGGATCGAACCCGTGACCGTGCGGGTTTTCTCCGAGATCAGTTCCCGCGCGGGCTCGGTGGGCTGAAGGGCCTGTTTCTGCGCCGTATCTCTAATACTCCAGTGAAGAGTCAGCAGTGGGGACTTTCCAGGAGCTCCTGCCACCATCCATTGACAAGCTGAACCTATGATGGCCGTTTTTTCCGGCACTGGGCCTGTACTCGCTGGAGTTTAGAAAAATGAGGGGGGAAACTCACTGAAACATACAGAATAGTGAAAGGCTTGGATAGAGTGGATGTTTCCACTAGTGGGAAGAGTCTGGGACTAGAGGTCAAAAGGACGTCAATCTATCTCGCTGCTACAGGGAAACAAGAGGAACTGGTTTAGCTTCTTCAGAGACTGGCAGACATGTTTCTACCTTTACATCAGTATGCTGAGCTGTTATTTAAGCATGTGGGTGCATTCAGCTGTGTGGGGCTTTCAAAGGAATTTCCATGCCAATGAGTAGAATCATTCAGGTTTCTATTTTCAAGACATCACTGAGTTTCTAGCTAACTGGCATGCATTCCTTCACCACAATGATCATTGAATTGTCAAATTAACTTTGATGACAGCCCTAATATTTACAAAACTGCCAAGGGGCGTTTCAAATGCAGAGCTTTTTGATTGATTCAAAGATACAGAATGGAAACAGGTCCTTCAGCCCACTGAGTCCACGCCGACCATTTGATCGCCCGTTAACACTAGTTCTGTGTTATTCCACTACCCTACACTCGGGCCAATTAAACTGCAAACCCGCACATCTGAGGGAGATTGGTGAACCTGGAGGAAATCCTTGCAGTCACATGGAGAATGTGCAAACACTTTGTCAATTTGCATCAGATATGTATTCCTAATATACAAAGCAGAAGAAAATATTAACAAAACATCGTCTATCCTGTTTCTCCAGAAATGCTGCCTGACCTGCTGAGTTATTCCAGCACTTTGTGTCTATCTTGGGTAACTTTTACAGTTGGGAACCTTCTTGCATGAATGTTCACTCAGCTTGCAGAGTTATTGTGCGATTACCTTGTGGAACTGAGAAGTTATTGTGTTCAGCTTATTGTAGTTTAGAGATACAGGGCGGAAACAAGCCCACCGAGTCCGTACCGCACATTAACACTACCCTACACACACTGGGGACAATTTTTACATGTACACCAAGCCAATTAACTTACAAACCTGTGCGACTTTCGAGTATGGGAGGAAACCGAAGATCTCGGAGGAAACCCACGCAGGTCACGTGGAGATCGTACAAAGATGCACAGACAGCACCCGTGGTCAGAATTAAACCCGGGTCTCTGGTTCTGCAAGGCAGTAGCTCTACCGCTGCGCCACCGTGCCGCCCAAACATTTGTTTGTTGTGTTAACACTTATTGTACAAGAAATATTGTATATTTATTTCTTGCGTCGTTGAATTAATGTGCCTTTTAAGCTGCAGCAGGTAAGAATGTCACTGCTCCATTCCTGGTGCATCTTGCAATTAAACACTCATGACTCTAACACAAGGAGAAAATGCAGCTGCTGCACACACCAAGCGGAAACATAATCCCTGACCCCTTCCAGCCTGTCCTGATGTGCATTTTAATAAAAGATCTATACAATATTTGAACAGTACTTTTCCAAGTCCCGGACCACCCAGAAGAGGGAGCGAACAAGTTTTCTAAGGGAGACAAAAATGCTGGAGAAACTCAGCAGGTGAGGCAGCATCTATGGAGCGAAGGAAATAGGCGACGTTTCAGGTCGAGACCAAGGGTCTCTCTCCAACTGGAATGTACCTAGACACATTACACTTCACATTGCACACGGCAAAATCCGTGTAGTATAGCAAGGGCTGTGGTACTTTGGAAAGTTAGTTAGATATAGAAGTTTTTCCTTGGTAAACCAGCAACTGCAGTTTTTGTCTCTGGATATAAGAGGTTTCGTTTAGTTTAGAGATAGAGTGGGTGAGGGTGAGATGCTGCCTCACCCGCTGAGTTTCTCCAGCACCTTTGTCCACCTTCGATTTTCCAGCATCTACAGTTCCTTCTTGAACAAGTTTTCTAAGGGAATTACTTTTTTTTTAATTGCCACTGATAATAGTAGAATGGCAAAGGCTGTATATTTACTCCACATCTATTGCACACATCACTTTTGAAACATTTTAGAGACACAAGGAATTGCAGATTCTGAAACCTTGAGAACACAAAATGCTGGAATAACTCAGCAGGTCAGGCTGCAGCTGTGGAGACAATAGACAATAGGTGCAGGACTAGGCCATTTGGCCCTTCGAGCCAGCACCGCCACTCAATGTGATGTGACGTTTCGGGTTGGACCCTCGATGCATAACTTAAAAAATATTGAAAGCTTTGAAGAATGCTGAAGCTTTATGAAAATAAATAATTAGAAGGAGCAAAACACAAAGTGCTGTTAGGCGGGTAAGGCAGCATCTGTGGAGGGAACGGACGGGTGATATTTTGGCTCAGGATCCTTTAGACATTGTAGTTGGGGGGGGGGGGGGAGAGGGGAGAGAAAGCTGGAAAAGAGGTGAGGTGTGTTTTGATTGGCAATCTGCAGGTCTTGGTGTCTCATTCTTAAGATGGCCCCATGGCTGAAGCGTCCACTTCGCAGGGGCAGGAAACTGAAGTTCTCCTGAGCTAATCCTGCTACCACCATCATCTATTGCGACTAGTGATGGCTCCCACTGATTCTCGCCGGAAGCTTGTGTCCTTTTCAGGACGGACGGTGACATCGAGGCCAACATTTGGACACGTAAAAAAGAAGATTCTTAAGATGGAGTTACACTCCGAGAAATCTTTCATATATTCACTATAATAAATAAGGTTCTTCATTCTTTTTCATCTCAAAACATCAAGGAGGTAAGCTTTAGTTAACTCAGCTGATCTGTAAACACGCCACAGGGATATAATCGACCGGTTCAGGCCAACAATTCAGAAATCTTAGCAGTGACAATAAGAGCACAATAAATCGACCTTAAGAAAAAGTTGCATTCTTGGGTAGATCATCCATAACACATAAGTGAGAGAAATCATTGAGCAAATGACAATGCTGCACTAAACACATGGGAAGGTTGCTTCGTGGACAAGTCACAGGGAAGCAACTCCAGACATTTCTTGGTCAACACCTGAACGGTGGCAGTGTGCTTTCCCACTGGGAATTGTTAACCAAGTTCTCCTGCCACAGATGCTGCTCAACTGAGTGAGTTCTTCCGTCATTTGTTTTTTCAACAGAAAGCGTACGCATATCTAAATCCCTACTGCCTGCTCCTGAACTCATCAAGTCCCAGTCACTCATTAACCGCTGCCCACTGTCCTATACTGACCATCAGATGACCATGGCCTCCAATTTAAAAATCACTGTTCCATCGCTGCCACAGTTGCAGCTACCTTAGCTCCAACTTACTCCAGGCCGATATTGCTGACTGCCTTCATTCCATGAAAGATGTATCCTCAGCTGACTCCATCTTAAATTATGAAATTGTTTTAATACCACGGTGGTGCAGCGGCAGAGTTGCTGCCTTACAGCACTTGCCAGAGACCTGGGTTCCATCCCAACTACGGGTGCTGTCTGTATGGAGTTTGTACGTTCTCCCCGTGACATACGTGGGTTTTCTCCGAGATCTTTGGTTTCCTCCCACACTTCAAAGACGTACAAGTGTAAATTGTCCCTGTGCATGTAAGATAGTGATGGTGTGCGGGGATCGCTGGTCGGTGCAGACACAGTGGGCCGAAGGGCCTGTTTAGGCTCTGTATCTCTAAACTAAACTTCTTATATCCAGAAACAAGAACTGCAGTTGCTAGTTTACCAAGGAAAAGCCTATATATCTAACTAACTTTCCAAAGTACCACAGCCCTTGATATACTAGACGGATTTTGCCATGTGCAATGTGGAGTGAGTCTGAATGAGTCTGAAGAAGGGTTTCGGCCCGAAACGTTGCCTATTTCTTTTGCTCCATAGATGCTGCCACACCCGCTGAGTTTCTCCAGCATTTTTGTCTACCTTCCATTTTCCAGCATCTGCAGTTCCTTCTTGAACAATGTGAAGTGTAATGTGTCTAGGTACATTCCAGTTGGAGAGAGACACAAAATGCTGGAATAACTGGAGCAGGACAGGCAGCATCTCTGGAGAGAAGGAACAGGTGACATTTATACTAATGTCTGAAGAAGGGTCTTGACCCGAAATGTCACCTATTCCTTTGCTCCATAAATGCTGCCTCACCTGCTGAGTTTCTCCAACATTTTTGTCTACCTTCAGTACGTAAAAGATACTGACCCACAAGTACACACACTCATATACACATATGTGTGTGTATACATATGTGTATTTGCATGTATATATGTGTGTATATATATTTGTGTGTGTATAATGTATTTGTGTGTATGTGTGGATGTGTGGATATATATATATATATATATGTGCATATATATTATATGTGTGCATATATATATATATATATATATATATATATATATATATATATATATATGTGTGTGTGTGTGTGTGTTGTGTGTGTGTGTGCGCGCGCATATATATATATATGTGTCCATATATATATATATGTATATATATGTATGTATGTGTGTGTGTATATATATATATGTGTGTGTGTCTATATATATATATATATATATGTGTGTGTGCGTGTGTGTATATATATATATATATGTGTGTGTGTGTGCGTACCTGTGGGTGAGTGTGTACACACTGGCCAGTTTTACACAATAGACAACAGGTGCAGGAGGAGGCCATTCGGCCCCTCGAGCCAGCGCCGCCGTTCACTGTGATTCCCAGTCAGTGCCCCGGTCCCGCCTCCTCCCCCTATCCCCGACCCCACCGGCCCCTAGAGCTGTGTGTGACCCCCTTGTTGCCCACACCGGGCCGGTCAGGGTGGGGTTGTTGTGTGTGGGGGGGGGGGGGGGGGCGGCTACAGGCCGCGGCCGCTTCTGGAACATTCCCGGGCCCAAGACACAGACACAGACACAGACACAGAGAGGCCGCGGGCGGGCGGGCGGGCGGGCGGGGTGTGCGGGGTGTGTGGGGCCTTTAGTGGGCCGTCAGGTCAATGTCCCCCCGCTCCCCCCCCCTCCACTCACTGAGCCGCGCCTCCAGACTCTCTTCCTCCTCCCGCGGCGCCGCCATCTTCTTTCCCAGCCACCTCCAGGAGCGCCTTAAAGCGGGATGGCCCGGCTCCTTAAAGGGGTAAAGTCCCGGGTTCTTAAAGCAGTGAGGGCCCAGCTCCCTAAAACCACCCAGCTTCTCCTTAAAGCAGCGAATGCCCGGCTCTTAAAGGGGTAAAGGCCCGGCTCCTTAAAGCAGTGAGGGCCCGGCTCCTAAAAGGGCAAACCACCCAGCTGCTCCTTAAAGCGGTAATGGCCCGGCTCCCTCCTTAACGCGGCGATGGCCCAGCTCCTTAAAGCGGGAATGGCCAAATGGGCCGGCGCCTTAAAGCGGTAAAGTCCCGGTTCCTTAAAGGGGTAAAGTCCCGGCTCTTTAAAGGGGCAAACCACCCAGCTTCTCCTTAAAGCGGTAAACGCCCAGCTCCTTAAAACGGTAAACCTCCCAGTTCCACCCGAAAGCGGTAAATGATCCTGCTCCTTAAAGTGGTAAAACGCCCAGCGTCTTCTTAAAGCAGTAAACGCCCAGCGTCTTCTTTAAGTGGTAAACACCCCAGCTCCTTAAAGCGGCAATGGACTGTTCACGGACACAAGGGACTGAATATGCTGGTTACTACATAAAATGACACAAAGTGCTGGAGTGAATCAGCAGGAGTAACTCAACACTCCAGATTCAGGGACAATTTCTTCCTGGCTGTTATCAGGCAACTGAACCATCCTACCAACAACTAGAGAGCGGGCCTGAGCTACTATCTACCTTTATCCTGCATTAAACATTATTCACTGTAGCAATAAAGAATTGCAGATGTTGGTTTATACTAAAGTTAGACACAAAATGCTGGAGTAACTCGGCAGGTCAGGCAGACAGTCAAGGGCGCCAACCCGAAACGTCGCCCATTCCTTCTCTCCAGAGATGATGCCAGTCCCGCTGAGTTACACTCAAATACACTTGGGCCATTTCCGACAAATTGTGTACCCGCTGAGTTACTCCAGCAGTTTGTGTCTATCTACTTGGTTACTTCAGAAAATCAAATTACATTTTATCTTTTATTCTGAGCTGAACCATAAGCGGAATAGTCCTTTGGACTTAAAAAGATCGGAAAATGGGAAGATTGGGTGGGGTGAATTACAGCGAACACAACATCTTAATTGGACTAATTCACATTAACAGGTTTATCACCCTCTAGTCCTGGCAACATCCTCGTAAATCTACTCTGAAGCAAGCAAGAATTCCATTCTGCTATCTGGGACACATGACAATAAAACTCTTGACTCTTGACCTGAAGGCTTCAATAAAGTTTATTACTATTTTTTAAAAATTAATTAGCTTCTAAGGACTGTTCGTGTGGAAGGTTTGCCTTTGTAGGTACAGTATCAAGGTGATCCGTTCACCTCTCCGAGTGCTGTCACAGACTGATACTGACATGGACAGATATGCAGAGCAGAAATTCCACGCAAGCACCTCCTGTTCACACCCACACACAATGGACTTTGTCCAGAGCAGCAACAGGTAATAACTGGTACAGGATCTGCAGAGCTTCGTAAATCTATCATTTCCGTAAAGTTCGGCATTGAACGCCGAGATAATTTAAAAAAAAATTTAAAAATAGACTTTATTCAAGAAATAAATATATATACAATATGATTCTTACAAAACTCCATCCGACATTCTCGGAGGCTATACATACATTTAATACAGTTTGCCCAAATCACAATTTTTTTCCCCCACCCTTGCCACTCATGTGGCCCCCTGGCGTGGAATCTCTTCCTTTGTTTTGAGGGGCGTCTCCACAATACCGTGCCCCCCATGTCCAGCAGCGGAAGGGCGTTAGACTGTGGCCCTCCCCCACCGAGCCTTGGCGTTGGCTGCCCCGAGCTTCAGTGCGTCCCTCAGCACGTACTCCTGCAGTCTGCAGCGGGCCAGTCGGCAACATTCCCTGACGGACATCTCGCTCTGCTGGGTGGTGAACAATGCTCGGGCAGACCAAAGGGCGTCTTTCACCGAGTTGATGACCCTCCAGCAGCACTCGATGTCAGCCTCTGACTGTGTCCCTGGGAACAGTCCGTAAATCACCGAGTCCTCTGTGACGGAGCTGTTAGGGATAATGATAACATGATTTATCCAATAATCAGTGGGGTTGAAGTCAAACAAGCACTAGAGGTAGAAGACAGTCATGGTGCCAGTGCTTGTGACCCCGGCTGGGCACAGGTTAGATAAGTGTGGGTCAGAGCGGGCAGCACAGTGCTGCAGCGGGTAGAGCTGCTGCCTCACATCCCCAGAGACCCGGGTTCGATCCAGACTACGGGAGCCGTCCGTACGGAGTTTGTACGTTCTCTCTGTGACCGCGTGGGTTTTCACCGGGCGCTCCGGTTTCCTCCCACACTGCAAAGACGTGCAGCTTTGTAGGTTAATTGGCTTTGGTAAAATTGTGAATTGTCCCTGGTGTGTGTAGGATAGTGTGAGTGTGCGGGCGATCGCTGGTCAAAGGGCAAAGCGTCTTTAACTTCTAAAGTGAAGATCGTTTTAACTGGAAATCCCACCACCCCCACCTTCTACCCAGTGCTGTTGAGTTTAGAGATACAGCGTGAAAACAGTCCACTGAGTCCGCACAGACCAGCGATCACCCATGCACTAGTTCCATCCTACACACACTAGGGACCATTAACAGAAGTCAATGTACCTATAAACCTGTACGTGTACAGTGAAAAGCTTTTTATTATTGCGTGCTATCCAGTCACTGAAAACACGATTCCAATCAAGTTGTTCACAGTGTACAAATGAAACTATAGTGGAGACACAAAGAACTAAGACCTATAAAACCTAAAGGACTGGACAAGCTAGATGCAGGAAAAATGTTCCCAATGTTGGGCGAGTCCAGAACCAGGGGCCACAGTCTTAGAATGAAGGGGAGGTCATTTAAGACTGAGGTGAGAAAAAACTTTTTCACCCAGAGAGTTGTGAATTTATGGAATTCCCTGCCACAGAGGGCAGTGAAGGCCAAGTCACTGGATGGATTTAAGAGTTGGATAGAGCTCTAGGGGCTAGTGGAGTCAAGGGATATGGGGAGAAGGCAGGCACGGGTTATTGATTGTGGATGATCAGCCATGATCACAATAAATGGTGGTGCTGGCTCAAATGGCCGAATGGCCTCCTCCTGCACCTATTTTCAATGTTTCTATGTTTCTATGTAACTGCAGATGCTAGTTTATACCAAAGACAGTTACAAAGTTTAGTTTAGTTCAGAGATAGTGTGGAAACAGGCCCTTCGGCTATGACCTGCTATCCACGAAATATAAAGTGTAAACACAGCTCGCACCCTCGGGGTTGGAGATTGCAACCTTCACGTGGTCCGCCCTGTTTCGACAAATGCAATCAACCTGGCGTGTACGATCAAATAAGATTTTGTGGTCCAAGGTATCATGTCATGTCTAAACAGTGGAGCATTGTAGTTTGAGTTGCTATCAGTTAGGAAGGATCCAATTGGTCTGAATGGAGACCAAATGTGAACACAATACTCCGGATCGACCGTCAGTCTGACGAAGGGTCTCGACGCGAAATGTCACCCATTCCTTCTCTCCAGAGATGCTGCCTGTCCCGCTGAGTTACTCCAGCTTTTTGTGCCTATCTCCGGACCTACCTATCACTTGCCAACTCTTGCCACACCTATGGGGTGGGAGATTGCAACCATCACGTGGCTCGCCCTGTTTCGATGAATGCAATCAACCCGGCGTGCACAATCAAATGGAACAAGTTGTCCTGCAATGCCGCACGCAAGCAGCAGAAGATCACATCCTCGAGTCCTGGCAACATCCTCGTAAATCTTCTCTGTACCTTTTCAAGCTTGACATACAGTGCTGGAGCAACTCAGGCGGGTCAGGCAGCATCTGTGGAGAGAAGGAATAGGTGACATTTTGGGTTGAAACCCTTCTTCACACAGGGAATGGAGAGATATGGATCAACTGTAGGCAAGGATCAGTTTAGAAAGACACAAAGTGCTGGAGTAACTCAGGCGGGTCAGGCAGCATCTGTGGAGAGATTGAATGGGTGGGCGCCGTGTCGGGTCGAGAGACCCTTCTTTAGATGATGAATCAGGTCATCAAAAGTGCTGGGGAAACTCAGTGGGTGAGGCAGCATCTATGGAGCGAAGGAATAGGCGACGTTTCGGGCCAAAACCCTTCTTCAGACCCCCCAGACTTCAGATTCTCCAGCATCTGCAGTTCCTTCTTGAACATGAATCTGGTCTTCTTCTTATAGGATTCCGGCAGTGTAGACGCTGCTAAGCCTATTACTGCCCTCCACAGGGCAAAGTTTGAACTAAATTCTTACATACAGTCCTGTAACATGCAGGAATTGAAGAACAGCCCTGGATATCAGCTGATGTTTCTCACTGTGCCCAAACAAAGATAAAACAGAAAAAGCCTCAACTCCAAGTCCTGCCAGTCTAGCAAACAATGCCTTTCTTTCTACCCTATACTTTTTACATTCTAGGAAAACATGCTTAACTGTCTCCTTACTCCCACATTCACACAAGCCAGAAACATGTTTCCCTACAATGCACAAACAGTAAGTTAACCCACAATGTCCCAACCTCAATCTACACAGTCTAACTGAGTCCCTATGGGACAGGGATGTACAGAAACATATTTTTCTAACTTCAGCTTGTACAGAAAAGTAGTGTCTACCCCTGACTTCCTTTTCCCATCCTCTCTGCCATTCTTTTGTTAAGCCCTCTTTAATTATTTCTCTCAGTTCCACTCTCCCCAATGATACATGGATATCTATTTCTCTTCTTAAACTCTCCTTTGCTATGAGGTCCACCTGCTCATTCCCCCTCACCCCAGCATGCCCGGGAACCCAGCAAAACGTGATGTTACACGCAAACCCAATTCTAGAAAACACACTCAAGATTTCATTTAGAATGTCAGGACGAGCGTTAGATTTCCCTACTCTTAAAGTTTCAAGAGCAGCTGCAGAATCAGAACAAATAATGACTTCTCTAAAACTGGCTTCCTCAATCCACCATAGAGCCCATTGAATTGCCATTAATTCAGTCGTGAGAACAGAGCTTCCATCAGAAATGCGTCGGCCAATCTTCAACCCAAGCTGCTCCACATACACGCCAAACCCAGCTCTCCCACTAACTGGATCTTTAGATCCATCTGTAAAAACAATCAAAGTGCTCTCACTGATTGAATTAAGATATTCCACTATTCTTGGAGTCACCTCGCGCTTATCTTTTTCCTGAAGAAAAGCAAGCTCAATAAACAGTTCAGGAAGAACCCAATAGGGCACAGGTAACCATATTGTATGCTCTATAATACCCCCTTGTTCCAAACCCAGCTTCCTAGCCCACTGATTTATAATGACAAAAAATGTGTTAGATTTGTTACCATCATCAACCTCTTGCAACAAACACCTTGCTGGGAAGGTATCATTACACCCACAAAGTTTAGCCCAGTAATGTAACCCTAGCTTAATGCGCCTTAACCATAAGGGCATTTCTCCCATTTCAACAATCAGGGCAGGGACTGCGGAAGTTCTGAAGGCTCCACAGCAAAGCCTCAAAGCCTTTGCCTGC
Source organism: Okamejei kenojei (assembly GCA_035221665.1). Lineage (NCBI taxonomy): Eukaryota > Metazoa > Chordata > Chondrichthyes > Rajiformes > Rajidae > Okamejei > Okamejei kenojei. Next base: position 3,102,888 of record CM069167.1, read on the forward strand.
AACACATCTAGCCTAGCCAGAACAGTTTTAGACGCAGACCCATACACAAAACACCCGTAGTCAAGAGAAGATCTGATCATGGCCTGATAAATTAGCAGCATTGTCTCCCTGTCAGCCCCCCACTCACACCCAACCAGACTTCTCATAACATTCAGAACTTTTTCACATTTCAACACAATTTTACCCACATGCACAGCCCAAGTCATACGCTCTTCAAACCAAACACCCAAAAACTTAAAAACCTTTACCTTCTCCAATAGAGACCCATACATATACAACCCTATCTTAGGTAACTTCATGAATCTGGTCATTATCACCAAAGATCATATAGCTTGCTGTGGGAGCCTTGATTATCACCAATCAATTGGAATCAGCTGTGTCACTGACCAATGATTAACAGCTGGGGGACTGGGTCGGGTATTTAGACGCCGCTGGCCTGGGAGGAAGTCCGTTTCTGTTACATTGCAACATTCAACGCGACAGCGGCTGCGGCGGACGATGGCGGTGAGTCGGGGATGGGGACGGGAGGTGGGACCCACTCACTCACTGTGGTCACTGTATGACAGCCTCTCTGGGGTGGCCGGGGGGGTGCGAGGGCGAGGGTGTTCCAGTGAGGGAGCCCCTGTACTCGGCATAGTGTGAGTGTGTGTCTCGTCGTTGCTCACTGGAGCAGTGCCAATTGTGGAGCGTAGTGTGGTGAGTGAGTTGGGACCGGGCCCGGCTAGATGTGGTCTCTCGTCACACACACAGAGACACACACACACACACACGGAGACAGAGAGACAGAGAGACAGAGAGACAAACAGACAGAGACACAGACACACACAGAGAAACACACAGACACACACAAACGCAGACACACTCTGAGAAACACACACACAGACACACACTGTGAGACACACAGACACACTCTGAGAAACACACAGACACAAACACACACACACACTGTGAAACACACACACACTGTGAAACACACACACACTGTGAAACACACACAGACAACACTGTGAGACACACACACACTGTGAGACACACACACACACACACACACTGTGAGACACACACACACTGTGAGACACACACACACTGTGAGGACACACACACACTGTGAGACACACACACACACTGTGAGACACACACACACACACTGTGAGACACACACACACACTGTGAGACACACACACACACTGTGAGACACACACACACACTGTGAGACACACACACACACTGTGAGACACACACACACACACTGTGAGACACACACACACACTGTGAGACACACACACACACTGTGAGACACACACACACACTGTGAGACACACACACACACTGTGAGACACACACACACACTGTGAGACACACACACACACTGTGAGACACACACACACACTGTGAGACACACACACACACTGTGAGACACACACACACACTGTGAGACACACACACACACTGTGAGACACACACACACACTGTGAGACACACACACACACTGTGAGACACACACACACACTGTGAGACACACACACACACTGTGAGACACACACACACACTGTGAGACACACACACACACTGTGAGACACACACACACACTGTGAGACACACACACACACTGTGAGACACACACACACACTGTGAGACACACACACACACTGTGAGACACACACACACACTGTGAGACACACACACACACTGTGAGACACACACACACACTGTGAGACACACACACACACTGTGAGACACACACACACACTGTGAGACACACACACACACTGTGAGACACACACACACACTGTGAGACACACACACACACTGTGAGACACACACACACACTGTGAGACACACACACACACTGTGAGACACACACACACACTGTGAGACACACACACACACTGTGAGACACACACACACACTGTGAGACACACACACACACTGTGAGACACACACACACACTGTGAGACACACACACACACTGTGAGACACACACACACTGTGAGACACACACACACACAGAGACACAGACACACACACAGAGGGAACAGACACACACACAGAGACACAGACACACACACAGAGACACAGACACACACACAGAGACACAGACACACACACAGAGACACAGACACACACACAGACTGAGACACACACACACTGTGAGACACACACACACTGTGAGACACACACACACTGTGAGACACACACACACTGTGAGGACACACACACACTGTGAGACACACACACACTGTGAGACACACACACACTGTGAGACACACACACACTGTGAGACACACACACACTGTGAGACACACACACACTGTGAGACACACACACACTGTGAGACACACACACACTGTGAGACACACACACACTGTGAGACACACACACACTGTGAGACACACACACACTGTGAGACACACACACACTGTGAGACACACACACACTGTGAGACACACACACACTGTGAGACACACACACACTGTGAGACACACACACACTGTGAGACACACACACACTGTGAGGACACACACACACACACACACTGTGAGACACACACACACTGTGAGACACACACACACACACACACTGTGAGACACACACACACACACACACACACACACACTGTGAGACACACACACACACACACTGTGAGACACACACACACACACACTGTGAGACACACACACACACACACTGTGAGACACACACACACACTGTGAGACACAGACACAGAGAGAAAGACACACAGACAGAGAGACACAGAGTGACACACACAGATAGAGAGACACACGGACAGAGTGAGACGGAGAGAGAGATATAAATAAATAAATGTATGTATGTGTACAGGAAGGAACTGCAGATGCGGTTTAAACCAAAGATAGACACAAAAAGTTGGAGTTACTCAGTGGGACAGGCAGCATCTCTGGAGTGAAGGAATATTGTATGTTGTTTATTAAAATGTGTGTTGGGAGTAATGGGGTTGAGAGGGACAGATCAGCCAATCTTGAATGGCAGAGTAGACTTGATGGGCCGAATGGCTGAATTCAGCTCTTAGAACTTGTTTCTCTACGTATGTGTAGATATCGATAGTGAGAGTATGCTGTATCTGGGTAAATATATATTTAATGATATACACACATGTACTTGCAAGGCAGGCACACTCACTATGTACATACATGCACACAGTGCAAGTGTACACTGTAGGTGCACATACATGTATACAAATGCACACAAAAGGAAACTTGTGTAATGTATGCACTGGGCACATGAACATGTATACATGCATGCACCCCCACATGACCTTGCCTGCACTCTCTTTCTTTGCCCCACTCCTCTCATCACCTCCTCCCACTTTGATGTATTCCCTGCCCTAGTTCGCCTCTCCCTCTGTTCCCCGGCCCCTGCCCACCCTCTGTCTCTCGAGGTGGCTTTAGCAAGGAGGCCGCGGTCGACTCTACGTCGAGCCTCTCCAGCGAAGACGCACGTTATAACATCAGTTATCTCGCACATTCACAAACATCTCGTCTTTGCACGCGCCCAAATTCCATTGCTCTGACAAAACCTTTGCACTCTGGCTGCCATCCCACGCGAGGATCATTGACTCTTCATCTGAATTGGTCAATAAATTAATATGTAGCAACTGTACCTTCCCCGAACTGGGAGTGACTGCTGTACCAATAGGGCCTTGCACAAAACTCTGCCACAGAAGGCAGTGGAGGCCAATTTCACTGGGAGTTTTCAAGAGTTAGATAGAGCTCTTGGGACTAACAGAATCGGGGGAATATGGGAAGAAAGCAGGAACGGGGTACTGATTGGGGATGAGCAGCCATGACCATATAGAATGGCGGTGCTGGCTCGAAGGGCTGAATGGCCTACTCCTGCACCTATTTTTTAAATTTTCATTTACATGACATTGCTGTGTCCCAAACATTATGGTGCCCTGAAATAGGGGGACTATGTATAAAAATTGTAGTAATTTCTACATGGTGAAACCAAAATGTATAAAAATCTTTATTAAAATCTGACAACGTGCACTTTAACTATATAACAATTACAGTACGGAAACAGGCCCTCTCGGCCCTTCCAGTCCGTGCCGATCATTTGTTTTCCCCTAGTCCCCACTTTAACCACATGTAATTTTTTTTTTTCCTATTACAAATCTCAAATTGTGGTGGACAGAGGCAAATAAACAAATGACAGGTCTTTGTCCCAAACATTATGGAGGGCAGTGTAGGTTCAAGGTGAAGGGGAAAAGATTTAATTGGAACTTGAGGGGTAACTTTTTACCCAAAGGGTGGCGGGTGTATGGAATGAGCTGCCAGAGGAGGTAGTTGAGGCTGGGACTATCCCAACGTTTAAGAAACAGTTAGACAGGTACACGGAAGGGACAGGTTTGGAGGGATATGGACCAAAAGCGGGCAGGTGGGACTAGTGTAGCTGGGATATGTTGGCCAGTGTGGGCAAGTTGGGCTGAAGGGCCTGTTTCCGCGCTGTATCACTCTATGACTATGCCAAACGCCTCCCCCTCTCTTCCCTCTCCACCTGAATACACTCCCATTACCCTCACTATCCAGGTCCGACTTTGTTCTTCCCCCACCCGCAGGTGGTCCCCACACGCCAGGTCCTCTGTTGTACCTGCCACGTTTAAATTGAGCACAATAATTCACTTGTGCAGTGAAGACACAAAGTGCTGGAGTAACTCAGAGTTGCACGCCATCCCAGGAGAACATGGCTAGGTGACGTTTTGGGTCGGGACCCTTCTGTAGACTGAGGTTCTGAAGATGGGTCCCGTCGCCTAGCCATGTTCTCCAAGGATGCTGGAGTTACTCCTGCGTTTTGTCTCCTCTTGGTAAACCGGCATCTGCAGTTCCTTGTTTGCCTGTCGCTGTGCGCCTGTCTCTCTGGTAAAAGAGGTAGTTGTGAAATAATGTGTAAGAAGGAACTGCAGATGCTGGGAAATCGAAGGTAGACAAAAATGCTGGAGAAACTCAGCGGGTGCAGCAGCATCTGTGGAGCGAAGGAAATGGGCAACGTTTTGGGTCGAGACCCTTCTTCAGACTCTTCTTGTGAAATAATGGTTTCTTTCCAACGCAGCTTGAAATCCACAATGTTGAAATGAAGGTGGGAGATACCTTGAAGATTAAAGGGAAGGTTTCAGATGAAGCTGACAGGTGAGATTAAAGTTGGGGGTTTTTTCTCTCCCCTTCTCGTTTTTTGCCCTCACTCCCCTTTGTACTTTACACGTGTACCTATAGAGATGCAGCGGGGAAATGGGCCCTTCGGCCCACTGAGTTTGGGCCAGCCGATGTTATCCCACTTCCTCATCCACTTTACAGAGGGCCAGCTGACCTACAAGCCCGCGCAACTTTTGGCATGTGGAGCACGTTTAGTTCCAGTGCAGAAACTGGTCCTTCGGCCCATTGAGTCCGCCATCACCCACAGACCAGCGATCACCCCACGCACTATCCCACACGCACCCACACACACACACGGGACAATTCACAATTTTATCAAAACCAATTAACCTACAAAACCGCACTTCTTTGGAGTGTGGGGGGGAAACCAGAGCACCCGGAGAGAACCCATGGGGAGAGCGTGCAAACTCCGTACAGACAGCACCCGAGGTCGCTCTACCCGCTGCGCCTCCGTGCCGCGCTTGCATCTCCTGCTGTTCTCTGCCCACAGGTTTGCGGTGAATCTGGGCAGTGGCCCTGACCACATCGGCCTGCACTTCCAGCCCCGCTTCCATGACGATGATGACGGAGCGGTGATCGTCTGTAACTCCAAGTGTGCCGGAGGCTGGGAGAGTGAGCAGCGAGAACACGACTTCCCCTTCAGCAAGGGCGAGAAGTTCAAAGTGAGTGGGGAGGGAGAGACTGGGAGGGAGAGCATTTCATAGATACATAGGTGCAGGAGGAGGCCATTCGGCCCTTCGAGCCAGCACCACCATTCATTGTGATCATGGCTGAACATCCCCAATCAATAACCCTTCTCCCCCTATCCCTTGATTCCACTAGCCCTTAGAGCTCCATCTAACTCTTTTAAATTCACCCAGTGAATTGTCCTCCACTGCCCTCTGTGACGGAGAATTCCACAAATTCACAACTCTCTGGGTAAAGTTTTTTTCTCATCTAAGTTTTAAATGGCTTCCCCTTTATTCCTAGACTGTGCCCCCCCGGTTCTGGACTCTCCCAACGTTGGGAACATTTTTCCTGCATCTAGCTTGTCCAGTCCTTTCATAATTTTATGTTTCTATAAGATCCCCCTCTCATCCTAAATTCGAGAGTACATAAGCCCAGTTGACCCATTCTTTCGTCATATGACAGTCCCGCCATCCTGGGGATTAACCTGGTGAACCTACGCTGCACTGCCTCAATAGCAAGAATGTCCTTCCTCAAATTAGGGGACCAAAACTGTACACAATACTCCAGGTGTGGTCTCACTAGGGCCCTGTACAACTGCAGAAGGGCATCCTTGCTCCTACACTCAACTCCTCAAGTCCCAGCTCTGTCTCCTGTAGCTGGGGCCCACTGGCCGCTGTGATGATCCCTGTCTCCAGGGGCTGGAGCCCCTCGACCACTGCGCTGCTCCCGATGTCCTGGGGCTGGAGCCCCTCGGCCACTTCTCTGCTCTCGGTCTCCTGAGGCTGGGAGGTGATCGTCGTGGCCTCTCTCTTTTCCTCCCCCGTTTTCTTCCTCTGCCTCCCTCGTTGGGACTTCCCGGTCGCCTCATCCTCCGACGAGGAGGAGAGGTTGCTGCCTTCTGTAAGAGAAAGACACCTTTTTTGTGATTTTCTTTTGGACTTACCACTCTTTTCCGGCCTTGGCTCTTTGGGCTGACCCCTCTTCTTATACTTCACCATTGTCCATTTCTCCTGCTGTTCCCCCTCCTCCATCGACTCTCCCTCCTGGGCAGGATGCTGGGCGTCTCCTTCTGGCACTTGGGGCCTCAAGGTGGTCGGGCTGTCCTCGTCTGTGTTCCCTCTTTCTGCTGGGGTCTTGGCAGTGGTGGGGGGTGCCTCACCCCCCTTTGGGGTGCTGGCAGCAGCTCCTCTTGTTGCCTGTGCGTAGGTGCAGGCTCTTTTAGGGCAAGCCCTGTAAAGGTGGCCTGCCTCCCCGCACAGGTTGCAGTTCTTGCTGGCCTGACAGTCCTTTGTCTCATGGCCCTCCATCTTGCAGTTTTTGCAGACAACTGCAGTGCATTGGGCCATCACATGCCCAGGCTTGTTGCATTTCCTGCACAGCCTGGGTTGCCCTACATAGCTCAAGTATCCTCGGTTTCCTCCAATCGCGAAAACCGACGGGGGGGTGGACGATTTCACCATCCTTGTCCACCCTCAGCTTTACCTTGACTTGCCGCTTGCTGGTCCAAATCCCGTGCACGTCCTTCACGTCCACACAGTCTCCTGTTCCCTCCACGTAGCGAGCAAGGAAGGTGAGGACATCCACTACGGGCACATGTGGGTTAAACATGTGCACCGTAATGGACCTTTCCTTCTGGGTGGGGAGGGTGAAGAGCGGCTGCACTTTCAGCAGCGACAGCGGAGCTTCATTTCCCCTCTCCCGGAAGACTTCCATCACCTTCTGCCATCCCGTTGGATACTTGAAGGTAACGTCAAAATATCCGTTACCCGGGAAATCCTGGAGGCAGCGCAATAACCAACCCGACTTCCCGGTGGCTCAGCACTTCAACTCCCCCTCCCACTCTGTATCCGACCTCTCTGTCCTGGGCCTCCTCCACGGCCAGAGTGAGCAACACCGCAAGTTGGAGGAACAGTACCTCGTAATCCGCTTGGGGAGTCTGCATCCTCTGGGCTTGAACATTGAATTTTCTCAATTCTGTTAACCCTTGCTGTCTCCCCCCCTTCCCACCTCTCCCTCAGCCCTTGGGCTCCTCCTTTTTCCTTTCTTCTCCCCGCCCCCCCCCATCTCCCTTCAGTCTGAAGAAGGGTTTCGGCCCGAAACGTTGCCTATCTCCTTCGCTCCTTAGATGCTGCTGCACCCGCTGAGTTTCTCCAGCTTTTGTGTCCTCACTTCAGAGGCAGCACGCTGGTGCAGCGGTAGAGTTGCTGCCTCACAGCACCAGAGACCTGGGTTCGATCCCGACTACGGGTGCTGTTTGTACGTTCTCCCCGTGGCCTGCGTGGGTTTTCTCCAGGAGCTCCGGTTTCCTCCCACATTCCAAAGATGTACGGGTTTGTAGGTTAATTGGCTTGGTATCAATGTAAATTGTCCCTGGTGTGTGCAGGATAGTGCTAGTGTGCGGGGGATCGCTGGTCGGTACGGACTCAGTGGGCCGAAGGGCCTGTTTCCATGCTGTGTCTCCAGAAACTAAACTCGTGCAGTATCATGTAGGAAGGAACTGTAGATGGATACAAACTGCTGGAGTAACTCAGCGGGACAGGCAGCATCTCTGGAGAGAAGGAATAGCTTTGTGTCTACCATTGGGTTTTAGACCAGTGTCTGCAGTTTTTTACGCATGGAACTGCAGATAGATAGAAGGTTGCTAAACTATCATCGGATGGAGGGCAGTGAAAGAGGAGGTTGCTAAACTGCCTTCGGAGCAGATCAATAGACAATAGGTGCAGGAGTAGGCCATTCGGCCCTTCGAGCCAGCACCACCATTCAATGTGATTGTGGCTGATCATCCCCAATCAGTATCCCGTTCCTGCCTTCTCCCCATATCCCCTGACTCCGCTATCTTTAAGAGCCCTATCCAGCTCTTTCGTGAAAGCATCCAGAGAACCTGCCTCCACCGCCCTCTAAGGCAGAGAATTCCACAGACTCGCCACTCTCTGTGAGAAAAAGGGTTTCCTCGTCTGTTCTAAATGGCTTACTCCTTATTCTTTAACTGTGGCCCCTGGTTCTGGACTCGCCCAACATCGGGAACAAATGTTGATTTAAACCGAAGATGGGCAGATAATGCTGGAGTAACTCATCGGGACAGGCAGCATTTCTGGAGAGGAGGAATGGGTGACGTTTCGGGGCGAGACCCTTCGAGCTGACTATCTGTCGCATCTTTATTTCAACAGATGAGCATCACGTTCAAGGGCGATGTCTTTGAGATTAAGCTACCCAATGATTCCGTGATTGAGTTCCCCAACCGCCTGTCCCTGGAGACCGTCAACTTTGTCTCGGTGTCCGGAGACTTCAAGTTGGTCTCGTTCGGCTGCAGATGAGAGGTTTTGAGATGAAGGGTCAAACGCAGACAGTGGAGAGAAAATGGCCCCGACTGCTCTCTTGACGAGGAACGATTTATTGGTGGACTCGAGGCAGATGCTGCAATAGTTTAATTACCTCTGGGATTGTAGATTTGAGTCCAGCCATTCCCAGTAATCCTTATGATGAGAATGCACAACATTTAATTTGATCATGTGATTTGGATCTTGGTCAGAAAGACCTTTGATCAGTTGTAATTCTTCACTTTACCTGCCAAGAATAAAAAGTGTGGTGCAATGGTTCAATGGTGTTTTATTTACTATGTTCAAGAAGGAACTGCAGATGCTGGAAAATCGAAGGTAGACAAAAGTGCTGGAGAAACTCAGCAGGTGCAGCAGCATCTATGGAGCGAAGGAAATGGGCAACGTTTCGGGCCAAAACCCTTCTTCGGACTGATGAGGGTGGGGGGGGGGGGGGGGGGGGGGGGGGGGGTGGAAGAAGAAGGGAGAGGAGGATCCCCAGGGCTGAGGGAGAGCTCGGAAGGGGAGGAGACAGCAAGGGCTACCGGAAATTGGAGAATTTGATGTTCAGGCCACTGGGGTGCAGACTGCCCAATATGAGGTGCTGCTCCTCCAATTTCCGGTGGTGCTCACTCTGGCCATGGAGGAGGCCCAGGTCGGAGTGGGACGGGGAGTTGAAGTGCTGAGCCACCGGGAGATCAGGTTGGTTAATGCGGACCGAGCGGAGGTGTTCGGCGAAACGATCACTAAGCCTACGCTTGGTCTCACTGATGTAGATCAGCTGACACCTAGAGCAGCGGATGCAATAGATGAGGTTGGAGGAGGTGCAGGTGAACCTCTGTCGCACCTGGAACAACTGCTTGGGTCCTTGAATGAAGTCGAGGGGGGAGGTAAAGTGACACGTGTAGCATCTCTTGCGGTTGCAAGGGAAAGTGCCCGGGGAGGGGGTGGTGCGGGTGGGAAGGGAAGAATTTTATTTACTACATGTGGGTGTATGGAACGAGCTGGCAGAGGAGGTAGCTGAGGCTGGGACTATCCCATTGTTTTGGAAACAGTTGGACAGGTACATGGAGAAGACGGGTTTGGAGGGATATGGACCAAGCATGAGCAGGTGGGATACTGTAGCTGGGACATGTTGGCCAGTATGGGCAAGTTGGGCCAAAGGGCCTGTTTCCACGCTGTATCATTTTATGACTGTATATGCAACTGTAGAGTGAACTTATAAAATCGATAGTAAGGGTGGTCACGGTGGTGCAGCGCCGAGACCCGGGTTCGATCCCGACTACGGGTGCTGTCTGTGCGGTGAGTTTGTGACGTTCTCCCCCGTGACCTGCGTGGGTTTTCTCTCCGAGATCTTCGGTTTCCTCCCACACTCCAAAGGCGTACAGGTTTGTAGGTTAATTGGCCTGGTAAATGTAAAAATATAATCCCAAAGAGTGTGTGTAGGATAGTGTTAACATGCGGGAGATTGCTGGTCGGGCAGACCCGATGGGCCGAAGGGCCTGTTTCCGTGCTGTATCTCCCAACTAAACTACAAGTGCGGGCGCTGCCATTTATGGCAGCATTATCCAAAGTCCGGTTGACCCGTGTGCTCAATTTACTGGAGCAGTTCCCATGCTCTGATGTCCCCCTACCCCCCCCCCCCCCCCCCCGTAACACCAACTGAGATGTGACGTAGTATAGACACAATAGGTGCAGGAGGAGGCCATTCGGCCCTTCGAACCAGCGCCGCCATTCAATGTGATCATGGCTGATCATGCCCAATCAGTACCCCGTTCCTGCCTTCTCCTCATATCCCCTGACTCCACTATCTTTAAGAGCCCTATCTAACTCTCTCTTGAAGCATCCAGAGAACCGGCCTCCACCGCCCTCTGAGGCAGAGAATTCCACAGACTCACCACTCTCTGTGAGAAAAAATGTTTCCTCGTCTCAGTTCTAAATGGCTTACTCCTTATTCTTAAACTGTATGTGGCCCCTGGTTCTGGACTCCCCCAACATCGAGAACATGTTTCCTGCCTCTTGTGTGTCCAAGTTTATTTAGTTTCGAAATACGCCCTTTGTACTTTAGTGTGGAAATACACCCTTTGACCCACCGAGTCTGAGCCGACCAGTGATTTTATTTATTTATTATTACTTTATATTTTTTAATTTCCTTCCTCCCTGCCCCCGTGCATCAACACTATAATATGGACACACAAGGGACAATTTACATTTATACCTGACGCTCCCCTGATCTGCTTATTTTTCTGCTTATCTCTCATTCATTTGTTCTATATCTCTCAACATCACTGTGTATAGTGTGTAACTCGCGTTTCAGTCTGAAGAAGGGTCTCGACCCGAAACGTCACCCGTTCCTTTACTCGGGATTTGCTGTTAGAAGGAAATGCGGATTAATTTGAAGATTGACGAAAAATGCTGGAGTAACTCAGCGGGACGGGCAGCATCTCTGGAGAGAAGGAATGGGTGACGTTTCGGGTCGAGACCCTTCTCCCATGGTGACTCCCCAGTGGGTAAACACCAGCGTGCGAAAGTGAAGAACAACTAAGAGACAGAAAAGAAAGAATAAAAAGCTTTATTATTGATGATGAGTAACAAGTGCACACAGTAAAAGATTTAAATATGGATTTTTGTATTTTTATGCCCATGTCCCACTTAGGAAACCTGAACGGAAACCTCTGGAGACTTTGCGCCCCACCCAAGGTTTCCGTGCGGTTCCCGGAGGTTTTTGTCCTCCGGCAACCACCTTCAACTAGCATCGCAACCGGCTTCGACTAAAAAATTACCGATTTTTAAAACGGAAACCACTTTCGACCATTAGGGAGACTGACAAAAACCTCCGGGAACCGCACGGAAACCTTGGGTGGGGCGCAAAGTCTCCAGAGGTTTCCTAAGTGAGACAGGGGCATAAGTTGGTTGCTTTACAGAATGTAGGCCATGGTAACCATGTGACAACAATCCCAAGGTAATAGAACCTTTATTAACAAACAAGGGAGACACACAAAATGGAAGACTGCGACCACGAGACAGAGTATAACGAAGAATAGTTGTGATCTTATTGGGATGATCATCAATGTATAGATGTATTGGGGGGGGGGGGGTGCAGCGGTAGAGTTGTTGCCTCACAGCGCCAGAGACCCGGGTTCCATCCTGACCACGGGCGCTGTCTGTACGGAGTTTGCACGTTCTCCCCGTGACCCGCGTGGGTTCTCCAAAGACGTGCGGGTTTGTAGGTTAATTGGCTTGGTATAATTGTAAATTGTCTCTATGGTGTGCGTGTGTGTGTAGGAGAGTGTTGGTGTGCAGGGATCGCTGGCCGGTGAGGACTCGGTGGGCCGAAGGGCCTGTTTCCATGCTGTATCTCTAAACTAAACAGACGATCAAGGAAAATTGGAGCCCACAATGGTCCATTGTTGGCTGTGTCGGGTCGGTGATAACGAGTTGCAGAGACGGTGAAACTCGACAGGACGACAGCGAAACTAGTACAACGGCTAAGGAGGAGGAACGTGTGGGGGGTGCAGGGGCTTAAATTAGAGAAATCAATGTCCATACCGCTGGGGTGTAAGCTGCCCAGGTGAAATATGAGGTGCTGCTCCTCCAATTTACGCTGGGCCTCACTCTGACAGTGGGGGAGGCCCAGGACAGAAAGGTCAGTGCGGGAAGGGGAAGTATGCAGGAAGGTACTGCAGATGCTGGTTTATTCCAAAGATAGACACAAAGTGCTGGAGTAACTCAGCGGTGCAGGCAGCATTCCTGGAGAGCTCGTAGAAACATATAAAATTCTTCAGGGATTGGACAGGCTAGATGCAGGAAAAAAAGTTCCTGATGTTGGGGGAGTCCAGAACCAGGGGCCACACAGTTTAAGAATAAGGGGTGGGCCATTTAGGACTGAGATGAGGGAAAACATTTTCACCCAGAGAGTTGTGAATCCGTGGAATTCTCTGCCACAGAAGGCAGTGGAGGCCGATTCACCGGGTATATTCAAGTTAGATTTAGTTCTTGAGGTTAAGGGATGCGGGGGGAAAAAGCAGGAATGAGGTACTGATTGTGGATGCTCAGCCATGATCATATTGGCTCGAATGGCCAACCCCTGCACCTGTTTTCTGTGAGAGGAGGAATGTGTGAGGTTTTTCGGGTCGAGACCTTTTGTTTGGCAATCGTGAGATGGCGTGGGTCAGGGTGGGCTAAGCTGTCGTTGGTATGCATCTGCACTGACGGAATGCCACAAGAATTCGTAGGGGTCACGCCTCGTCCTAAAATAGCAGACAGTCGCACTAATGTTCTCACAAGTCAACTATTCACTGTACAGCTAGTATTCCAACTATCCTTTCATGCCTCCTTCCTGCCAGTAGGCGGGAGTGTTGAGCAGGGGCCAGCTAGCATCTAGTGCCACAATTGTCTGCAAATTCTCCACTTCAGTTCAGTTCGAGGAAAGACACAAAAAGCTGGAGTAACTTTCAGAATAAGGGGTCGGCCATTTAGAACGGAGACGAGGAAACACTTTTCCACACAGAGACTTGGGAGTCTGTGGAATTCTCTGCCTCAGAGGGCGGTGGAGGCCGGTTCTCTGGATGCTTTCAAGAGAGAGCTAGATAGGGCTCTTAAAGATAGCGGAGTCAGGGGATATGGGGAGAAGGCAGGATTGGGGATGGTCAGCCGGGATCACAGTGAATGGCAGTGCTGGCCCGAAGGGCCGTAAGGTCTACACCTATTGTCTATTAACTCAGCGGGACAGGCAGCAGCTCTGGAGAGAAGGAATGGGTGACGTTTCGGGTTGACAACTCCTCCTTTGAGCTCCATCTCTCCAGAGATGCTGCCTGTCCCGCTGAGTTACTCCAGCATTTTGTGCGTTTATCTTCGCTTTAAACCAGCATCTGCCTTTCCTTCCGTCTGAAGAAGGGTCTCGTCCCGAAGCGTCACCTGTTCCTTCGTTCCATAGATGCTGCCTCACCCGCTGAGTTTCTCCAGTATTTTTGTCAACATTCCTTCCCACACACTTCAGTTTAGTTTATTGTCACGTGTACTAAAGCACAGTAAAAAGCATTTGTTGCGTGCAGGAGGTGATCTGTGAGAGACGTTAACTAGTGACCTCGTTAAATAGTTATCCCCAAGACTCAATGGACTTTATCTTGCACCAGACATTGTTCTCTTTATCCCGTATCTGTATACCGTACGAGTCCCGTATGAGTTACTCCAGCACTGTGCTGCTTGGTGGCGCAGCGGTAGAGTTGCTGCATCACAGCGCCAGAGTCCCGGGTTCGATCCTGACTACGGGCGCTGTCTGTACGGAGTTTGTACGTTCTCACCGTGACCTGCGTGGGTTTTCTCCAGGTTCTCCGGTTTCCTCCCACACTCCAAAGATGTATAGGTTTGTGGGTTAATTGGCTTTGGTACAATTGCAAATTGTCCCGTGTGTGTGTGTGTGTGTGTGTGTGTGTGTGTGTGTGTGTGTGTGTGTGTGAGTGTTGTGAGTGTGTGAGTGAGTGTGTGTGTGGAGTGTGTGTGTGTGTGTGTGTGTGTGAGTGTGAGTGTGTGAGTAGTGTGTGAGTTGTGTGAGAGTATTAATATATGGGGTGAACGCTGGGCCAAAGTGCCTATTTCTGGTATTTTGTTGGTTCACATGCTTGATCAATGGTGTTTTATCATTAATGTTTTATTATTATTAATGTTTAGTGTTTTCTGAGTCATTCGTAACTGTCACTGTATGTCATGTTACTTGTGGGTGGAGCACCAAGGCAAATTCCTTGTATGTGAATACTTGGCCAATAAACTTACTATACTGTATCTCTTAAACATTTTTTTTTTAAAGACACAAAGTGCTGGAGTAACAGCATTTAAGAAGCATTTAGAGAGGTGTGTGGGTTAGATGGGTTTTAAATGAATGATCAATATTCAGTTGTCACATAGTGGGATATGGGCCAAATGCAGGCAGGTGGGACTGGTGTAGATGGGGCATGTTGGCAGGTTAGGCTGAAGGGCCTGTTTCCGTGCTGTATCAATCTATGACTGAGTGTTGCAACATCAGATGTTCTGGCAGTGAGACAATCAAAGCAGATGAAAAGGGCATTCTTTCGAAATGCGGGTGGGAGAAACAGCTGCAGGTAAGAGCAAGGAGTGTGGGTAGCACTTACCAGCAGGGAAGGAGAGAGAGATATCGCTAAACACCACACACCACTCGACCCAGAGAAAACCCACGCAAGTTTAGTTTAGAGACACAGCGCGGAAACAAGCCCTTCAGCCCACGCCAACCAGTGATCCCCACACACACTAACACTATGTATATATTTTTTCATACCAAGCCAATTAACCTACAAACCTTTTTGTTTAAGAAGGAACTGCAGATGCTGGAAAATCGAAGGTAGACAAAAGTGCTGGAGAAACTCAGCGGGTGCGGCAGCATCTGTGGAGCGAAGGAAATAGGCAACGTTTTGGGCCGAAACCCTTCTTCAGACTGATCTGAAATCCTACAAACCTGTTCGTCTTTGGAGTGTGGGAGAAAACCGGATCATCCCGGAGAAAAGCTCCGTACAGACAGCACCCGTGGTCGGGATCGAACCCAGGTCTCTGGAGCTGTGCGGATGTCGGGGGTTATGGGGAGAGGGCAGGAGAACGGGGTTGGGAGGCAGAGATAGATCAGATGGCGGAGTAGACTTGATGGGCCGAATGGCCTAATTTGCCCCTTATCTCCTTTGAACTGATGGGTTGTCGGGGGGATGGTTGGAGCAAGGACTGCGATAGAGAACGGGATCGCACAATCTGAGACCCAGAGATAAACAAAGAGAGAAAAACAGCAGCAAGAAACATTCACGAACAAGTCAGTGCCTGCAAATCTCAACTGCAACACTCTCAGAATATACGTGTTAAATGAAAACAAACTCGGGCAGGAGCGTCAGGGATCGTCATTTACCAACATGAGATGCCAGATTATTTACAATCTATTACAGAGCCTGCAGTTAAAAGGATTATGGCTTACACCTACAATCACCTCACAGCGCCAAAGTGTGTTTTTTTTTTTGCATTTTTCACCATCCTCCACTAACCCAATGCTCTCTGCTTCCTCCAGCCAACCCCGCGCTTTTCACCGTTCTCACGGCGCAGGGGGTGGAGCTGCTGCCTCACGTCGCCAGAGTCCTGGGTTTCATCCTAACCGCGGGTGCTGTGTCTCTGTCTGTCTCTGTCAGTCTCTGTGTCTCTCTCTGTGTCTGTGTCTGTGTGTGTGCCTCTGTGTCTGTCTGTCTCTGTGTCTGTCTGTCCTCTGTGTCTTTCTCTCTCTCTGTCTCCCTGTGACCCGTGTGGGTGCTCCGGTTTCCCCCCTACACTCCAAAGACTTGAAGCGGGCTTGTAGCTTCTCTGCCTCAGAAGGCAGGCGAGGCCAATTCTTTGGCTGCTTTCAATAGAGAGTTCGATAGAGCTCTTAAAGATTGCGGAGTCAGAGGATATGGGAGAAGGCAGGAACGGGGTACTGATTGTGGATGATCACAGTGAATGGTGGCACTGGCTCGAAGGGCCGAATGGCCTACTCCTGCCCCTATTGTCTCTTGTTAACCGACCCTCTGTAAATTGCCCACTAGTGTGTAGGGAATGGATGAGAAAGTGGGATAACAGAACTAGTGTGTAAACGGGCGATCGACCAATGGTCGGCGTGAACTCGGTGGGCCAAATGGCCAGTTTCAATTCAGACACCCCCTCCCCGCCCCTCCCCGCGTTCTCTTTCCAATGCTACATTCTGATACGCACCCATTCCTCCCACAATCCCAACGCCCTACTTCCCCCAAACCCTTTCCAGCTTTACTTTTCCTCCTCTTCTTTCCCTCCCCCCCCCCCACCCCATCTGACACTTGTCCGCTTCTCATCTCTAGCCTTCCTCACTTACTCCATCCATCTGCAACTCAATAATCTCCCCCCCCCCCCCCCCCCCCCCTACACATGTATCCACCTTTCACTTAAAGAAGGTAGACACAAAATGCTGGAGTAACTCAGCGGGTCGGGCAGCATCTCTGGAGAGAAGGAATGTGTGACGTTTCAGATTGAACCATGAGTCTGCAGAAGGGTCTCGTCCCAAAACGTCACCCATTCCTTCTCTCCAGAGATGCTGCCTGTCCCGCCGGGTTACTCCAGCACTTTGTGTCTATCTTCGGTTTAAACCAGCATCTGCACTTCCTTCATCCAACTATCACTTGCGAGGCCTTGTCCCGCCCTCGTCTCTCTTTTCCTTCCCTCTCCCAACCCCTTCCCATCACAATCAGTCTGGAGAAGAGTCCCGACCCAAAACGTCACCTCTCCATGTTCTCCAGAGATGCTGCCTGACCTGTTGAGTTACTCCAGCATATTGTGTTTTTTTTCTCCTCTGTAAACCAGCATCTGCTGTTCCATGTTCCTGGAGTCCAGAACCAGGGTCACACAGTTTAAGAATAAGGGGTCGGCCATTTAGGACTGAGATGTGGAAGAACCTTTTCACCCAGAGAATCGTGCATCTGTGGAATTCTCCGCCGCAGAAGGCAGTGGAGGCCAATTCACTGGATGCTTTCAAGAGAGAGTTAGATTTAGCTCCTAGGGCTAACGGAATCAAGGGATATGGGGAGAAAGTAGGAACGGGGTTACTGATTTTGGGTGATCAGCCGTGAATGGTGGCGCTGGCTCGAAGGGCCGAATGGCCTCCTCCTGTACCTATTGTCTATGATTCTACCATTGCCCCACCGTGCTTTGCTGGAACGGCAGTGAATGGAGATGATAACAGAACCATTTCTTCATCCCAAACCAGTCCCCTGGACAGGTCAAAGATCATGAGAGGAATACAAAGTGTAAATGCACCGAAGACGGACACAAAACGCTGGAGCAACTCAGCGGGACGGGCAGCATCTCTGGAGAGAAGGAATGGGTGACGTTTCCGGGCCGAGACCCTTCTTCAGACTGAAAGCGGGGTGGGAGATTGCAACCTTCACGTGGTCCGCCCTGTTTTGACGAATGCAATCAACCCGGTGTGCACAATCAAATAAGATGAAATAGAACCGCAAGTTGGAGGAGCAGCACCTCATATTCCGCTTGGGGAGTCTGCATCCTCTGGGCTTGAACATTGAATTTTCTCAATTCTGTTAACCCTTGCTGTCTCCTTCCCTTCCCACCTCTCCCTCAGCCCTCGGGCCCTGGCATTCCCTCTATCTCTATCTCCCTCCCCCACCCTCAGTCGCACCAGCTTCTCATTTTCACACCACAAACAGCTTACAATGGCTTGTTCCCTTTATCATCGATACTTTTTTGCATATCTTTCATTCATTGTTCTTTATCTCTCCACATCCACCGTCTATATCTCTCGTTTCCCTGATCCCTGACCAGTCCCTGAAGAAGGGTCTCAACCCGAAACGTTGCCCTATCTCCTTCGCTCCTTAGATGCTGCTGCACCCGCTGAGTTTCTCCAGCCTTTTGTGGTAACCCTCGATTCTCCAGCAATCTATCTGCAGTTCCTTTCTTTAACCAAGTTGTCCCACAAAGTGCAACGCCATAACGCAAGAAGAAGAAGGGGAAGGGAAACGAGAGATTAAAGATGACAGATACAAAAACCATGATATAGATGGTATAGATGACACTAGAAACAGCCATCGCTGGCTTGTTTTGCCGTGAGAACAGAAGCTGGTTTTTTTAGCGACTTGAGGTGGGGGAGAGGGATGGAGAAAGAGGGAATGCCGGGGCTTACTTGAAGTTGGAGAAATTAATAGTCATACCACTGGCTGTAAGCTGCCCAAGCGAAATATGAGATGCTGTGAGATCCTCCAATTTATGCACAGAATCTCTTGCACAGAGTTAGGGAAATCGAGAACCAGGTTTAAGATGAGGAAACTGAGGGGCAACATTTTTTTTCCTTTTTACATAAAGAGTGGTGGGTGTATGGAACGAGCTGCCGGAGGAGGTAGTTGATGCAGGTACTATAACTATGTTTAAAAAGCGTTTGGACAGGTTTATGGATATGGAAAGGATTTAGAGGGATATGGGCCAAATGGGACAGACAGGTGGGACTAGTGAAAATGGGGCCATGTTGTCGTTGGGTGGCAAGTTGGGCAAAGGGCCTGTTTTCATGCTGTACGACCTCCCAGAGTTAGCTGGGGTGGGGGGGGGGGGGGGGGGGGGGGGGGGGGGGGGGGGGGGGGGGGGGGGGGGGGGGGGGGGGGGGGGGGGGGGGGGGGGGGGGGGGGGGGGGGGGGGGGGGGGAGGGGGGGGGGGGGGGGGGGGGGGGGGGGGGGGGGGGGGGGGGAGGGGGGGGGGGGGGGGGGGGGGGGGGGGGGGGGGGGGGGGGGGGGGGGGGGGGGGGGGGGGGGGGGGGGGGGGGGGGGGGGGGGGGGGGGAGGGGGGGGGGGGGGGGGGGGGGGGGGGGGGGGGGGGGGGGGGGGGGGGGGGGGGGGTTGGGGGGGGGGGGTGGGGGGGGGGGGGGGGGGGGGGGGGGGGGGGGGGGGGGGGGGGGGGGGGGGGGGGGGGGGGTGGGGGGGGGGGGGGGGGGAGGGGGGGGGGGGGTGGGGGGGGGGGGGGGGGGGGGGGGGGGGGAGGGGGGGGGGGGGGGGGGGGGGGGGGGGGGGGGGGGGGGGGGGGGGGGGGGGGGGGGGGGGGGGGGGGGGGGGGGGTGGGGGGGGGGGGGGGGGGGGGGGGGGGGGGGGGGGGGGGGGGGGGGGGGGGGGGGGGGGGGGGGGGGGGGGGGGGGGGGGGGGGGGGGGGGGGGGGGGGGGGGGGGGGGTGGGGGGGGGGGGGGGGGGGGGGGGGGGGGGGGGGGGGGGGGGGGGGGGGGGGGGGGGGGGGGGGGGGGGGGGGGGGGGGGGGGGGGGGGGGGGGGGGGGGGGGGGGGGGTATATGGGCATCCAAAAGCCCCCTCACGCAAACGTCCACACACTTACCACAGCGTGAACTCCCCATCTCACCCGTCCCGTTTAGGAAATGATCTTAAAGTGGCTCCACACCTCAAAATGACCACATTGCCTCACAAACAATAAAATCCTTTGCCTTTTAAGGATAACTTTCGTGGAAAAAATAATCGGTTTCCCCGCTGAAGAATTCTGGCGGAGTGAAACCGATCTTTTCTTAGGCGTATAACTTATGATGACCTTGATGTTAACTCTTTTCCACCAGATGCTGCCCTGACTGGCTGAAGTTTTCCCAGCGTGCTCTGTTTTTGTCTCGGATTGGCTCGGCAGCATCTGCAGGATTTTAGTTTTGATTTTCTTTATTTTTTCCCTTTTAAGACGAGATCCGTTTTTTGATCAGTGGGGGGGATCGGGAGTCCGTGCGGTGCTGGTTTATACGCGGATTTCCTCGTCTTCGTCCGCGAAGGCGAAGGCTTCGGCCTTCAGGGGGTTGAAGCCTGTTTCCTGGGCCGCAGAGGGCCCGCTGTCCCAGCGGCGCTCGGCGTGGCCCAGTGCGGCCTCTTCACCGTCAGCTGGTACACGGGGCCTCGGCGGCCTCCAGCTACCGTCGCCATCGACATCGCCTTCATTTCCCTGCGTGCTCCCCCAGCGCCGACGATCGTCCTCGGTAGCTCCCCGCCTGAGCAATAGGAGCCAAGGCTAGCACGGGCACGGCAACGGCGAGGGGCCGTCCCCGCTGGGTTTGGGGGGCCCCGCGGCGTTCCCCGGGGCGGTCCCGCCCGTAAAACCCAGCGCGGGTGGCGGCGTTCCCCAGTGTTGGGTCCTACCCATCCGCTTCCCTCCCCACAGGCAGTCTGTCCCGGCCGCCTGCCTGAAACACCCGTTCCCGGAGCCCACCGAGCGAAGGGCTCCCTGGCCACTGTGGGTCGGAAAAACCAAAAAAACAAAACAACCCCACCAAACACCGGCACTCGAAACGCGTCACAACTGGTCGGTGGACCAACCAGCTGGCACTTGACCAACCGCAACCCCGTTTTCATCCCGCCCGCAGGGTCGTCCCTCTCCGGCGTCTGCCCGTGCGCTCCCACGCCCCTGAGACCCCATCACAGCCAGAACCCCCTCGCACAAGCAGCGAAGGCCCAGGTCCAGGTGAAGACACATGGATCCGTGCGAGGCAACTGGAGGTCCACCACCTCCATACTCCTCCGTGCCACCCTTGCCCAGTTCCACCTTGGGCCCTCCCTCTCCTTGGACTTCTCCATCCTTGACCAATCTGGGCAAGGGTTGCAGAACCAGACTCCAATCCTGCACAACACAACACAAGGCTTATAGTTCACAAGTTTCTAAGGAGCGAATTAGCCATTTCGCCATCAGTCACTTCCCCATTCAACCGTGACTGGATCTATCTCTCTCCCTCTCAACCCCATTCCCCTGCCTTCTCCCCCATAACCCCTGACAACCCGTACTAACTAGAATTAGTGGCGAAGAATGGTCCTCGACCGAAACTCGGCAATTCCTTCTCCCAGAGATGCCTGCCTGCCCCGCTGAGTTAATCCAGCACTTTGTGTCTACCTTCAATGTAAACTATCGAGACCACACTTCTGTGTTGGAAGCACTCTGAAGATGCCAAGCCAATTAACCTACAAACTGCAAGTCTTTAGAGTGTGGGAGGAAACCGGATATCTATGGTACATGGACAGGAAAGGTTTAGAGGGATTATGGGCCAAGCACGGGCTAGTGGGACTAGTGTTGATGGTCGGAACGGGCAAGTTGGACTAGTTCTGTGTTATCCCACTTTCCTAACCACTCCCTACACACTAGGGACAATTTAGAGGGTCGAGTAACCTACACGTCTTTGGAGTGTGGGAGGAAACTGGAGGAAACCACGCAGGTCACAGGGAGAACGTACAAACGTAGGAGAGAGAGTGAGGAAGAAAGAGGGAGAGGGAGGGAAAGAAGGAAAGAGGGAGAGAAAGAAGGAAAGAGGGAGAGACTGAGATAAATAAAGAGAGAGGGGGGAGGGGGGAAAGAGGGGGGAGATGGGGGGACAGAGGAGAGAGAGGCGGGGAGGGAGGGAGAGAAGGAGGGCGCTGGAGAGCGGGGGGAGAAGACCGCAGGGTGGATGAGCGGATTACCGTATGACCCTCCCATGATGCCGGGACTGGACATGGCGGTCTTGAAGTTGAGGCGTTGCACGCCGGTGCCGTAGTCGGTGTCGAGCAGGTGTGGCAGGAGACCGCGATACCTTGATGAATGGGAGACGGGTGGCGTGGGGCGAAACGTCCGCGCTGGCTGTTCCTGGACGGCGTCAGGCGGGCCGTTCCGCAAGAGGCCACGGACCACCTGTTGGAGCTGGACGCTCTCCCCGACGCCCCCATCGCTCGCCGTGGTCGCTGAGGAAGGGAGGTGTCGCCGAAAACGTCCCCTCCCCGGCCACCACGGCATGTG
Source organism: Okamejei kenojei (assembly GCA_035221665.1). Lineage (NCBI taxonomy): Eukaryota > Metazoa > Chordata > Chondrichthyes > Rajiformes > Rajidae > Okamejei > Okamejei kenojei. Next base: position 3,125,349 of record CM069167.1, read on the forward strand.
TTCCGGAAGTCCCCCGCGGGCTGATCATGTCCGTGGTCAGGTCCGGCTTGAGCCGCCGCTTGTGGTGGCCGGACACCAGGTTCCTGAAGATCGGCAACTTCCCCAAACTCATCGCTCGGCCCCTTTATCCACCGACTCTGCGCGCCCGGCAAGCTTGTCCAACATGCAATGCCAAACGAATGGATCAACTCCTCGCCGGTCCCACCAGCCTGGAACTCAAGTCAATGATATTTTGTAACTCTCTAAGCGCCCTTTAGGTGGCCACTATTTGTATACCTCGTGTATGCAAGCAAGGCAATGAGGAAGGGTCTCGACCCACAGCGTCACCTATTCCTTTTTCTCCAGTGATGCTGCCTGTCCCGCTGAGTTACTCCAGCCTTTAAAACTCAAATTCAGTGTCCTCCTCAATACTTCTGTCCCAGATGTAGCTTCACAGCCGGCATAGTAATTGGCACAATAAAGCTCTACGATAGGTGTGTTTAAATTACCCCCTCCGACCCGGAAGGAATCTCAAGCAAGGATGAGACAGATCATCATTTTTTTTTTGGCGGTGTATTCTTCCCACAGTTTGTTACGGTTTTTAAGGGGGGAAAAAATATATATAGATGGTCAGGCAATAAAATATCACTTTCGCGCTCTCCTCCTTGGATCCAGTTTGTGGTGTTTGCCGAGACTTGTATCAGTGCCAAGACATAGTCTTTCACTAGACTTTGTCCTACAAGGTTACCTTTAGTGTTTGCACAAGGCTAGTTAACCCTCCCGAGTTAAATTTTAACAGAGAGAGAGAGAGAGATAAATAAATAAACCAGAGGATTTTGATGCAAGGTGGAATCTGCTCTGCCTCTCCCACCCGGGGCTTGGAGCAGGAGCTGTTAGGATCTGTGTTGCCCTCCCAGTGGTGTGGAGAGCGTCGGCAGAGGACGGGCGGAGATCTGCCGCTCGGCACAGACGGGTGAAGGTATCGGGATCTCCCCCGTGGGTGGGAGCGACACGTTCATCCACCCCCGCTTGGCGTTTCAGACGACATCTGGAACGAGAGAGAAGGAGAATGTCGTTATAAAAGAGAGGTGGAAGACGAGAGGAGAAGCGATCGGGGTTGAAACGTCCATCTCCCTCCACCCCCACCCTCTCTATCTATAACCCCCCCCCCTTCCCTCTCTTCCCCCCCCCTCTTTTCTTCTCCTCCCTCCTCTCCTTCTTTCCCTCTATCTCTCCCCCCTCTTTTACCTTGCACTAAACGTCATTTCCCCCCATCCTGTACGGTACACTGCGGACACTCGATTGTAATCGGGTTTCTTTCCGCTGACTGGTTAGCACGCAACAAAATCTTTCAACTGTACCTCGGTACACGTGACAATAAACTAGACTGGACTGAGTACTCCACCGAGCAAGGTTTGTACGGAGTTTGTTCGTTCTCCCCGTGACCCGCGTGGGTTTCCTTCTCCGAGATCTTCAGGTTTTCCCTTTTTTCCTCCACACTCCAAAGACGCGCAGTTTTAGGTTCATTGCCTCTATAAATATAAAAATTGTCCTTAGTGTGTGTGTGTGTCTTCTTCTGTCGTGTGGCGTGCACAGCCTAAAGTTGTTGGACAACTTGTTCTATTTGATCTTCCGTTTGTGCGCGTTGAGTTGATGCATTCGTCGAAACAGGGCGGACCTAACGTGAAGTTCAATCTCCCACCCCAGTGTGTGTGTGTGTGTGGTGTGTGTGTGTAGGATAGTGTTTAATTTCCGGGAATCGCCGGTCAATCGAGCGACTCTCGGTGGGCCGCAGGGCCTGTTTTCCGTGCTGTATCTCAAAACAAAACTAAAACTAAACGTCAGGAATGACCTGGATCCCAGCAAATTTTGGCACAAGAAAAACTCGGAATGGAACTTCCATGCCACCAGAACCCGTCTCTGACCTCCCCACCATTCATCGAGAGATCTATCGCAGTCGCTGCCTCAAAAAGGCTGCAGCATCACCAAGGACCCCCACCACCCTGGCCCAACACTCATCTCCCCTTCAGGTAGAAGGTACCGGAGCCCTGAAGACTGCAAGAACAGGTTCAGAAATAGCTACTTCCCCACAGCCATCAGGCCTATTACCTGCTCGGACAAAACTCATTAAATGAACATTAATAACCCATTTATCTGTTTATTTGCACTATTAATCAATTTATTTATTCAAGTGTGTATTTTACGTATATAATGGTATCTGGACACACAGATACTGTTCTGTAGTCAATGCCTACAATGTTTCTGTGTGCGACCAAAGCAGGAATGTCATAGTCCCTGTCAGGGCCAACACACAATAACCTCACTTGACCTTGGATTAACTTAGTTTTGCGGAGATTAACCAACCAGAACACATACCTGTACATAAGATCCAGATTCCACTCCCTTCCAGCCCAGCAACTCTCCCCTTCGAGCTGAGGGAGCTGTCCCTCCTGCAGTGTGTCAGACACGATAAAATTTCTGCAGGTGGAGAACAGGTCCATGAAGGGGCGGTGGAGAAATATATCTAGGAAGTGTTTCAAGAAGGACTGCAGAATGCTGGAAAATCAAAGGAAGACAAAGCGCTGGAGAAACTCAGCGGTGCAGCAGCAATCTATGGGAGCCAAGGAAAATAGCAACGTTTTGGGCCGAAAGCTGAAGAAATATGCAAACGGTTTCGGACGAAACCCGGAAGGGTTTCGGCCCAAACGTTGCTATTTCCTTCACTTCCATAAATTGCCTGCGCACCCACTAGTATCTCCAGCACTCTGAGGAGTGTGAGCTGGGAAAAGGGCAGAAAGGTAGAGGAATGAATTGGAGAACCTGGCTGTGACCCCCCCCCACGCTCCCGAAGACGTTGCAGGCTGAATGTAAATATATGCTTCGTTAAAATTGTAAACATGTCCCGAAGTGTGTGTGGGATAACTGGTCGGCACGGACACGGTGGGCCGAAGGGCCTGTTCCCGTGCTGTATCTCTAAACTAAACTAAACTAGATAGCAACGGATATCAGAGGCGGGTGGAGGCCCAGGTTCTCTGGATGCTTTCCAAAAGTGAGAGCTAGGTCTCTGGAGTTTACAAGGATTGAATTGAAACCTATAAGATTGTTAAGGGCTTTTTGGACACCTTAGAGGCAGGAAAACAAGTTCCCGAAGTTGGGAGTCCAGAACCAGGGGGCACACAGTTTTAAGAAACAGGGAGTACGCCATTTAGAACGGAGACTAGGAAACCCTTTTTCTCACAGAGAGTGGTGAGTCCAGTGGAATTCTCTGCCACAGAGGGCGGTGGAAGGCCTGGTTCTCCTGGATGGCTTTCAAGAGAGAGCTAGATAGGCTCTTAAAGATAGCGGATCAGGGGATATGGGGAGAAGGCAGAACGGGGTACTGATTGGGGATTGATCCGCCCACGATCACAATGAATTGGCGGTGCTGGCTCGAAGGGCCGAATGGCCTCCCCTGCCACCTATTGTTTTATGCCTAATGAATGTATCAACACGTGCATGGCAAGGAATTATTTTTAAACTTGGCTTTCCAGTACAGCCGGACACTGTGGGGCTGAAGGTCCTGTTCCTGTACATAAAACTGTAATATAGATAGCCACAAAACCTGGAGTAACTGGGGCGGGACAGGCCACATGGCTGGAGAGAAGGAGTGGGAGACGATTCGGAACGAACCCTTTCTCCAACTCGCTGTTACTTTGTGAATAAGCCCATGGTTTGCAACTTATATATTGAGATCGCAGGGTGACAGTTATTCCACTAGGAGGCAGGATTGAGCAGCTGGGAATGAGCCCACCCTCCCAGTCTCCAAACGCCATGGGGATTTCCAGCAAGAGGCTACTGTTATAATGCAAGTAATTAATCCTCATCCTCCCAACTGTTAATATTCCCCAGTGGGGCGCTTAACAAATAGACACAAAAGCTGGAGTTAACTCAGCGGTCCGAAACATCTCTGGTAAAAAGGAATGGGCGACGTTTCGGGTCGAGACCCTTCAGACTGAGAGTCAGGGGCATCGCGAATGTGGGATACAAGGAACAGCAGATGCAGGTTTACAGAGAAAAAAAACACAAACTGCTGGAGTAACTGAACAGGTCAGGCAACATCTCTGGAGAACATGGAGAGGTGACGTTTTGGGTCGGGACTCTTCTCCAGACTGATTGTGATGGGAAGAGGTTGGGAGAGGGCAGGAAAAGAGAGACGAGGGCGGGACAAGGCCTCGCAAGTGATAGTTGGAGGAAGGAACTGCAGACGCTGGTTTAAACCGAAGATAGACACAAAGTGCTGGAGTAACCCGGCGGGACAGGCAGCATCTCTGGAGAGAAGGAATGGGTGACGTTCTGGGTCGAGACCCTTCTTCTGACCCATCTCGACCTGAAACGTCACCCATTCCTTCTCTCCAGAGATGCCGCCTGTCCCGCTGAGTTACTCCAGCATTTTGCGTCTATCTTCTCATCCAGAATGCTGCCTGTCCCACTGAGTTACTCTCGCAGGCATTTTGTGTCTCTCTCGTTTAAAAACCCAGCATCTGCATCCCTCCAGCAAAAACAGAAACCCCAGTATTGAATTAATTTGTGCTTTTCAAATGAAATCCAAAACTGCCGTTTAAAAGACGGCAACTCTAACATGGGTGTAACTGTACACGTGACATTTGTAAGCAATTAGCTTCAGTGCAAAGCCTTTCACTTTGAATTAACTGCAGATGACAGCTCTCCGGATCTGGGCTAACCCCCACAATGGCTGAAACGCTGATGCGTACATATATAAATATCCAAAAGGAAAATCTCTCTGACTCTCCCCGACGGCTCAGACAGAAAACAGGAAACTCAATGCAAAGATCCTTATCAGACTGTGCAGCAGGAAGGAAGTGCACATGCTGGTTTACATCGAAGAAAGTGCTAGTGTGCGGAGTCTGGATCTGGATGTAGTACGGAGCAAAACTCCAGTTAGAGCATCACTCAATACCATGATGGTGGTGAACTTGCCAGTTGAGATGGAGATGCTTTTAGGAGATGCAATCTGTGTTGGTGATACGGAGAATCTCTGCTGCTGCAGAAGGCAAAGACAAAAGTGGCAGGAGTAAGGCATTTTGCCCTTCGAGCCATGCACCACGCCATATCAAATAGTGATCAGGCGATCATCCCTAATCAGTAACCCCCCCCCGTATCCTCCTGCCTACCTCCCCATACCCCAGACTCCGCTATCATTAAGAGCCCTACTACTCTCTCTTGAAAAGCATCCAGAGAACCGCCTCCACCCCGCGCCCTCTGATCCGAGAATTCCCACAGACTCATCACCACTCTCTGTGAGGAAAAAAAACTGTTTCCCCACGTCTCCGTTCTAAATGGCTTACTTCCCTTATTCTAAACGTGTGGGCCCGGGCTCCTGATCCTGGACTCCCCCAAACACCGGGAACATGTTTCCTGCCTCTAGCGTGTCCAAGCCCTTAACAATCTTATATGTTTCAATGAGATGCCCTCTCATGCTTCTAAACTCCAGAGTGTACAAGCCCAGCTGCTCCATTCCCTCAGCGTATGACAGTCCCGTAGGGTATTCCAATCCCTTGCTGTCTTGAAGAAAACTGAGTGAGACAGTGCTAATGACGTGCCGTGCTGGTCCAGGCTGGTCGCTTGTGGTTGACGTGCCCATGGGCGCTTGGATCGCCGGTCGGCACGGACTCGGTGGGCCGAATGGCTGTTTCCGTGCTGTAATACTCCAAACCAAAACTAAACAGGGCGCATGATTTGGCAGAATGGAGGGGATATGGATCCCACGCCAGGCGGAGAAGATTAGTTTATCCTGGCAACATGTTTCAGCATTGGCATTGTGGGCCGAAGGGCCTGTTCCAGTTCTGTAACTGTACTAATTAATAGAACAAAACGCTGGAGGACTCACGGGACAGGGCGGCAACTCTGGAGATAAGAATGGTGTGAGTTATCCTTTGAAGCAGGGGTCTTGGACCCAAAACGTCACCCCGTTCCTTCACTCCGAGATCTGCCTGTCCCGCTGTGTGTTGCTCCACAGTTTTGTGCCTATCTAAGATACATACAGAACTGGAACAGTGCCTATCGACCCTAATCACACTGTCCAAGGGCCATGCTTTCCTGTCCTTGCAAAGAGTACCGAGAAAGCTGAAAGATTCAAACCCCGCCCCACGGGCTGTCCAGTGTACAGCAGGTTTACTTTCAAAAGTATAGGAGCAGAATCAGGCCATGCTGCCCATTCGAGTCCTACTCCGTCATTCACGTCACACGGCTGATCTATCTCTCCCACCATAAAAACCCCATTTCTCCCTACCTTCACCCCATAAACCCTGACCAACCGTACTACCAAGATCATCTTATCTTGCCATAAAAATAACCCCACTTGACTTGGCCTCTCCACATGCCTTCTGTGGCAAAGCATCCACAGATTTCCCCACCCACTGACTAAAGAAATCCCGCCTCACCGCCTTCCTATTGGAACGTCCTTTTCATTCAGAGGCCCCATAACCTCTGATTCCTAGACTCCTCAAAAGTTTTTTGAATAACGCAGAAACTGGCCCCCATTCGGCCCCATTGAGTCCGCACCGACCAGCGATCCCTGCACAACTAACACTATCCTACACACACTAGGGACAATTTACAATTTTTACCGAAGTGCTCCAATTAACCAACATAACCTTGGAGTGCGGAGGAAAAACCGTGCACCTGGAGAAAACCCCGCTCACGGGGAGAACGTGCAACAAACTCCATACAGACGGACGGCGCCCATGTCAGGATTGAACCCGGGACTCTGGTGCTTGCAGGCGAACCTGACACCCACTCCTTCTCTCCAGATGCTGCCTGTCCCCTGAATACTCCACACTTTGGTTGGTCTATCTTCAGTGCAAAGCAACATCAGCAGTTCCCTTCCACCACATGTTCGGAGTAACTCAGCGGGTCGACACCACAAGAACATGGAGAGGTGACCTCGAGTCTGCAGAAGGGTCCCCGACACGAAACGCACCTATCCATGGTCCCCACAGAAGCTTCCTGACCCGCTGAGTTTAACCCAGCACTCCTGAGACATCTCCAAATTCTTTGCCCATTACAATACTTAAATAAAATAAGCTGTTGAATATTCACAGCGATATAACCTTATATACTGCGATATATATATAATCCTATCGCTTATTCACATGACATTCAAAGTGCCTGAGGAACTCAACTGGTCAGGCAGCATCTGTGGAGGAAGATCAACAGAGGGGAATTTCAGTTCGAAGACAGACACAAAAAACTGGTAGATGAAAATGCTGGAGAAACTCAGCGGGCGAGGCAGCATCTATGGAGCGAAGGAATAGGTGACGTTTCGGGTCGAGACCCGAAGGGTCACCTATTCCTGAGTTTCTCCAGCGTTTTTATCTACCTTCGATTTTCCCAGCATCTGCAGTTCCTTCTTAAACACAAAAAGCTGGAGTCTCTCAGCGGGACAGGCAGCATCTCTGGAGAGAAGGAAATTGTGAATTTTCGGGGTCGTGACCCTTCCTCAGAACAGGTTTAGGGATCAGGGAGACAGAGAGAGAGACGGTGATGTGGAGAGATAAAAACAATGAATTCAAGATATGCAAAAATTGACCAGCTGTTGCACAACGTAAGAAATGTATTTTTTGCCTTCCATCACAGTGGTGAAAGAGGGAAATCCCCTGAGATGGATGTAAATGTAAATTTTTATGTAGTAATGTTCTGGTTTGTTTTTTTTTTAGTATGGCTGTATGGTATTCGCATATCACTCTACCTTCAATAGAACCCAAAAGTGCAGGATAAGGCCCATTCAGCCCCTCGAGCCAGCACCGCCATTCAATGTGATCATGCTGATCATCCCCAAATTCAGTACCCCCCGATCCTCTGCCTTCTCCCCCATATCCTCTGACTCCACTATTTTTAAGAACCCTATCTAGCTCTCTCTTGAAAGCATCCAGAGGACCTGCCTCCACCGCCCTCTGAGGCAGAGAATTCCACAGACTCACCACCCTCTGTGAGAAAAAGTGTTTCCTCGTCTCCGTTCTAAATGGCTTACTCCTTATTCTTAAATTGTGAGAGAATTTCCACAGAGGTCCCCCTCTCTCTCCCCTTAAGGCTGTGCCCTTTAGTTTTGAATACTCTCCTGCCCTCCTTATTCTTAGAAAATAGGTGCAGGAGGAGGCCATTTGAGCCAGCACCGTCTTAAACTGTGTGGCCCCTGGTTCTGGACTCCCCCAACATGGGGAACACGTTTCCTGCCTCTAGCGTGTCCAAGCCCTTAACAATCTTATATGTTTCAATGAGATTCCCTCTCATCCTTCTAAACTCGTTGTCTAGGAACTGACAATAAACTGTCCTTGAAACCCTTGAGAGACGAGGCCCTGTCCCAATCCCTCCACAGATGCTGCCCGGCCCGCTGAGTTCCTCCAGCACTTTGTGTTTTGCTCAGGATTCCAGCATCTGCAGTTCCTTGTGCCTGCATATGAGTATCACCTCGACTTGACTGAACACCCACAACCAATAACATTTGGTGAACTGCACAGCCTTCTTTTAAAAAAAATAAAGTTGATAATACAGCCATGATATGTAAAAAAAAACTTCATAAAGAATGACGATTCTGGTCTTGTTAAATCTTGCACTTATCCCAACGGAAGAAAAAAGTTTTTATTGTGGCTTACTTTTTTTGCATATATTCATTTCATTTTTTGTTCTTATCTCTCCACCCCTCGTCTCCCTCTCCAGTCTGAGGAAGGATCCCGTCCCGAAAGTCCACTCATTCCCACTCCTTCTCCTCCAAGAACCGCTGCCTGTCCCCGCAGAGTTTTACTCCAGCAGATGAGCCATCTCTGGGAATTTTAATTTTTTCTTGTAACCGGGAGAACCTCTAGACCATTCAACTCATCCGGCACCCCCCATTACCCACCCATTTTGGCCCCAGGGTCATTTCGGTGTTTTGGCTTCGTTTTATACCGACTTCGATCCTATCTATCCAGCGCGAAACATCCCGAATGGTTGTAAAAAAAAAAGAAAAAGTCTCCTCCAAATGCCCACATGGTCAGGGGCAAAATGTTCCAATGCTCAGGAATTTCCTCTCACGGGCGAAGGCAGGGACTCTGAAAATCCCACCGTGGGATTAAAATAATCACACTTGCCTGTGATGTGACCGGGAATTGTCGGCACAGTTTTCCAAGCAAGGTAGGTGAATTCTATAAGCAAACAGTTGACCAATTTGGGAAACCGACGGTCAGTTTCATCATGTTTCCCGCAAAGGCGACTCAGAAGAAACGATTAGAGAAGCCAGCCACAGAATAAAGTCAGTGTCCACTATAGCCCCAGCCCCCGTCCAGCAAACAAAAAATAACACGATACTCATTTAAACGGGCCACAAAAAAGTTTTCAAACTTCCCAAAAAAGTTTAAACCTCGTCAAAAGTTTTCAAGTTACCAGAAAAGTTTCCTAAAGGTCGCCTCAAAGTTTGTATTAGTTTTGAGACTGTTGTCCGTCGCGCAGCCAGAAATCTTCCACCTTCCTTTCAATCCCCCCGGTGCGCTTTTAACTTTCCTCGCCAAAGGCTTTTCCGACCAATTTTGGTTCTCAGAGCCCTGGCGGCTGGAGCGCCGCGCCAGCGCACTGCTCCCGTGGCCGGAGAGGCGGGGACTGGGGGGCTGGTCCCCAATGGGATTCGCCCCCATTCCCACCATGTTTGAGGCAGGCACGTCCATCCTCTCACCGCCCATTGAAAGACCCACAAGAACAACTGGTAACAATGGAAGCTTTGACACAAAGTGCTGGAGGATATCCCCTGTCCCACCTTATGACACTTCTGAAGGGAAACCTACTGGAGACTTTGTGCCCCAACCCAAGGTTTTTTTTTTTTTTCCGTGCGGTTTTCCCGTAGGTTTTGTCATCTCCCTACCTGCTTCCTCCACTGCCTGCAACCCTCCGGCAACTGCACGGAAATCGTGGGTGGGGCGCCAAGTCTCCAAGGTATCCGGTTCAGGATTTCCTCAGTGGGACAGGGCCATAACTGGGTAGCAAAGAAGCCCGATACATCACTATCCAAGTTCTCCAAGATGACCTGCTGTCCCCCGAGTAATGCCCCTGTCCCACTTAGGAAACCTGACAGAAACCTCCTGGGGGGAGACTTTGCGCCCCACCCACGGTTTCCGTGCGGGTTCCCGGAGTTTTTGTTCAGTCTCCCTAATGGTCGAAAGTGGACTCCGTTTACAAATCGTAATTTTTTTTAGCGAAAGCCGGTTGCGATGCTAGTTGAAGTTGTTTGCCGGAGGACAGAAACCTCCGGGAAACCGCAACAAACCTTGGGTGGGCGCAAAGTTCCCAGAGGTTATCCCGTTCAGGTTTCCCTAAGTGGGGACAGAGGCATTATACACAAAGTGCTGGAGTAACTGGTACAAGAAGCCTGAAAACGTCAACAACCCCCAAGTTCCTCCAGAGATTGAACCCTGCTGCCAGGCCGAGTTCTTGAGGAATTAACGATTTAAGTGTGAAACTGTATAACTTAGGGCGGCACGTTGGCGCAGCGGTAGAGTTTGCTGGCCGCACAGCGCCAGGGACCCCGGTTCGATACCTGACCACGGTGCTCTCTGTGAGGAGTTTATTGCATCGTCCTCCCCGTGGCCTGCTGTGGTTTTCTCCGGGTATGCTCCGGTCTCCCTCCCACACTCCAAAGACGTCGGGTCCCTGTAGGTTAATTGGGTTCGGTATAATTGAAAATTGCCCCTAGTGTGTGTGGGACGGGTGTTAGTGTGCGGGATCTCCTGGTCTGGCGCGACTCGAGGCCAAATGCCTGTTTCCCACGCTATATCTCTAAAGACTAAAGTGCAAAGAAGAGTTTTCGAGTTTTTCTCTCTTTATCACACATAGAATGAGGTGAAGGTTGAGGTTAAAAATGATATAAATGTTAATGTTGGAGGAAGAATCAGAATGCGGGGCGGGCTGTGGAACTGGTTGGAAAGCAACAACTAGCAGGGCTGAATGGCCATTTTGCACAATTGAACACCATGGTGTGGTAATCAAAGGGGGCAGAGGAGAGAGAGTGAAGAACAATACAAGGCACGAGTGGAGATAGAGGACATGTAATTTGAGAGCCATTGTTATTTGCAATTGTTGGCAACATGATCTCACGAGACAGGTTAGGAAGAAAGGGTTTAAAGAAGAGTGAAGGAGAGACGTATTTGTGTGAACTGAAAGCAATGCTAGACAAATTGGACGTCGGGATCACTGCCACAGATTAGAAGGGGAAATGAAGAGAGGAGTCCTAACCTCAGCTGCAGCACGGTGGTAGCGGGTAGAGGCTGCCTGCCTCACAGCGGCGCCAGAGACACGGTTCCATCCTGACCAAGGGTGCTGTCAGTATGAGTTTTGCCCGTTCACCCCCCGTGGACCAGCGTTGGTTTTCCTCCGGGTTTTTTTGCTCCGTTTCCCTCCCACACTCCAAAGACCATGCAGGTTTGTAGGTTAATTGGCTTTCTTAATTGTCATAGTGTGTGTAGATCAAACTGTGTGATCTTTGGACCGGCACGGACTTCAGTGGGCCGAAGGCTGTATTTCCATGCTGCATCTGTAAAGTTTAAACTAAACACTGATTTGAAGTTAAAAGTGATTAGAATCATTGGACTGCATTTGAAAAGTTCTGTTTTTGTGGCATTACGCTCTTCACTCCCACACACTACACACACACAACCACACACACACACACCACACACACACACACTCATACACACTCACACTCACACACACACAGTCACGCACACCTACACACTCCCCCCACACTCACACTCACAACACCCAACACTCACACTCACACGCACCACACACACACACAGCACTCACCCTCACACTCACACACTCCAACGCACACGCACACACACACCCACACACACACTCCCACACACACACACACAGATACAAACACACACACATCCACACACACACACCTCACACACGCAACACAACACACACACACTCACACTCACGCTCCACACTCACACACCATCCCCACACACAGATACAAACACACACACACACACATCACACAACAGACCCACACACACACATACATCCACACACACCACACACAGACACACACACACATACGCAACACACACACACACACACACACACACACACACACACAACACACCACCCTACAGACACACAGACACACACACATCCACACACACCACACATACACCATACACACACAAACACACTCACACACTCCCACACCACACACAACACACACATACACACACACACAGATACACAACAACACACACACATCCACACACACACACACCCCACCACATCCACACACACACCCACATACACACCCACACACATCCACACACACACATACGCCCACACACACGCACGCCACACACACCCGCACGCACACCCCCACACACACGCACACAACACACACCCATGCAAACACGCGCCGCCAGCACACACATCCCACACACACACACACCACACACACACAACGCACACGCACACACCCACATCCACAACACACACATACCACACCACACCCACACACACACACACACACACACACACACACACACACACGCACACACACAACACACACACACCCGCACACACACACACACACACACACACACACACAGACACACACCCACAGACACACCCCCACAGACACACACCACAGACACCCACCCACACACCCACAACACACCCACACACACACACACCCACCCACCCCGCCCCCACCCACACACAGACACCCACACCCCCAACTCACGCTCCGCGCACCCACCCCCACCACCCCGACAGCCCCACAGCACCCACAGACCCCACACACACACACACAGACCACACACACACACACACACACCAGACCCACACCCACGACCACACACCTGCACACACACACACACACACCCACCCCCACACATCCCCCCCCCACCCACACACACACCCCCACACCAGACCCCACCACACCCCTCCCCCACCCACCCCCACCCACACACACACAAACCCTAACACCGCACACACACCCCCCCACCCACGACACACACACCCCACACACTCACAGACCCCCACCCACACCACACACACACCCCCACACACACACAGCTCAACACCACTCACACATCTCCCACACCCACACCCCCACACACATACACCCACCCACACACACACCCCCCACACACACACACCCACCACACACACACCACACACACACATCCACACACACACACAGACCACACACCCACACACATAACCACCCACACCCCCACACACACAACACACACCAACCCACACACAGACACCAGACCCACCCACCTCCACACCCAAGCGCACCATACCCTCCCCACACCCACTCCCCCCACGCTCCACCTACCCAACACACTCACACACACCCACCCCACACCCATCCACACCCACACAGATACACACACCCCCACACACCCAACCACACACCCCCCCCCCCCACCCAACCACCCACACCACCCCCATCCACACACCCACCTCCCACATCACCCCCGCCCCCCACACCCAACCCACACGCACACACACACACCCACGCCCACACACCCCCCACATTGCCACAAACTCGCGCGCACGACCCATCCACGACACACACACACACACTACGCCGCACACACGCACACACTGCACATCCACACACACACAAACCACCCAACACACACACACACACACACACCACACACACACACACACACACACACACACACACACGCACACACACACACACACACACACGCACACGCCACCCACACACCCACACACACAGACACACACCACAGACACACGACACACAGACACACACACAGAAACACACACACACCACACACACACACACACACACACACAACACAACACACACACCCACACACACACACACACACACACACACACAACCACCACAGACACACACACAACACACACAGACACACACACACACCAAACTCACAGACACACACACACCACACACACACACACACACACACACACACACATCCACACACACACACACCAACACACACAGACACTCACACACACAACACACACGCGCAAAACACACACACGCACACACACAGACACACAACACAACATCACACACACACACAGCCACACACACACACCACAACTCACAGACACACAACTTCACACACACACACACACACACCAACACACATACACACACACCACAACTCACAACACTCACACACACACACACACACACACATCCACACACACACACACCCACACACACACACACACACACACACACACACACACACACATCCACACACACACACACACACACACACACACACACACACACACACACACACACACACACACACACACACACACACACACACACACACACACATCCACACACACACACACACAGCGCTAGGAATGGGCCAGTCAAAAAACAAACATGCGTACGGTGATAATGTCTGGGGTGGTTTGTGTGGGTGAGGTGCTGGGGAGTCAGCGGCCTTTCATCGTTTACTCTCCTGCCTGCGATCACATGGGAGCACATCGCCGACACAAGACCAACGCTCGATAACAGTCCGCTGTCCCTCGTGGCTGTGGGTCCCATTCCACCTCCCCCCCCCCCCCCCCCAGCCGTGTGGATGGCGCACGGCTCACGCTCAAAACGCCCCCTCCCCAGTCACGTCCACGATGCAGTTTAGAAGAACGGGGGGAGACCTCAATGACACTACAGAATATGAAAGGCCTGGAATAGTGGAAATGTGGAGAGGATGTTTCCACCTAGTGGGAGAGTCTAGAACCAGAGGGCACAGACTCAGAATTAAAGGACGTATATTTAGAAAAGAGAGAGGAGGAGTTTCTTTCTTAGGGGCGGTGTATCTGTGAATTCCTTTGCCACCGACGACGGCTTGGTGGAGGCGAAGTTATTGGATATGTTTAAGCAGAGATAGATCGTTATTGATTAGTGCGGTGTCAGAGGTTACGGGGAGAAGGCAGGAGAATGAGAATAGGGAGAGAGAGATAGATCAGCCATGAGTGAAATGGCGGAGTATAGACTTGATGGGCCGAATAGGCCTAATCTGCACCATACCCCTATGAACATGGAGCTGGGCAAGTACAGCAGGGCTTGAAAAGTGAAAGGCCTGGATAGAGTGGATGTGGAGAGGATGTTTCCACTAGTGGGAGAGGTCCAGGACCAGAGGCACAGCCTCACAGACATAAAGGATCGATCCCTTAGGAAGGAGAGATGAGGAGGAATTCTTTAGTCAGAGGTGGTGAATCTGTGAATTCTTTGGCCACAGATGGCTATGAGGCCACGTTGTTAGTGGTGCGGGATCGCCGTCGGAACGGACTCAGTGGACGAAGGCCTTTTCCCGCGCTGTAAATCTCTAAACTAAACTTACCAACCCAAGGGCACTTTAGTTTAGTTTAGAGATACAGCGCGGAAACCAGGCCCTTCGGCCACCGAGCCCGTGCCTGACCAGCGATCCCCGCACACTTAACACGAACCTGCCACCATTGGGGACAGTGTTACATTTATATTTATACCGATATCTGTGTATATGTAGGAGAAAACGAAGATCCCGAGAAAACCCACACAGGTCACCCAAACATGTTCTCCGCAGTTAGGGGGAGTCCAGAACCAAGGGGCCACAGTTAAGAATAAGTGTCAGCCATTCAGAACGGAGACGAGGACAACACTTTTTTCTCACAGAGAGTGGCGAGTCTGTGGAATTCTCTGCCTTGTACTCCCCCACAGATGGGCGGTGGAGGCCGGTTCTCCTCTGGATGCCTTTCAAGAGAGAGCTAGATAGGGTCTCTTAAAGATAGCGGGAGTCGGGGGAATGGGAAAGGAGGAACGGGTACGATTGGGGATGATAGCCCGTGTATCACATTGACTGGCGTTGCTGACTCGAAGGGCCAAATGGCCTGCACCTTGCACCTATTGTCTATTGTCTATTGTCTATATACGTTATATTGTGGGATGAAAACTGTAGATCCTGGAGAAACCCACGCAGTCACGGGGGAGCACGTACAAACTCCGCACAGTGACAGCACCCGTCGTCCGGATCGAACCCGGGTCCTCTGGCGCGTGAGCAGCAGCTCCCACCCGCTGCGCCACCGTGCCGTCGGGATTACCGGTGGGCATTGCATGTATGCCCATCGCGGATGACACGCACCTGCCTTGTTAAATGAGTGAAAGACATGTATTTGTTCACAAAGATATGAGTCCCAACATGGTTGTATTCTGTGCAGCACTCACAGACCTGACTCACTCAGACGAGGTTAAAATGCAATAAATGTATTTACGGGAATTTCAACAGAACTAAACTTTTCTCAGAGGACACCCTCTCCCATCTATCGTCGGGTCCCAACCCCTCTCCAAGGATAGACCAAAACGCTGGAGTAGTAACTCAAACGGGACAGGCCGCATCTCTGGAAAGAAGGAATGGGGTGTCGTTTACTATTTAATTAAAGGACTTCCATTAGGAAGGAGATGAGGAGGACTTTCATTAGTCAGATGCGGTGGAATCTGTGGAATACTTTGCCCACAGCCGCTGTGGAGGGCCAAGTCATGCAGAGATAGGTAGATTCTTGAACAGACTGGCCCGTTGAGGTCCAGCAGTCCTTGCACTACAACCCCTCTCCTTTTGTCGATTCATAAGAAAACTAGTGGCCGAATCTCGTCATAAGTGATAGGAGCAGGATTTGGCCAATCGGCCCATCAAGTCCCTACTCCTCCTTCAATCATTCAATCATTCATTCAAAACCATGGCTGAACAACCCCCCACCTAACCCCAATCTCCGGCCTTCTCCCCAATAACCCCCCGACACAACACCCGCACTAATCAAAGAATCTATCTATCTCCTGCCATTTAAACTCTGTACGTTTTGATCTGGTATTTTTTGGTTCACAAGCTTAGATCAACGGTGTTTTATCTTTAATGTTGTAATTATTAAATTAACGTTAGTGTTTTCTGAGTCATATTGTAACTGTCAACTGTTGTCATGTTGTTACTTTGGGCGGAGCACCCAGGCAAATTCTTGTAATGTGAATACATTGGCCAATAAACGGTACTTACTTACTTGACTTGGCCTCACAGAGGCCGTCTTTGGCAACGAAATTCCCACAGATTCACCCCCCTTCTGACTAAACAATCCTCCTCCATTCTCCTTTCCTAAAGGACCATCCTTTAATTCTGAGTCCTGTGCCCTCTGATCCTAGACTCTCCCACTAGTGGAAACATCCTCTCCATATTCACTCAGTCCAGGCCTTTTCACTATTCTGTCCTTTCAATTGAGGTCCCCCATCATCTTCTAACGTTCCGCAAAGTTTCATCCAGGCTCTCCTTCACCTCTTCTGCGATTCCCGCCCGCATTAATCTGCCGTTCCTGCCCGCGTCTGGCTCCTCTCGGCCTGAAGTCTCAGCGTTGGCTTGTGACAGTGTTAATCCATCACTCCTTGACCCGCTCAACCTCTCCCTAGCCTTTGGCTCCGAGGGCACATCCTGCTCCTCCTCCGTCACCTCGCCACTGCCGTCCACACCCTGGGAACAACTAAATAGCAAGAGTTCTGGGCACCGTGTTATAGGAAAGATCAACCCCAGCAGTGTGACCGTCGACTTCGCCAATTTCAGGTAGTCCCTGCTTTCTCCCTCTCTCCCCTCCCCTTCCCAGCTCCCCCACAGCCCACTGTCTCCGCCCCCTCCACCCCACATCAGTCTGAAGAAGGGTCTCGACCTGAAACGTCGCCTATTTCCTTAAACACCTCTCCCTAATCCTGTATCCGTACCTGTGAACGGCTCGATTGCAATTCAGTATTGTCCTTGGGGAGTGCGTGTAACTCTAAACTGCACTGAACTGACGAAAGGCTTTTTTTTTTCGGATGGCAGAGAACGTTTGAGGAGTGGCAAAGCACGGAGATGGGGTTGTGCTGGCGGGCAAGCTCTGGAGAGACATGTCCTATTACCATGGTGGGATTGAAGATCTGCTTTGGGGGCCATCAAAGGGAAGGGAAAGCCATAGAAGTGTACCTTTGTGTGGAACAGGAGCCTGACAGATTGTGATGGAAGAGCGAACAAGAGCCTTACAGTTATCGGCAGCGGATATAAGACAGAGCTTTTCCC